>CM018101.1:6900000-7325000 GCA_008658365.1 Alca torda
CATGGACATGTACAGATAAAGAAATGTATTGATTCCGGTGCCTTCTCCACAGTGTGGTAGGCTTCTTACCTGAGACCATTATCCAAAGTACTGTCTGCAATTAATCTTCTGGGCAGTGTGTAATCACCCAAGGTGTTCGGGGCTGAGTTTCAACTAGATAATGATACAGAAGGGGGGTTTGGAGGGGGAAGAGAGAGGAACACCAACTTACCATTTGTTTGCTATGCCTATCAGGAAAGAGGCAGGGGCAAAGATTGTTTTGTGTCCAGCAAGGTCAGGGTTTCAGACAGGGTAAAGGACAAACCAGAAGCCCTCCAGACTAAGTATTAAAAATGAATGTATGTCTTTTCAATGTATTTGTACAGGAGGGAAGGGAAAAAAAAAAAGAAAAAAAAAAAAAGGTGAAACATTCCAGATGCTTGCCTGCAGTAAAGCATTTCTGGCTGTTAGTTCCAGTAGGTCATTACTGCATTAATTTGGTGTTTAATTAAATGCCTGTGCAACAGACCATTTATTTGTTATCTAATATTAGCTTTAGTTCTTATCAATTAAATGCTAGCTGAGGGCTTGATTCACTTACGTTTTATGTCCCCTTACACTCTATTTTTTATAAACAAAAAAACAAGGACTCTGTGCAGAGGGAAGATTTACACACCCAAATTTCACAGTGTGCATAGCGCAATATGCTGAAGTGCTTAGGCAGAAGGTGCTGAAAGAAAGAGAGGTGATTTTTTTTAAGAAAAAGTAACTTAGACATTTTGGTTTTGAACTACAAGTGAGAAACTGAGTGAGTTATACAAAAAAGTCTTTTTAGGGATTGTTTCTGATACTGGTCTAAGCTGGATCATGCACACATCTGATTTTCTTTGTGATTTTTTTATTCTAGAAGGTCTTACTCAGAACAATGTGACTTTCCACTGGGAGTTCTTTCAGCATACCCATTCCCCTTCATCTCTCCCCAAAGCAGAGGAGGCTCTACTGTTTGTTCAAAAGATGGGATCTATCTCAGTCTCACCTTCTGCCGTTCATGGATAGCTATTTTCTTGCAGGATTTAGAAAAATTCGTAATGCTCAAATATCACCCATGTTGGAGGTTTTGGTGTTACGCATTGTTCATAATAATTACACAAACATTGTTTCACATTGAAGTATTGACTAGATTATCAGAAATGTTTGGCTGTTACTACAAAAAGTAAATTTTCAGGAAGCTGTGAATCCAGCGGCTCCCGCTGAAAACAACCAGCTAAAGCAAGTCTTGAGGACTAGTTCAGATGTGTGCTCTTGGTTGGAAGAGTGTCTAGAAGCCTAGCATTCACTAGTGAACACTAAATGTTCAAAACAGAGTTACTGTATCTGTCCTTGCAAGGTTAGGGCAATTGAAAGACAGTGGCGTATGTGAAGTGACAACAGTCTTTCTCTGCCTACAACACTGAATCTTTCCAAAGAGCCTTGGTTGATTTGGTCTGGTGGTTTGACTCATCTCATCCTGCATCTGGATTTTAGGGTCAAGCAACTTTGGGTAGCACAAGTGACATGATAGTAAATGTACAGGACACTGCGGATGCTACAAAATCAGGCTGGCTGGAAAAATTCTTGCACTCTGTTTCTTACTCTGTTCACTACGCTAGGCTACATAACCTGCATACAAGTCCTGAGTATTTGGCAGTAATGGCCTGTTAATTGTGTGAGGAAGACACTTCAGAAAAGTAATTACTAAATTTTATTATCAGAGTGCACCTTCTTGTAGCAGGAACGTTTTTTCACACCCAGTTTGGAAGGTATGCTTTCATCTGTAATGCAATCTAAATGAATAGTCAGATCTATCTAGCTATCTTAGAGTCTCAAGAGTGGTGGCCTCTATTTTGGCTGTCTTAATTCTGTGATAAATGCTGAACACAATTTTAGAATTGAGCCTTTTCTGCTTCTCTTTTCCACAAGTAACCATTTGAGTCTTTTCAAATATGTGTTAAATTATACATCTAAAAAATTTTCTATTTTATGAAATTCATTCATTTTACAAATTTGAAAGTTATTTTTCTAACAGGAATGTTAAAACCTAGTAAAATCAGATTGTCTCTCAACATTTCAGTGTTAGTAAAGGCTGTACTCAGAAGTCAATCACTATAAAATCGTTTATTGCAGCTTTTGAAACAGTCACTTAGGAGTTACATTTTAAAAACATAACTGAAATTCAAGCTGTATTCAAACATGATCATGTATTTTACATAATGGCTTACAATGACATCGCTAAGTTCAAAATCATATATTGCAGTCCAAGCACTGCAGAAACATGGACAAAGCAAAATAAGGCAAAACCTTTTTGGCTTGCATATCATAGATTTATCTTCAACATTGTCATCATATTATTATTGTGTTTTCATACAACTGCATTCTTAGTTTGTAAAAAGGCAGTTGATGAAATTGTCCTTTTACATGTGCACAGTTGTTTCTGGCTATGGTTTGGAAGCATACATGGTTACACAGAAGATCATAATTCAGCACAGGATTTGACCAAAACAAAGCAGTGCTGACTCCAGTGAAGCTTAGAAGCAGGATCACCCCTAAGAGATAGACGTTAGTTGGTCTCTGCAGTATTGGAAGGCATTAAACACTGTGGTAAGATGGGAATTACAGTACTCTATGTAGAGTTGAGTTGGATCGAATCGAATTGAATCAAATCAACTGGAATAGCAGCCTTGCAGAAAACAGCAGATGTTTACATGATTTGCTCAGCTGAGATCCAAAATCTGAGCAACAACAGTGACGGAGAAACACCAACAAGGTCAAATCTTCTGGTTCCTACTAAGATTTTTATGAGTACAGCCAACACGATTAGCAGACCGATGTGGACCATGTTGTCTACTGAAAGGTGGCTTTGTGTGGCAGTTAACAAGGGAGAAAAGAAAGTAAATGAACAAAGGGTGCAGGGAAAAGAAGGAGTACTCACTGAAAAGGACTCACAAAGCAAAAGTGATGAGACAAGCGGGACTGAAGTAGAGAGAAAGATTTGGGGTAATAAAAAAGGTGGATCTCTGGGTCTGAAAAATATAGGGAACAGAGATGAAGGTTCAGGAATAGTTGTGGAGAACAGACAAAAAGAGGAAAGATAAAAATCTCCCACATTATACAATGCTGATGGAAAATGCATTCATAAGTGTAGAAAGCCAGAATGAAATGCAAAAGGAAGCCTGAGCCCTACTCTCCCCTCCAATGGAAACTCACATAGGAGCAGGCAGAACCATGCACAAGGAGAAGCTAATACAGAGGACAGGCTGTACAAAGACAACATTTCAATAGCAGAATGAGTGGGATACCTCAAAAACAGCGGAAAAAAAAAATGAAGACACTTTGTAGAAAGAGCTGAATACTCTGCATTAAAGGGGGCTGAGAGAGTGAAAAAGCCCTTTACTTCGTCTGATGAAAGTCCCTAGTGAAACAGATGCAGTGAGGAAGGGAATATAGGCTCCAATTAAGGTCTGACATGAAAGGACCAACACATCTCCCTTGTGAGCACATCCAAAAGGCAAGGTGAAAACATTCTGGGGATGGAAGTTCAAGGGGGTCTGCTGTGTCGAATCTCATTAGGTCCAGATGGATATCAAACTAGTGGATGTTTTCAGAATTATCTGTGTCAAAAATGTTGACAATTCTATGAACTAGTGACCCTTCTGCTTCCATGAACTGAGTATAATGTCACCTTCCTATCCCATTTGCTGGTTTTGCTTTGGTCTTTCTTGTAAATCCTTACGACAGGGTAGTTAATACACCTTAAAACTCTGACTGAAATCCCGGTGGATTTCAGATACTAGACTTTCACTATGAGGCAAAGTAATGGAATTTAATGGTCACCTCGCATACATACTATCCAACAAAACTTCTGCTCATTCTTCACATAGATGAGCTGAGCTAATTAGCTTGCTTCCAGTGAAATAAATAAATAAACATATGCCCTACTTCCATGAAAGAAGTCAACGAATGGAGCAAACTGAAACCTTAAGTGTAACTGCAGAACTGGAACTCCAGGCAGAAACGGAATTTAACTTTCTTCAACCTCCATCAACATTAACTTTTTAAGACTGGTGCAAGTTTTGATGTTAGTGTCCACCGTTAGATAAAACAAAATAGGCTTCATTCCTAAAATCAGGGAATTTAATAGCATAAAATATTATCAGTCCAAGGGGTGCCATTTGAAACCCACGTAAAGAGAAGAAACAAAACGTGAATGACTTTTACATCATTTATTATTTGCACAAAGTTTTGTCACATATGATTCGGAGTGCTCTGCTGGTCTTAATAGGTCAGTCTTCAGTAAAATGTCACACAACATTTATTCTCCCTGTAAAGAGGGCATGAGTTGAAGCTCTCATCTCCACTCCATGGTCCTGGCTATCTAAAAGCCCTCATCTGAGACATCTGACAGCTCAGGTATGAAGCCACTGAAAGGCAGATTATGTCCATTGTCCTTCTTTACCTCCACTGCTTTTCCTTTCCAGAGGTTGGGGGGTGGGGTGGAGCTGGTAATGGGAGAGGAGTTATGTAGATGAATACATCAAAGACTGAGATATTCAGATATCAATATTCATAGCAGACATCATAAGATATGTAAAATAAAAAGGAAACATAACAACCTTTCCCTGGAAATGCATTTCAAAATTTCTCATCTCACTTCTCATCAGACTGGATTTAAGGAAAGAAAGCACATGTCACTCTGAATTAGGTCAACATCAAACAAATGAGTAAATAAATAAATTTCATGACTCTCTATTTCACAAGGACTCCTTCCACTGATGAAGAAATCTCTATTCCTTGCCAGAAACATTAATAGCACTTTTCTCTCTCATCCTCACACTCCGTGTTCTGTGTGGCTCTGTTGTCCATTTCTCCTTCCAAACTGACTTACCACCAGTGCTTTATCAGCCCTGCTATTCCGCGAGCAGTGGCCCATAAAGCGAAGATAACAAGTCCCAACTCCCAGCAAGCTTTTCCTTGTCAATGAGAGATTAAAAATAATGGTCAGGGGCTATGCAATGATATTTGCAGCCAACTTTACAAATTTTCATCCAGAGCATCTGACAATTTTTACCCCTTCCTAATCTTCTGCAATAGCTTGAATTTCCCCTCATTAGATTTCACTGCGGAGAGGACAAAAAGGTGCCATATAGCTTTTCTGCTCAGAAAATGTATCGTTAAAATAAGTAGGCAGGTTATCATATTGATGTAGCTCCCTGCATAGGCAGACTGAAAGGATTTTAGGTAAGCTCTAAAGTTAGGAATATGAAATATTCACCCTGTCACTTTAGTGTTTCCTTACATAAGCCACCATGTAGTCTCACAAAGCATGCGAGGAAAATCAAAGTCCCAACTAGAGCTCAGCACACACCCCTTTCCCATAGGTTTCTATAAATGCAACAAATAAACACATGTTATTGGGAAAAAGAGTGTGGCAAAGTCTCTTCAGCTTTATCCATCTGTTAAGAAATAAGATAGGTCATGCCTTTTCTGACATCATCCAAAGTAATTTCTCTACTACTTTTAAAACCCCTCTCAGAGCAGACACACAATTGGCAAGATTCCCATAGCCCTCTACCTGCTAAAAAGCTCTTAAAAGTCTTCATAGTTCATAAAACTAAATTCAGACCAAATCCCAGGCCATTATACACTTCCGCTTAAAACAGAGTGCAGGTATCACATTGACCCCGGTGGTTTCCAGATAAAATCATCCATTGGTAGATTTGCCAGGGCAGATTCAGATTGACTCGGCATTTAGCTTTACACCTGCAAGGTGTTCATGTCTCAGTACAAGCATTGGGTTACCTGGATAGAGCGATATAACATACTGTTTCTAAGCAAGTTTTCTGCTTAAATTCTGGGTATTCCAGATTTCCACAGTCAACTGGTCTCCTAACCTTTTAAAGAAACAAACATAGCAGGGAGGTAGGAGGAAAGAAGAAGAAGGAAGGCAACAACTGTAGGTTACCCTGCAGAACTAGAGATGATAAGACAAAGAAGCTAACAATTACAGTAAACGGTATTTCTTTATGTTAATAGATGATCCTTTTACTGTTAGAATTACAAACATTTGACTTAGGCACTGACAGAAGCTCAGACGTGGCTCCTGACTCTTTCTGACTGCAAGAACTGGCAAAATTTTCAACTACACATTCCTGCAAGTGCTGGCATGTACTGGCCAACCATATATGACTATGGTGTTTAAAAAAAAGCTCTTGCAATGTTTCACAAATAATCTTCCAGTTTTGGATGAAACATCAGTCGTTCACTGACACAAGTTGAGCTACTTTCTGCTGATATATGGTACACGGTATCTTAATCTAAATCATATAAACCCCACTCACCCAGCAGACTGTTACCACTGAAAGTTAGTGATTAATTCACTAAGGATCAGTAATCTGGATCAATTGCTAGGAAGGGCAACTTGTATTTATGACTGTTCAATAAGCACATTATTTTGAAAAGGCATGAGGAAATGCAGTAATGTGTTTGTTTTGTCTTTTTTTTAAAGAATCGGAATCATAAAATCTGAATTTTATTTCTGTTATCTCTGTGCAGAATTGGACTTGTACAAGTCAGAATGAAGATGAACATCAACTAGCTCTTTCACTCCAGTATCAGTCTTCAAGCTGTAGGTGGCCTAAACTACATAAAGCTCCCTTCTGGATTTTTAGCTCTGTATTTCATACCTGGATGCTTACATTAGTCTAAGTTTGTACCAGAAATCCATGAGAAACAGCAGTTTGGATGAGACATTTGGATTAAATCTTTGATTTGGTCAATTGACTGCAAAAAAGTTCTATAATAACATAAAGAGGAAAATACTTTGTGGTCTACCATATTAAGATATCACCTCTCCCGGTGTATCTCTTTTCCATGTAGCTGGTGCATACAGGTTACTGTAGCACCAACACAATCAGAAGGTGGGCATATTAAGAACTTCGAGTGACACTGAGTGTACTCAAAATTGTGCTGATAGCACAAGAGCTCCTTTAGTGATTGATTGGCACCGACTCTTTGTCCTGTCTTCCCAAGGGGAAAATAAGGACAAACTGATACACAAAAGAGAAAATGAGAAATGCGGAAGAGTGACAGACATTCAGCTGGCAAACTGGGTCTGTCATAACTTAGGATACAGCCCTGGGGTTGGATTAGCTTCATGGCCTACATCAAATATCTGTGTTATCATGGAGGCACATGTTTTTGACTGTCATGAATCATACATAGACATGATGCTTAGGTGAAGTGACTTGTAAACACTTATCTGTGACTGAGCTTTCTAACTGTTGATGGATAGCACAAAGAATAACAATAAAGCTTTGTCCTGTTTTATCCAGGATCGAGTTGAATTACTGCAAAGTTATATTTCCAAAATATACTGGTCGAAATTCCACTGAAATTGGAATTAACTAAGGCTCTCCTTTTTTTCTCTATATTTTCATTATGTTTCTATGAACAAAAGTCGTGGGTAATTGTAAGGAGGGCAGGAAGAAACATTGTGAGAAGGTAGTCTTAAACTATGGTTGCATTTAAGTATAGAAGTGAGATCAGGCTCATTTGAGAATGTTAGTAATCATTTGAAAAAATAAAAACAAAACAAAACAAAACAACCAGAAACACTGATGTCCAACCTGGAATAATCTAATAATCCGTTGCTTGAATGTATAAATAAGACTTAGCCTTCTGTTGTATTTTAATCAAGCATCTTCATGCCACCTACGGTTTTTCATGTGCAGACTCTTTGGGCGTCAACCAGATTTCCAATGTCAGTTTTGAAAATCTTCTAATTCCGTCTCTCTCTATCTCTCTCTTCTCTTCTTTTATTGGATCAGCAGTTTGTGTTGGCAAGTTCTTTTGGCCTGCTTAATATGAAATATGTAGGGTGGGGAATGGATTTTCCTAGATTGCCTGTTAAAATGATGTCCAGGTGACTAGAAACCTTGAAACACATGATGATAAGGTCAAATACTCAACAATGTCATGAAAACCTTTATTTATTTGTGGTTGCTAAACCCTGATGTAAAAGAAGAACCTTAATCAATTACTTCAACCATCATTTATCTTCTAGGTTGAACTGAGATGGCCACTGGTTTTGGAGTAAGACCAGAACATATAAATTGAAGACACTTCTGCCCAATATCCAGATGCTTCTTAGAGTGAGAGAAGTCTGCTGTTTTGCTATGTTGAACACTGGCAGATGAAAATTCTCAAGAAAGGGAGCCAGGTTTCCCAAATTCTATTATTACTTCTGCTGTGGACCTATAAGTGAATTTGGGTCAACCCTTCCAAAATGAGTGGTTTGATATTTAGCAAGCTAAGTGTTTTCCTAATGAGGTTATTTAGTGTTCCAGGGAGGTATTTAGTTCCAGATAAACCTCCCTATATTTTGGTGACTAAGCCACACTCTTGTGTCCACAGATGGTTTGAAGGTACAAGACTTTTATACAAGTGTCAGCACTTTCTCACATTTTTAGCTCACCCTGCCTCCCTGTCCCAGCCTCTTGCTACCTCTCCAGAAGGGCGTTAATCTCCTGTAGATCTTCTGTCATTGGTCTCATGGTCCCATAGATTGGTCCCAAAGTCCCACACATGTGTCCAGAGATTGAGGGGTGTTAGCAGTTGCTCTAGGTGACTATGCATAGGCAATTAAATCTTCTTCCTGGTGTTTAGCTACCTTGACCTACATTTAATTATACTAAGCAAGACTGTGTCCAGAAAACTTTTGTAAGGTTGAAAAAAAAAGGTACTTTCCCCATTATTTGACGTCTGTAAGGACAGAAGAACTAAGGTTATTACCTTGCTTAAAGAACTTAGTTTTCTGTAAACTTTTAGGTCCCTAAAACTAGGATTTTGTGGTGAAATTAAGATTTTTCAGGCAGGCCTTCCATGGAGATGCCCAACCATGCTCTACCTGAAAAGATATGTGGTCACAGAGCACTGAAGCCAATGAAGATTTACACCAGGGCACATAGCTGGCTCTGTTTCTCTGGTAATTTTGGCATCCAAGTGAAGGATTATTATTATGGCATTATTTGAGGCCAACAGTTTTTCCCTAAAAAAAAAAAAAAACAAAAAAAACCCCACCAAACCAAAATGTTATTTCTTTATTGCTAAGACTCTTTGAAAATGAAAAGCATTGATTATTTTATCATTTTTGCTGGCGGATAAGAAGAATCTAGACAGACAGTAATTCAAAGTATTACCAGTTTTGTGCAGAAATTTATTGTATTTCTGACAATAAGATGCTTAGAGATCTACAGGGATTTGTTGGGGTTTATTGAAAAAACCCTTGGGGTACAGTTTGGTGTAGAATCTTGTTCTTTTCACAGGAAATCCCAGGATAGAAACAGTCATAAAGCACTGTGCTGAAAAATGTGTTGGGAAGGAACACCACACACTCAGAAACTTGCCTCAGTCAGGAAATCTGAAATATAGGGAGTACACAACTGCCAAAATACAGAGCAGTAAATTTCTCCACTGAGTTTTGAGTTCTGCCGTTCACCTCTTGGTGCTTTTGGAAAATCCATTTATGCTCTCTGTTTAGTGGTTTACTTCCTCAAGAAGAAAGGTGGGGGTTTTTATGGCAGCTTTTGGAACAGAGCTGTGATCTTTGAGTGGAGACATTTCAGTATTCCTTTCTCGTGGCTGGACTGGAAGTGGAAATGGTCTGAAGTTGCGGCAGGGGAGGTTTAGATTAGATATTAGGAAGAATTACTTTACTGAAAGAGTGGTCAGGCACTGGAACAGCCTGCCCAGGGAGGTGGTTGAGTCACCATACCTAGATGTCTAGATTTGGCATTTCAGGGCATGCTCTTAGTGACAGAGATTGTAGGTTTGGTTTTGGTTTTTTTTTGGTGTGTGTATGGTTGGACTTGATGATCTCAAAGGTCCTTTCCAACCATGAAGATTCTGTGATTCTATGATTCTATGGCTAGTGTTCTTCAAAAGCAAAATGCTGGAAGAAGTGCTGAACATGTGTGTGTGCGTCAGAAAGGAAGACAGAAAACGAGACAAACTTAGAAGTGGAGATCACCTCTAGATCAGACACTCAATTTTAGGCTTAACCGCCTTCACTAGAGAATGTTCTCTGATATACAGAAAAAAAAAAAATAAAAAAAAATAAAAATAAGCCAAGCAGAGATGTGAGAGCATCTACCTCAGGTGCCTACTAGTTGTTAGCTTAGATAGTGCAAGGTTTCATAGGAACTTGCTTTCCACCATCCCAGGGTGATGGGACAAAGATGAGTGATGTATGATTGATACAAAGCTATCAGGTATCAAGGACCAGCCCAAAATGTTACAAGATAAATGTGAAAATATAGGAACACACTTTATGACATGCAGTATTTTGCAGCCAAATATTCCTTCCTCAAATATTGCAGATTTGAACAGCACTATATAATTTAAGTACATGAGCATCTGTCTATCCCTTACTTATCCATTCAGTGTCGTGTCTACTTTCAGATTCCTCTACCCTTCCAGTTTTTAATATTTGGAATAATTTTTATGTTTGGCAGCAGCAGATGGATCCTAAATACCTGTCAAGTCATTAGTTTAATAACACGATTCGTAAGTAGAGTCATTCTCAGTGAAGGGCAACTGTTACAATTATCTCCCTAATATCACTGTGTAAATGCATTGTGTCACGACTGACATCTGAAAATCATTTAATACATTTGAATGTCGTATTCATTATCAATAACATGAGTGTCTTTACTCCTTGGTCTACATGTAAAAGGAGAGAACAAATAATAAATAAATAAATTAAAAAAAAAAAAAAAAAAGGCAAGGAAAACCCAAAAAAACATACCCCCCATAAGTCTTGACTTTTAAAAAATAATTATACAATTAGTTGATGAAGAAAATTAATCCAAACTGACTTGAATTTGAATGCTGTCAGATGGAGTAAAAAGTGCCCTAGGTGTATAAACAAGTTTGGTAATAAATAACAATGTAGCAAGCCAAGGGGAAAGTGTTTATAAAAGGGATTTGTGTTCGGTGCATTCTCATTTGGCAGTCTCATTAACGATTTACATGAAGGTGTAAACACCACATTCACGATTTCAGGGAATGCAAGTGTGCTACAAATGCCAATAAGAAGAGACAAAAAAATAAAAAAATAAAATAAAAAAAAAAATGAAAAGTAATTTTTGTGGAGCCTACTTTTCTATGCTTCTGTGTCTTGGGCTAAAGAGGAACATTTTATCTTCTCCCATGTCCTTAGATCTTCTTCTATCTTAATTTCCTCAGGATCTGTACAGTTCCCCAGAGCCACCTTTATGTTTCTTAAATTGTCCCTCTGCAATAAAGCAAGTTCCGCCATTCTTCTTACTTAATTTTTTGTTGGAGTTTGTCAGATAACTAAAAAAAAGTGTAAAGTAAGAATGTAGAGACTTGTGCGAACTTATTTATCACTGCAGCTTGTGTGCTGGATGACCAGTGAGAGTCTGCCTTTTGGCCTAACCAGAAATGAGGAAAAACATCTCCAACAATAAACTACCTCCAATAGTAATCAAAGCGTTTGGGTAATCGTTAAAATGAATGGTTGGAAGTCCTGCAACGGAAATGCAGAAGTCTGGGGTGGGTGGAACATGCGTCTTCCACAATCTTGAGATATGACCCAGTAAACATACAGGACCATTTCAACCTCATTTGGACCTGAAAAACTGGTCAATGGGTTTGTCCCATGCCTTGCTGACTTTTACATAACGTTTGTTGTTTGATTGTTAAATACTATTATCTGGAGGGAAACTCCAGTTTATATGTTGATTATATGCCAGCTCTTCTCTAAGGTATACAGCTGTCTGACGTAAATCTTCTATTGAATAAAAAAATAATAAATAAAAAAAAATATTAATCCTAATTGCATTTCTTCCTTCGGATTCCCTTCTTTGCCCTTTTTCCTATCCTATACTAATAATGTGTAGGGTTATTTTAATCTTTGACAGAATCATCTGCATCTCACTAGTAAAATTGTTCATTGAACAGCAGAACTGATAAAGACCAATGTTCCCTGGACCACGTCGCTTTGCCAGATTTCCTGACTGTGCGTGAGATCGTTCAAAACGCTGGTTACAGTTATACATCCTCAAAAACAAGAATCAAAATTAATCCTTAAAACAAAAGATTTTAGAAAGGGTTATTGATCAGATTACTGATGAGGGTTGAGATGAAGGACTAGGGTAGAAAAACTTGGTCCTTCTGTCAAGTCTCTTTAATGGCACTGCAGATTTGCACTCCTCTGTCAAGGCCTGTTCAAAAGCACACTGAAGTCAATGAAAAGACTCCTATTAATATTGATAATTACTTTTAGATGTGACTGAAGCATTGGGAAAGGGTAAAAGTGATCCCTGGACACTGCTGCAACCTAGCTGCTGTTTCTAGATGCTGATGGCTCCTGCTTAATTTAATTCTTATCTTAAAACAGCAAAATCTCTGCCCATCCAGCAGCTTTCTCTCTTTCAGAACATGTTTCTACTCTAGCTGCATTCCCATACAAGCATTAAACTCATCTCTAAACTCTGCTGCTTCTCTCTCTTACCTAACTGACTGAAAATTACTTTCCTGTCTGTGCTGATTTATTTCCCCCTTTTAGCTAAAGAACTTATCTTCCTTTCTGCTTCTGTGCTAGCACTTCTTCTTGCCTGCTTCTTTTAATTATTCCCCAGTCTTTCTGCATGAATCCTTATTTCTGTCCTGGAAAATTTTCTCACCACTTCTGCCCAGGCTCCTCAACTGTCTCCCACATATTTACACCACATTCTCCAATGTTTTACATGTTCAGGTGGGACTCTAGAGCTCCTGTTTTACTGACCCTCCAAACACTGCAGAAGTACCTTTTTTCGAAAGATAAACTTCACGAGACTCTGAACCTTTTTCCTCATACATACATGTATTTCCTCATGTGTATACATACATATAAACACATGTACACATATACATATGCATACACATCCTCATACACTCACACGTGTGTGCAAAATTTGGAATCCCTAGTGGATATTTCAAAGTAGTGGAGAATATTTAGGTATTTTAATGAACCTGCTTTTTACTGAAATGCTTCAAGTCAAACTGGAGAAGCATTAGGAAATATACTATAGGACCCCACTCTGATTTTGAGAAGGTGTGTGGATCTAGGGATGGAAAAAAAAAGACTTGTAGCATCTTTTAGTTTATGCAAATGTATAGTTATGCTACCAGCTCCATCCATCCAGATTACATCTACACAGAACTAGTGCAAAAAGGGACCTTGTGACACTTCTTCTTTGTGAACAAGAAATAAGATCTTTTTTGTTTATCAACATTCAAGAATATATATTTGTCTTGAACCACTTATGCCCTTTCATTTGATAAGTGAAAGACTTACTAGGAATTGAGCATAGGTTTACTGTTTCAAAATTAAAAACTTATTTTACTTGAGCTAAGGAACAGTCAAATCCTAAGCCTTTTTAGTAAAGGGATTAAAAAGAACTGAATAGCTCTTCTTTATCTTGTGTAGAATTATGTCTTATCTGATCTTCTTCCCTAGGTTACTGTGAAGTTCTGAATTTAGTCATGTGTTTATTTACCTGATGTTTTATATTTCACGTTGCATATGAAAAGCCTTAGGTCTGTGACAGGACTTGGAAGTGTCATGGCAATCTTTCCCTACTATTGGGTTTGGATGGCTGACCGATGACAACCATGGTATTCCTTCAAGCCTATGCTGATAAGTCCTGCTTATCCTTTTTTTCGAGGATGGCCCAGTTGAAGTGTTACTGGATAGCACTCTCAGGAGTGGGAATCACTGGTCTGCTTGGTTTTAATCTAGCCCAGCTTTGAGAGCATCAGGCTCAGGAGTGTCAGGAATGAATTACATCTGCCAGGGCAAAGCTCTCATCCTACTTAGCTGCCACAGCATTTGTGATGAGTAGCCTGGGATGTGGAGTGGGAGGTTTGGCTGGAGCATGCCCAAAGCATCTGGGTGTTCCAGCCACGTTTCTCACACAGCAGAGCAGAGGAAGCATTTCCCATCTCCTTCTCTTAATGATGGAGCTTACTGACAGCAGAACTACTTGACCAGCTTGAAGAGCTTCCCAGGAGGGCCGTCAAGTATCTCCCCACTAGGCTAATGAACAGCCACTGCCAGCTTGCAGGTCAGAAACCAAGCAGTCCTCTTGGAGAAGCAGCTAAAGTTTCCCTTGTCCACTAGCAGTGATGCCTGCATCATCAGTGTTTTTCCATCAGCAGGGTATCCTCATCTTACATTATGCTGGTTAATGGAAAGTTGACTGTAATGTTGTCTTTATTTTTATTGTTAGAATAAGCACTTAGACCTCTACAAGCTTTTAGCCAAGGATCTCTGTAGTCATCAGAAACATCTCCCAGTGAAATAAGGAAGCCTAATTACAGATTGGGAAAATGAATCACTGAGAGTTTAAGTGGCCTACTAAAGAAAATACAGCAAGACAGTGACAGAGCTTGTAACAGAGACTAGGAATGGCGGTCACCTTTCCTAATCATTTGAAACAGTCCAGGAAAGGTGAAAGATTGTGTTTTATGGAACAAGTTAAGACTGAGCTTTATATATTTAGGAAAAGCATTTTAGGATGTGGTACCTGACACGGCAGGAAATTGCATTCAATGGTTTTGGAGGTCCCTACCAAATTTTCCCTGTGACAGGTCATTCCGTTATTGCCCACTAAAGACTTTCTCACACCTTTCCCTGAAGCATCCAACACTTAATTCAGAGATAGGATATTGAACTAAATGGATCACTAGTTTGATCTATTATGCCAATTCTTACGTTTGTAGAGATGCAAACAGTATGTAGGGCATAGGTTTTCCTTACTGTACACAAAGTCAAATGTAAGTGTGTGTACTGACCATGATAAGAGAGAACTGGCTCAGAGATGGGGGAATCTGTCACTCACACCATTTTGTGGCTGTTCAAGAACTGAAGCAGAAGTTTACTTTGTAGAAGAAAGCCCCATGTACACTGTAAATGCTGCTGGCCATGTGACATCACTGTATTCTTCCATGGGCAGAAGTCATTTTCTTCTGTGCCTATGTTTGATTTCAATTAAAAGAAGACAGCTTGCTTAATCTTTCCTAAAAGTTGATATGGTGTATACCTGAGTGAACTGGCCAATTTCCCTTATAAATTATGTATAAAATCCACAACTGCATTCTCTCTCAGAAACTCAGAGGAAAATTCAATTTCTCTTTTAGCTTATATTTTTTCATGGTTCTTGGGATATTCATTTCATATTTTCTGCTCATTTTTATAAATGTCTTATTTATTCAAGCTCTTCATAGAGGAAAGTAATGCCATGCATTGCTGATTTTATTACTTTGGACAGTTTACAATATCTCTTCAGAACCTAACATGTTAATTGATTTTAAAATTTCTATAAATTTCAGCCAAGCTTTAGGATCGTACATACTGATGCCAGGGAGACTTTTTGAATTGCCTGCTATGACTCTGCTGGAGTTTATCTAGATGTACATAGCTTTTCTTTCCCTTCTTTTTTTTCTAGCAGAGATGTGAGGGGAATAAACTGCCACTGTCCACGCTCCTGTCTAGGGACAGTGGCATAGGGTCCAAATGAGACGTGTGGTCCTAGTCCTACATTCTGTGTCTTAAAAGTAGGGACATCCACCTGGTATTATTATACCCCTTATTTCTTGCTGCTTGACAGCAAACTCTCTGTTCCAAACATATGATTCTGCAGCACTTCAAACCATAGATCCTATATATTATAGGTACTGTATATCTTATAATAAAATACGTGACTGCGAGCTTTATTGATCATGTCTGCAGTACATAAATGCCAACAAAACACTGAATTCTCAGTGTCCCTTTTCACCGTGCAATGGTCTCAAAGTAAAACCTGGAAATAATTCAGTGAGAGGAAGTTCATCCCACGTTATTGCAAGCCTTCAATCCTAATTATGGAGAAGATTTCCCTGGGACATTACAAATATATCAAGTTCTGTTTGACTGGAAGCACAACTGACTTAATCTGGGGCTAAAGGTCTGAAAACGAGTGAGGAAACAATTAAAGAGGATTCTGAGTGATTTCATCAAGGAA
The DNA here is from genome assembly GCA_008658365.1 of Alca torda. Taxonomy (NCBI): domain Eukaryota; kingdom Metazoa; phylum Chordata; class Aves; order Charadriiformes; family Alcidae; genus Alca; species Alca torda. The sequence goes on from CM018101.1 coordinate 6,916,083, forward strand.
ATATTCCCCATAGAATTATTTTTTTTTTTTCCATATAGAAAATATTTTTATTTTTTTCCCCTTTTGGAAGACTACATTTGCACATAGCATTTCCAGTGATGTTTATGTCAAGAATAAAACAAAACAAGGCATCTGTTTCCTCTATTTCCCATGCCATAACCACATGCTATTATTACATAGGCATTTTCTATATCAAGTTGCAGTGCACTATGTTATCTATGACCATGATATTATATATATATAATACATATATTATATATATACATGTGTGTATATGTTAACATATACATACATATATATATGTATGTATATATTTATACATACATATATATATGTAATACATATGTATACATGGCATCTGTACTGTACAATAATACTATTTACAAGGAAAAAGATTGTTTTAAATACTGTTGTCATAAAAGGAGCAAGATGTTACAGCCAAGTTTTGAGCCCCAACACAGCAAAAGCAAAAAGTGATATGAGTTGATCTTCACTTTACAAGTCTTGCTGTTTTGATTAAAAAAAAAAGAAAAAACAAAACCTAAACCCCAAGAAATTCAGGCAAGCACAGCATAGACAAATAGCATCTGTGAAGTATCACAGTTCTTCTGCTATTGTTTTGTTTACTTTTTACATAGTTTTAGGATAAAGCTTTATTTATTTGGCATTTGGCAACTTGGATCTCAGTAAAATACTTGCTGAAGGAAAAAGTGGATAAAAAGGAAAAGAAATCAAATTAAGAGGACAGAGGTGTCATAAAGTGGCCAGGGCTCTGCTGCTAGCTAAAGGCCTGGGTGGACATCAGGTCGGGAGCCCAGGTAGAGTCCAAGTGGAGCTGTCAGATGGATCTCCATAGCTTCTGTACTGTGGTTAAGCTTCTTCTGGGTATCTAATGTCTACTTCTCCTGATTTTCTCATGTGCCATGAACTGGTTGTGTCTGCCTGTGTCTCAGACCTGAATCTGTTTTCATCTAAGGGGTCTTCCGCCTTTAATGAAAGGGTTTCTGACCCTGTCCTGTGTAGGATTTCTAAGACCGTATAAACAGATTCCTTACACCTGTAAATTATCCACCTAGCAAAGCTCACTTTTCCAGTAGGATATCTAGCAGGACAAAGTATCTGTATAAGGCCTATTTCATGGGCTGCCTGCAGTATATATCTAGCATTATCGCATCAGGATGTTTAAGTGTTTTATTTGCATTATATTACTTAGTATTCCTCTTCTCTCCTTTCCCTTCCCCAGGTGAAAGCAGAGGGTTAAGGAAGATTTGGCACGTGCTTTCAATACGAAAATGTGCTTTTCAAGTGGCAAGAGAGGAAGGCAATTTCAGCGTTCATCAACACCTTCTTTTAAGAGTATTTTCAATTTAATTAAGACTCTACTTTATCCATGAGTACTGTATTGGCTCTATCACCTGCCTGCTGATGTTTAGTCACAGGATGGCCTTTCCTTTCCTTATTTGCTTTCTCCATTTGTTCCTTGTTGACCTGGGAAATTGCTGAATGCAGGGCTTCTCACTTCCCATAAATATCATTGGTCATACTGTATGATTGTAAGGACTTTATTGGCTTCAATTCTTGGCTTTGTCTCCCTTTTAGAATTGAAATGCAGAATTTGAAGTACTTTGTTGGCTTTTTTAAAACTCTGTCTCATCTACCACCTGTACAATAACATACGTGTAACTAATTTGTGCTTTTTTTGAGGCGTCTCAGCTATGCTGGGCATGGTAGCTCAGAACTTAGTGCTAGCTATCCACTTTACTTTGTACAGAACAACGCCTAATTTTGTGGAGTTTATTCTCATCTTACAAAGAGTGACAAACGGTTGCGATATGACCTGTGTTCACCTCTGCATTTACTTTTCTTTATTTTCAGAAGTACAGCAGAAAGCTCACCATTTCCCTGTGAAATTTTAGAGTATCTTCCAAGTGAATATAATAGAAAGCAAGAACAAAGTCCCTTGTGGACTTAGTGAAGTTTCACTGACTTTTGTTCTTTATGTGACAATACATATTTTCACTGGACTAAGCATTATTTTTTGATGGTGGGGAAAGAAAAGGACATGGTAACAAACATGGTGGTGTGTGTGGTGTTTGGTTCCCAGAGGTAAACCAACAAACCAACCAATGAACCAAACAAATCCCGCCCTCCCCCACAAAAGATCAAACCAGAAAGAATTACATCTTCAAGCTAACCCTCTGGAGAAGCATGTGCAAATCCCTTTCTTTAGGTCTCACTTACTTCATTCTCATACATTGGTTGATGTGCTTTCTGGGGATGCAGGATTCCTTATGATACGAGAAATTTCAACTGGTGATGAAAATCAGGATCGGTTTTAAATTGCAGGCTACAAGGAAGTGAAGAAATTGGGAAAAAGGTGAGTTGTGCTGGCAGCTATCCAAACTAGAGACTTTCTAATTATTACTGTAATTATTGACAAAGGGCTATTCCAGTACAAAAAAGGATTGGGATTTGTAGTTTTAATATTTTCAGAAAACATTATAGTAGTTGTATCAGAATCATAGTACACATTTTTAAATAAATAAAAGAGCTGCAAATATTTTCACTAAAGGCATTTTGAAATATTTTCTTGGATTTTGTTTATTTGCTTTCTGGGATTTTAGTTTCCGAAGAGTAGTGGGAGCAGGAAGGAAAAGCTATTTTATTTTGCCTTTGTAGGCATGAATACACATGCATGCATGGAAACTATATACACTTTTGAACCTTGAGAATGGCACAGTATTTTTTGGAAGACCAACTCTGTAAAACTACTGCATTTCTGCCAAGTTGTAGCTTGGGTCATTTGCCCAGGAAAGCTGAAAGTGTGTCTGAAGCAAATATGACCATATAGAAATCAGTTTCAAAATGGAAACAAACACTTGGAAATTATCCTGTCTCCTGCCTTTAGCTGGAGAAATTCAACCTCTGTCTTGAAATTCAGCTTTGTTCTGTTAAACATTTCCTGTTTCATTCCTACAGTGGCTGTCCTTTATAGCTGACTGGAATAATAAACAATCATTATCATTTCATAGGTATGAAAATAAAATATATCCTCCCCATTTTCATTGAAGGATTGTTTTCACTAAAGCAAAGAGTCGTGATCTGCGCCCTTCCAGTGCAGCAAAGGTACTTATTCCCAGAAGGAGTGTCAGAAAAGCACAACTACACATGCATTTCCTCCACTGTTAGAGATGTTTACTCTTTTGGCTGATCCGTTGGAGAGCCTAACCACTCTGCAGGTAATATAATAGGCACTTCTCTGCAGGCCATTCATAATACCATAACATTTCAACTTGAGCTGGACAGTCTGAAGAATTATGCTGCAGCAGGAGGAATTTACAGCTGCTTTGGAAATAACGCCACAACAGTCAGTAACCCTCTAATCTTTGTGTGGTGGTGACAGAATAACCAAATTAGATCTCTGCTGCTCTGGAGCTGATGCACCAACCATTATCTAACTCCGATGCCAATGTCTGATGGCTCTTTCCACACTCATCACCAGTCAACCCGTCTGTACTCAGTTATGCGCGTTGGGGAAAAAAGTGATTCTAACATCATGGGTGCAGCTAACTCAGAGCTGCTTTTTTGTTCATTAGCATTGAAATAAAAACAGTGGCGTGGAAATAGAGGATAAGGATACTTCAACTGCTCCAGGTGAGGCAAATTGGCTGTGTTTATACTAGTAAATTCAAGTGTGCTTCGGCATTGAAACATGATGACACTACTAAATGACTGGATTGTTTCCTGGCACAAATGGGGCCCATTTCAATTTGCAATCTCCCAACTGGTTTAGAAAGTGATAGAGTTTACCAGCATATAAGGCAGACTGCTCCATGCCAGTTGGCCTCAGAGCCCAGGACCATTTAATTTACCAGTACAGACATACCCTTTGGGTCCATGTGCTGTCTGGGACTGAACACAAGTTAATAGGTCCTTCCACGCAGACCTGCGCTTAAGTCCACCTGGTGCCACACTGTGCTGGCTGAAAACAATCCAGGATTTCACTCCTGTAGCCTTCTGCTTCAATGCATTTTGTAACATACACAGAGATGTGATACCACCCACAAAACTTATCATGCATACTTCTCCACTGAAACTGATGCACCTTAAAGACGACAAGCAAAAGCTTGTGGAGGGCTTCAGGCTTCGGTGTACTATTTACCTCTAAAAGAAACCTGAACTTTTCCTCCTCTGCAGTAGCCCAGGGTGGAGGGTGGGACAGTGTCTGCCTCCAGGCTGGCAGGGCACTCAGTCCACGCTGGTTCCACAATGCTGTGGGAACTTGCCTTAGGGCTGGCTCCGCTGATGACCAGAAAGGCTTCTCTGAGGATGTATATTCCTATTCCACCCCCCCAAAATAAAGCCTTTGGGAAAGGGTTGTTTTAAATCAGTGTGTGCTTCTCTCTTTATGAAGAAAATTTGGGTGAGGGAGCAGAACGAAGTAAGGTATTGCAAGACACCTCTTAGTACCTGCTAAAACATAATGAATTAATGCAATATGCCAAGATCTTAGATGAGACATTGTCAGGACTTGTGTCAACAAAGCCACCAGTGAAGTACGTGTACTAATTGGTAAATGACTGTCTATCTGGGGGGGCTGCACCAGTTGCATTGGGGATGTTTGCACAGGAAAGTCACTAGGCTGATTGCAAGCAAATGCGCACTTCTCTCCCATCTGCCTTGGGAAGGTCTGGTCAGATAATTCACTTTAAACTGGCTTGGTGAAGCTTTCCCTGACAGGCACATCATGCTGGTTGGATTTGATTTTTACAGACAGGCACCCCACCTTTGGCAATAGCTTTCACTGCTGTGAATTCAGTTGAAACCGGGCTTGCTCCTTCTAATGGAAGAGAACTGGGGAAGTGCAGTGAATAAATATAGAGTCACTCATTAGAGCGGTACTGACCTTGCTTGACCAGAGTGTGCCGACACTGTGGCGGGCTGCTTCCAAGGTTTTGTGCTCACTGGAGAAGAGCAGGGGTACACAGGAGAAATGCCTTTTCTCCCCCCTGCAGGCCTGTAAGCCTAAGACTTAAGGTAAATCTTAAGGAAGAAACATGCCTTTTTCTTTAAAAAGGATTTTAGGTAAAGCAACTATCAGAACTTTTGTTGTACAGATCTCATGTCTATCCCCTTCAGTTCAGCAGAGAGCACTCGGCTTGTCAGTCCCCATCCTCACATATGAACAGGACTCAGGAGATGCTGCTACATTGACTTCATGGCCATCTTGGGAGCAAGAGACATTTTGGGACTAGAATAACGGCAAAATGGATGTGAAACAGATGATGAAGAAATGCATCCTGATGATTATAAATCCCCCATTAGGCATCATGCTGGGGAGTCATCCTTATTAAAATTTGATGGGAAGATCAGCAGATACTAGCAGTACCCTGAAAATGCTGTTCTCAAACATCAGAGTTTTGATTTTTTAATATATATATATTTTTTTTTATGTCAGCCCCATGACTTTTATAGGACTTGACTCCTCATATTAAACTCTTAGGGATGCTAATGCTGTTTTCCTGTTGAGAAAGAAAAGCCATGCTTATCTGCCAAGGCAGCTAAGGCTGTTGCTGCTGGCACTGCTCTGTGTGAGTAACATTTACCCCTGCAAACAGAACCTTTTGCTAACCTTCCTCACAGGAGAGAATTTCACACAACACCAGCCTTTACATCCTGTGCACACCTTTCCAGCTAATCTCTACCCGATGTGGGTTTTTCTCCCACTCCCTCTGCAGTTAATAGGTATTGCTAAATGATGCTGGACACAGACTTCTGCTGAATGTCCTGCTTACTGACTAAGAAAGGAAATGCTTCCTCATGATTTATCATCATTTCCACTTATCTCCCTGTATAGGAGATAACCAGTGGCACAAGAATTTGTATGCATATTCTAACAGTCCCTAAAGGAGAGACTGGGTGACATAGTCAGGCATTGGCACTGGGGGAAATAAATTAAGTACCAGCTTCACCATAACTGTTAATTTGCACCCTCTAAGAGAGAGTGGTTACGTTAACTCATGTCTGCTGAAGGGTGTCTTGGGATAAGAACGTGTATGCAGCTACCAGGGACCTTCTGATGCTTTGTAAGTTATTACCCTGCAGTGACTGGTTTGTGTGTCAGAGTCCTTAACCACATTAAGGCGGAACAACTTCCCAAATGGAAGTTACGGAGTGTGTTGGAGGCAAAGGTGCTGATATAAAAGTGTGGGAGATTGCAGTTCAAGTTTTCCATTAAAGTGCAAGTTAGATGAAGCTGGGGTGTGTATTGCTTTTGGGCATCTGTCAGAGAGGGAAGTGAAAGCCTTATGGAGCACTGGAGCATGTTATTGGCAGCGTTGCAGGCAATACAGTGGTGGAAAGGATTGCACAAGATGCTTTTACACTCTTTTAACATGTTCATCTGGATGGGCTGTGTTTTGTCTTCACTGAAAGAACAGGAAAAGAAAAAAGAATGAGGGAAGAAAAGTAAAACACAAAGAGGGAAAGGGGAAGGGAAGGGAAGGGAAGGGAAGGGAAGGGAAGGGAAGGGAAGGGAAGGGAAGGGAAGGGAAGGGAAGGGAAGGGAAGGGAAGGGAAGGGAAGGGAAGGGAAGGGAAGGGAAGGGAAGGGAAGGGAAGGGAAGGGAAGGGAAGGGAAGGGAAGGGAAGGGAAGGGAAGGGAAGGGAAGGGAAGGGAAGGGAAGGGAAGGGAAGGGAAGGGAAGGGAAGGGAAGGGAAGGGAAGGGAAGGGAAGGGAAGGGAAGGGAAGGGAAGGGAAGGGAGAGACAACTTCTGTGGAAGAGTAACTGAGAATTTGTGATTTTTTTTATGCTTATGGGGCTTTCCATTTGGGTGCGAGGGGACAGTTAATGGAGCTAGGATAGTTAATGGAGTTAACAACGACCACAAGACAAGGTCAGCGAGAGTTGGAGACCAGAAGAAAGTGAGGTGCCACCTTCTATTGGCAGCTATAAAGCTCTTAGGGGTGAAATAATTCCACACATGTCCTGGGCAAAAGAAAGGTATTTCCTTTCTTATAGACTTCCTTAACCTGAAAGAAAGTCCCACATCTGTAGAAGTCCCCTAACCACCAGGCCTAAGGAAGTTCACCCCATCTTCTGAGGCTGGGCATAATTCTAAGCACTGGGAAACCAAGATGCACTTAACTTGTTTCTCACTGACTGATATGTTCCCCCAAGAATTGCTAGATAATCCTATCAATACACAAATCCACAGAAAATCAGTGCGCCTCCTTTTGAACTTTCTGTTCTTTCTTTCTGAACTATTGTATTCCTCATACTGCAAGGGGATAGGCCTCTAGCTGAAGCCAACTGTGGCAGCATTTAGTATAACATAACTGATGACCAGAAATACTGCAATCACCAATCCAACTTCAAAAGACTTCAATGAGAAGGACAGCCTGAATGAGAGGCAGTGTTAACTTACCTTGGAAATGTTGATCAACCTATCAAAATTTTAATAAATATGCATCTGAACTAGTTTTTTTCTGTTCTGAAATCAAAATAGTACTACTTTGTAGAAAACAAATGCAAACTCAGGAAGTCTTGTCAAACAGACAATTATTTATCTGCCATTAATTTCTGTTCCCTTTATCAGGAAATGTGATCCATACACTTTTAGATAGTGTCACGACTTTTCCTTGCAATTCACACTGAGATTTTCTTTTCTCAATAAATAAGTTAAACAAAAATCATTTTAATTAAAAAATTGCCTACAGTCAACACATATAAACTTGTGAATTTAATAGATATTATCATCTCTTAAGTACTGTCAAGGATTTTAATATTTTGGATAAAAGAGGATCAGGGAAAGTTAATTGTTGGAAACAATATTATTAATGTTGTAATAGACTGCAATCTTAATATAGTTTCGGTTACACCTAGATGCCCAATCCCACTGTAAAGGGCAGTTGTGCTTCTGGATATACTATCATTCAGATGTGACATAAAATTCAGGTGCTGATCAAATGTGGTCATGGTGATACTATGGTACTTATGCATTAGTATGGATGTTGCAGTTGCCTTGGACCATCAATTAAATGGTATTAACTACCCTGTCTCTGAAAATCTCTGTGTAATTACAAAGTGGTAGGCTGTTCTTATTTTTTTCTTTTAAGCTTTACTAAAGAGTAGATGCTGCTTCCACTGAACTTTGAGCAATTATTTCCTAAATAAGGCAGGCCAGAAATAACTGATATTTATGAAGAGAGATTAAATGGTGGGTGTTAACTTGGGGACGTAAATATTAAGAAAGACTGTGATTTTGCCATAGACGTACATTTTGTGTGTGACTTTCAGAAAGTAACACTTAGGGTCAGTTTTTAGATAGAGTTTTAGCTTTTTTTAGTAGGCCTTTCCTTTGCACAGCAAAAGGATGAGGGACAAGGAACAGAAGCTGTAGCAAGGCAAATTACTATCAGATAGAAGGAAAAAATTCTTCACTGTGAGAGTGGTCAAACACTGGAGTAAAATCCCGAAGGCGTTAGGGAATTTCTATCTGTGAAGATATTAAAAAATCATCCGGACAAGGTGCTGAGTAACCTGACAGGTGGGAAATGAAGGGATGCGGTTTGAGCAAGGGACTGGACCAGATGTCCTCCAGATGTCCCGCCTAACTGAAATTATTTTGCAATTCCGTGATTCTGAACCTGCAGACTGTTCCTTTCCACAGCCAGTCTGGAGTCATCCAGGAGTTCAAACCGGCCAGGCACCTTCCTTGCAGCCACCCAGGTTCAACGTGCAGCTGGTTCACACTGAAAGGACCAAGCTCTTCTCCACAGCAACATCCCATGGTGTCATTGTCCATTTGTGACAAGACAGATTTCCTTACAAAGCTGGTTCAGATGCTAAACTCCAGGGAGAAGAGAAATTTTAGGCAACTTCTGGTGGATAACGGAGTTTCTGAATGCCCTTTCTGATTCACTGTAGTCTTCATGAGCATTATACAAGGAGACTATGTGTTTAATGTAACTTATTTATCATGGAAACAACAATCTTACTCCTACTTCCTTAAATAGTCTGTTGGATCTGACCATGATTCTAATTTCTTTCTCACACCCAAAAAAAGCACTACAGCATTTGCCTTCCTTAGATGCATGCAGTGAAGTTTCATTTATTTATTTTTATGCTACTTTAGACCTTTAAATACAAATTAAGATGATGATAAAATATAGCTATAAAATGATGAAAAATGGAAGATAATTTTTGTGATTATGAGAAGAAATTCTTGCATTCAGAATATGTCGGAAAGCTGTGTTATTTAAGGCTATTCTTTGTATGTACTTAATCTTCCCCCCCCCCCCCCCGCCTTGCCATCCTGAAAATATCTCCTCCCTCTCATTTTGTTCCTGCTGTGTATGACTACTACCTTGCTGTCTACCTTTGTTAGGTCTCTGTAGGAAGAAAGGCAATTAATATTTCAAGAGACCTCCTTGTAAAATAAAGGTTAAATCAAGAAAAAAATAACAATATAAATAAATTATGAATTCTGATCTTGTTCTGGAAAAGTTAGCGCCATGTAAATTTAAAGCCATCATTGTAGCATTTTCAAGTTGCATTTGAGAAGTTACAAGGTACATACCTGACTACCTAAGTTCATCTCTTCTGTGGACAGAATTTTAATTCTGTCAAAAAAATTGTTAACGTTCCTCTATTTTTAATCTCATTGCTGTTGTGATTATTGCTAATAGCACTCAGCTTTTGCACTGTGGGTGTTCCTGCAATAGAAAGGAAAGGGACAGAAACTTAAAATGAACTATAAGCTTGATGCATTAGGGAAAAAAGGATACAACCAGAATGATGATACAGCCAAAGCTGTAAATTAGAGAATTAATTTGGCTCCAGCACCTTAGGAACCAACACTAAGAACAGAAATATTCAGTGACATGCTGAGAGACAAGCCCTCTCTAAAAATGAATTAACAAGGCATGAAAAGTTCAAGGAGGACGTTGGGAAGTAAAAATGACATAACAAAAAATTATATTTCAGGTCTGGGTATATCTAAGACAAGAAGCTGGAATTTCTGCTTTGCGTGTGAGCGGTTGGAGACGGCACACACAATGGTCTCATCCTCTGACCTGAACAGGGTTTGCCCACAGAGTCTATTCATCTTGTGTATAGTTCAAGAGATGAGTTTAAGGAATACCTAACTTTTTCAAATGTGGATTCCCATAGTAGATATCAAAATAAGTAGTCCAGTTTCTTGAAATTGACCCTAAAGATCTTTGGGTTGAATTTTTGAGTTCTGAAATGAGACCCAGTTTCATAATAGGCACTATGTAAAAGTGTGCATACCTGACTTTGGGCAACTGTATTTGAAAATAGTGAGCTCTTTTTAAATAAACTGAAAAAAAAAAAAAGAGCATATTGTCAATCTTTACTTTTTTTTTTTTAAGTTAAATCCTCATGATGCTGTGGAGCAAAACAATAAAGTTTTCAAAAGGTTTCATTCACAGTAACCTTATGCTAATAAATTCCATATAAATATTAATTCACAAAAATTAAAGAAAAAAACCACAGATATTTTTACCTTTTGGGAATAGTATTTAATGACAGTCAAGTAAATTCATTTGGCCAAAAAATAATCTTGCACTTATTCCCTGTTTTCAGAGCAAACATGAAGAGGATGATCAAATATTATTTAATACCTGAAAAATATTCTCTTAATTTAATTTTTATTTTAATTTAATTTTAATTAAATCTTGGCTGTAATAAGGAAAGGGCAAGGATGTTCTAACTGTAAAGAAATACTATAAAGTGCACCATCCATCTAATTCATCCTTACACTGAAGGCAGCAGACTTGTTTCCTGGGCTGAATACAAAGTTCATGGTTTTATATTAAACATGACTGTGGTGTAATTGGAATTGCACATGCATATATTTGGCCCAATGACTTTATTAACTTTCATCCATAGGCAGTTATTGAAAAGAATATTGTCAGCTCTGCTTATTTAAAATGAAGCTTGCTTTCTGTTTTGGATCCTTCTTTGGATGAGAGGGGAAAAAAACAAGGAAAAAAAAAAGGTTCTGAACACTGTGCCACTGAATTTCAATTAAAAGTAATAGAAAAAAAGATATTTTTGTTTGTTCCTTTGCAAAACATAAAATAAGACCTGGGCTTAAGTTCTGCATTCTTTCTTTCGGATGTGTGTATTCTTTTATTTCCAAATTTGAATCAAGTCTTCCTGTCACATTGAACTTTGCTGTCATTTGGAATAATATTCTTTTCATCCTGTTTTACCAGTTTTTCATCATCATGACTACGACAAGAGTTGTTCTTGCTATTTGAATCATGATGAAAGAAAAATAAGCTTGAGAAGGCTGAAATACTGGTACCATCTCATGTAACTTCAGAGCTCTGTGACATAGCTCTCCATTTCTCAGTAGTCAGCCAAGGCTGCACTTATGTCTCTCTTTCTCTCCAATGATGAAAAGTAGATGCTCTCATGGTGCAATTCATCTGAGCCGTCACAGGTATCTACCTTAAAATGATATGGACCACTTTCTGTAAGTGCCTGTTCCTTCCATTGCCTCTGAAGGGAAATGAGGAGCATAGATGAGGTGTAGATTTTGGCTCTCTGAACATCTACCTTTTAGTTAGATGAATCCCAAGGTGCCTTCCTGGTTTTACTCTGATTGTAGTACCTGCATGCCCTAATTGAGGTCAGGGCTCTGCTTTGTGGGTACTGTCCCTGAGAACAATGGGAGAACATTTGTGTCAAGAAAAATGGACATTGTAATAGAGAAGATAAAGAAGTGACCTGCCCAAGATTAGGGGCAGAACCTTGGAGAAAGCTAATGCCTTGGTTCAGTACCCAAACTATGAAGTGCATTGCCAATTAGGACACAAATCACTGAATGTAAGGCTTGTGTTGCACTACCACGGTGTTTCTGCATGATGTCTTTGTTATTCATAACCCTCACAATTAGTGAAATTTTATTTCTGCTGCGTGATGGTAACCATAACTAGGGGTCTTCCTTCCAGACACTGTGCATACACAGTGAGAGACAGCCTCTCTCATGCACTTGTCCCCACCATCAGCCTGAGAAACTATTTGTTCAGTCAGGTAATCAGTAGGAGGTACTTCTGACAAAAAAAAATTTTGGGTCTGGGGGGACAGGAAACCATGGACTACATTGATCAACTGGCAGATCAAGCCAACTAGTGACCTAGCAATGAAAGTGGATGAACGCTGGGAGAAGATGGAGTTGCCCTATGGTGGACGGGAGAGGACACCGAGTTTAGCAGCTAGGGATATTTAATGTGGAGGGGGCAAGGCTGGTGTATGGGATTGCTGCCTTTGATTGATGGTTTAATAGGCAAGCATAATCGCTGATTATATTGACAGTATTGATATATGACAAAGCATTAAGAATAGCCAAATTCTGGTGGTTTACTAGTCACAACTACTCACAATAAATATAAGAAAAACTGCATAGAAGATGCAAAGGGTATAAAAACAATCAATCTAGGAAATTTCACACCAATTTTCCACTTAGTTTTCAAGAAAAAAAAAGAACATTTTTGCCCAGAAAAATAATTACAGAGTTGTGTTCATGTAGCTATAGAACTACTGATAAATCACAATAGAAAACACCAGGAGGAAAAAAAAAAAAAAAAAAAAGGGAAGAAAATAAAAATCCTTTGTCAGTTAGTTGATACTTACAAATCTACAATAAGGATGGGAGGGGAGTGGAAAAAAAAAAAAAAATAATCCCAGGCTTGTATCTTTATTAGAAGCTCAAAATGTCACATATAAGCAAGGAACACTACATAAAATATTAAGCAACTCTAATGCTGAGTGGGAAAATTTATAGAGTTGGAGCTGTCTGTCTTAAATCATGCCCTCTAGTTATCTGTGCTTCATCTCACCTAACTTGCATTCTCTGAGGGCAGTGGAAGTTTTTAATTCTGTGTATTTATAAAAAATTTACAAAGGACTAATTTAAGCACTACATTAAGATAATTGTAATAATAATGATGATAATCTGAGAAGCACACAGAGAAAGGGATAGATGTTGCGGGAAGGAAGGGTTACCAAACAGTAGTTGCAAAGATGTAGGGTTTTTTTCGTGTTTGTTTGCTTGCTTTTTAATGAAAACTGATGATTTCACATCTGGAGGAGTAGTTATTTGGTGGTTTGTTGCTCTGTCTGTTATGAAGAAATGCTGCTCTATATTGTTGCTCTATATTGTTGTCATTGAAACTTGCCTCTTATTACGGCTTTGATAAAGATTCTCTACCTGATACTGCCAGTAAAATCAAGGTCACTGAAGTATCATACTGACTTATGCCTGACTAAAGGCTACTTTTGTTTCCTTTTTTTTGCTTCATTTTTGATTTTGTGTCTCGGATGAAGCTGGTGCAAAGCAGGTAAGGTGCTTGGGATGTGTGAGTGCAGCAAGGTGTGTGTATTCCCAACACTCATCTCACCCAGCATCCAAAGACCTTGAAGTCTCCATAGAATCCCAAGATCTGGTGACATTTGACACTCTCGCCTTACTTAATTAGAGCACTAAGTGGCTTCACGTGGGTTTGCTGTTACCCAAAACAGCGTAAGGCCCCTGTTGGGATTTTAATCTCTGTCACTTCAGTACTTGCAGGGGACATCGCACAATTGATGAGACATCTTGGGAAGAAATAGTAAAGGGAATGCAGGTTTACATGTGAGAGGGAATTAACTTGAGAGCCAGGGTGTGGGCAAAAAGAACAAAGACAACCATCTATGCTTGTAGCCATTTCCTTTCGGAAAAAAAATAACCACCAAACCTTTACATGTTCTGTCCTGCAAGAGAACATGTTAAGGGACAGCAGGACAGGAACCAAATGGAAGACACTGAGGTGTTGTCAGTGATGGGAACAGTGGATAACAGTGGATAACAGTGCATAACTTCTAATTTCAGTTAAATCTGTGCAAGTGTCTTGAAACACGCAATGACTGTTTTTAACCAGTGATACTTTGAGGGAAATGAATTGTTAAACCAGGACTCACAACTTCAGGTGTCTAAATCAGATAAAAAAAAAAAGTTCCATATGATTTGGATTGATTGGCAAAGTTGTCACTGTTCCATATATTTACGGAAGGAAAACTGTTTTGGATAACAGCAAATTTAGGGCAGGAGACAGGCAGGGAACATGTGAAACAGCCCTCCTCTGGCTGAAACACTGCAGTGAACTGCGGCATCTTCTCACCATTGACCATTTTGGAAGATGCATTCCTCTTACAGTCCTCCACATGGTATCTCCAGACTATAACTCTCATAAAGTGTTCGGAATAGAAAGTTCAGTCTCTGTCACAGGTACAGTGAAAACATTTTAAAACCGATATTCGTTTGCTTTGATGAAACTTCAATTTGACAAAGAAATTCTGATGTTTCAACTCTGTCTCTTGTTTTGGGATGAAAATGAGTGTGAAAATGTTGGACTAAAAATTCTGATTTTTGGCCAGCTCTTTTTTCTTATTGCTCTTTTATATTCATTCTTACTTAATTATGTTATAGAAAGGTGAAATTCCTTAGTCAGTGATTTTAAAAATTGGAAAAAAAAAATATTATTATTACGTGGATTACTTACAAGGAAATTATTTTAACCAGTTTAATTTAGATAAAACAATCCAAAAGCAGAGCTGTGACAGAGGCAGGAGCCAGTTCTCCTCAGTGCTCTGTGTTCAAATAATCCCTTTTATTTTTTTTTTAAATCTAAGTTAACATTTGTGGCAAATGGCCAAGCCGGAGAAGATCCCTCCACTACCAGTGGGGTCTGACTGTACAGCCTGCTCAATCCCCTGTCAGCTCCAGGATCCCTGTGTCATAAATCCCACAGGGATGGGAAAAGACCTTTCCTATGGACCTTATAATGCATAGAGTTACCTGTCTTGAGTATTTACCTGTTCCACTTAAATACAAAATAGTGTTAGTGAGTAACAGGGATTCATGAAAGACAGAGAGGAAAAAAAAAAAAGAGAAAAGAAAAAAAAAGGAGACAAGGTACCACCCCATTTTGTAAACTGGAAGGACTTCAGCTAATGCTCCATAAAAACTGGCTTAATATACAGTTATTACAAAGCTTCAGTTTTTTGACAGATTAAGTGCTATTAAATCACTTTGCTCTGAAGGCACTAAAAGGTCACAAGATGAATTAGTTCAGGCCGCCTTAGCCTACTCCTCAGCACGTTGCTCCACTCAGAAGAGAGGGGGGTGAAAAAAAAGAAAACTGAACTGGAAATTATGACCCTCTAAATGTCTACAGGATGTGAAGCTGTGAAGAATGACAGTGCCTTGTCAAAAGCAGGCAGATGGGCTTTTATCAGCTTGCAGGGTAATTTTCTTCCCTTTTTTCTTTCTCTTTTCTCTTTTTTTTTTTTTCCCCCCTCCTTTTTTTTTTTTTTTTTTGGTAGACTCTGATCCATAATGTTGCATTCTGCCCTTTAGGAAGAATTTTCCAGTTGAAAAGATCAGCAGGCATAACCTAGCTTATTGCTTCGGACAGGTAGGATGCAATAATTTTTTTAAC
Source organism: Alca torda (assembly GCA_008658365.1). Taxonomy (NCBI): domain Eukaryota; kingdom Metazoa; phylum Chordata; class Aves; order Charadriiformes; family Alcidae; genus Alca; species Alca torda. Next base: position 6,931,596 of record CM018101.1, read on the forward strand.
AATACGGTTGGAGCATATTTCTTTTTTAAGTGGCTGCTTTAATAGGAAAACTTCCCTTCTGAAAGGGATTTCATACGCGTTTGCGTAAGGATGGCATCTCACGCCCCATGATGTTTTATTTTTCTGTTTTTTTCAAGGCATTTACACACTGAAAGCGGACAAATACTGTACGTGTGCATTGTTTCCCGTACTGCCTTCTCTATACAGATTGATCACTCTGCCCTCAGTGAAGTTATTCCAGTTTTACAAGGTCAGTGTAAATGGGATCAAAACTGAATCCCTGATGAAGCTTTCATTAAATCACTGATGCATTTTTGGCTTCAGCCACAGCAGGAACGTCCCCTGCCTTTGGGAATTGTATACTGACTCTGTTAGGGGTTTAATTTCACCCCAGAAAGCAGAAAAATTCAGTACTCAAGAACACTTTGTCCTTAATTCACCCTACTGGGGCCTAAAAGTTGTCGATCACACATTGTATTTCTCTACCCAGCGTTTGAGAACAGCAGGGGATCTTTACATTCAATAGGCCATGAGCTGCATTACTTGAGCACAATTGATGAAGAAAGGATGGATCAGTGACCTTCGCTTTTTGGATTTCTTTACATTTTTATGGATGAATGCCATGGCTGTCATGTCTTTTCAAGGCTGTTTTTTTTTCCATTATCATCCTCGTTTTTTTGTTTTCTTTCCATTTTGTGGATCTAAGCCTTACTTCCTACTCCTCACTAACGACTTGCTCTCGGCAGCTCAGGTGGCATTGATGCTTTTTGTGCTAGCTACCTTATTTTATAATACAGAACAATCTTAACTCAGCAAAGTACTTAAATATGTCCCCAACTTTAAGTATACGAATAGTGAGAGTAAAGTCAATGGAAGTCATCGTGGCTTACATTTTGACATGTGCTTGAGTACTTTGTTGTATTGGGTCTTCCTGTGTATTAAAAACCTGTTGGTATGACAGCACCTCTCCCTCAAAGCCCTTATTGATCGTCTGAATCGATCTTTATCACAGATAGAGGAGTAATCATGTAAACAAAGAACAGCTGAGTACTCAGTCTGAAAAATGAAAAACACAAGGGTTGTTTAAATGAAGTAGTCCATCCAGAATCAGTTTCCTCTTCAAAAAACCCAAGTACTCAAGTAAGTAAGTGTACATCAACTTAAGGTGAGCTGATTTGCAATAGCAGTGTAGGACTAAGGTGAAATCAAGGACAGCCCAAGACATAACTGAAAACACCGGCACATGAAGACTTAGTTTCTAAATCCAGCTGTCCCAGTAAAGCTACTTTCTGATCCCAGTTTCCAATAACAGGAATTCACATTGACAGACATTCTTTCCCTTATGGAAACAACTCCAACATTAAACTTGTATTCACTAAGAGCAGAGCTTTGTCCAGGTGCAAAAAATGCAGAAGAATTACAAGAAATGTGCTGAATGAGGAGTAATTTCCTTTACAACTTCTAATTTCAGTTACTTATTAAAAGGAGAATTCATGAACAGTAACAACTTGGGGAATAGAATACTATTTCCAACTGGATTATAACTTCTGGTGATAATAACATTCAACCTTTATTTATTTTCTACTCACAAAAGACTATCACTATTGAGCTCTGTTTCTTTGAAAATGATGCCTTAAGTGTTGAGTTCTGTCTCCTTCTGTCTCTTAGCAGACAAGTAAGGATTGACTCCACTGTAAACCAGAATCAGACTTTTCGAACCACCATCTGGACACTAAAAAGTAAAGTCTGACCTTCTCTGGAATGTCATCACCATAGTCAAGAAAATGAAATTGTAGTTTAATAGCACTTCAAAAGGGACAGATACTTTTGCCTAATCATTAGGCTCGGATTGTAGTCTACTTTCCTAAAGATTTCTCTTTCCCCATTAGTATCAGTAGCATCCATTTTATGGGTCTGACTAGCAACATATAATTTCCTACATCTTTTACAAAATTAATAAGTCGCCAGATAAACTACAGTGAAAAAACACACACACTAAACTTTCCTTCCTTACTTCCTTCAAAAAAAAAAAAAAAAAAAAGAAAAAAAAAAGAAGAAAAAGTCACTTTGCCAGGAAAACTAAAGGTGTTTTTAGGGGAGGGGAGGTTGATCTTTTTTTTCAAGAGATCTGTGAGTCCTCATGTAAAACTAACGATTTTCCACTGTGGAATTTTAATCTTTAATTGAAAATTGTGGGTTTGGTCCCAGCTGTCACTTAAAACAAAGCAAAGACTGTCTTTAGATTTGAAGAATGAGGGCTCTGAGTGTATCAGCCACAAGGAGGCCATATTTTGAATCACAGTGCTGATTGAAATGAGTTAAAAATTTAGTGCAAGGTCAGTCATAGCAACTGGCATTGAATGACACCTACCAAGACCTTATCATAGTTATCATACCAAGTTCTGATAAGCCTCGTGTAAAGAAAATCTGCGGATGAACAAGTTAAATGAGTAAGAATTGCGCAGTAATACTTCAGTAGTACTGAGGCACCCTGCCTGGATTGATATAACCTGCCTCTCAATGTGGTTAATTTGTAGAGCCAATGTGCTAATATGGTCATATTGGCCCTTGCTCCTGTTCTGAGCCATCACAGACATCGAGTACGGGTAGGTATGAGTTGCATATACATTTTCGGAGGTGAAGATGCTCCCACGGCTGAATTGAAAACCCTGTTAATGTCAATATTAGCTGTTTCTCTGCTCATCTCTTCAACTGTTGAAAGGTGAGACAGCGGTAAGAAATGGAAATTGCTGAAAACTAATGGAATGCCAGCAGGAAAATAAAAAGCTACAGCAAGGCAAAGAAAAGGGTAAGAGGCAAATAAAAAGGAAGGCAGGGAAAGAAAAGGAAGGGACGTTTCATGTGGCAATACAGTGGTTAACAAATGCCTGGAATCAAAGAAGGCTCTGACCATATTCTAGCCTTGACCTTTGTACACTGCCATCAGCAGATCTTTTCTCATAGTTGGGAGTGATATTACTGTCTCCAGTTTGTAATCCTATTCACAGAATTGTATAAAAGTAGTTTGACTCCTCTGTCCAGAAAGTTTTCTATGGGCTGGGAGAATCAAGAAAGAGACGCTGGAGTAGCCAGTAGTTGTCATTTATGAAAAGCTCAGTTTAATCCCACAAAATGAGTGCAGTGCAAAAGAGCAAAGAAGAAACTCAAAATCCCAAAATTAAAAAAAAAAAACAAAAACAACAAAAACAAGCCCCCCCCCAAAGATGTGTGTGGCGTTTTTTACATAATTATTTCATCACTGAAGATTACAACAAGACTTAAAATCCATAGAAAAGCACAAATTCCTCCATGTTTTATAAAAAAAAACTATTCAAGTAGAGGGTGTACCTAGCAAAAGGATTTGACAGTATTTAACTTGATAAGACTTTCCTGTGATCTTATTATTTTATAGTAGAGCCAATAAACAACATGAAACAGAAATTTTATTTAATTAAAGGTGCAATTTTTACTTTGCTATTATCCATTTTAAAGTCTTCATATATCCTATTTCATTTTATATTTCTCTTCATAATCACTGGTACAGAAATTCTGAATTTTGACAAATATTCAGTTGCTGTTTTAATCCACCTCAGGGGAAAGGAAAAAGATTTTAGCAAGTAAAATTAAGCTTATTTAAACATTTTTGCTCTTTAAATGAATTCCACTTCTTAAGAATGGGCAAAAGTTCACTGACTACGAGAGAGATGGATTTTCTCATTAACACTGTGAATATTTGACATAGTATTTTTAAGCACAGACCTCTTAGCTAGGTAAATGTTAGTCAATAAAGAAGCTTTCTCAAAGATTACACACGGACTTGTATGTAAACTGCCCGATGCCTTTAAAAAAAGACCTACATGATATCCTAGCAGAAACTAAAATGCTGCAAAGTAACATATACAAGGTTGTGATAATCACAGCAAACCATGGAATTAAGAACATGGGAAGTGGAGGGGAAAAAAAAAAAAGTTTTTTTCGGAGCTTGAAGTGAATAATTTCTTCAGGTGAGAGCTGTAGAGAAAACTGGTGAAAAAAAACACTTGAGCCGGCAGCCTCACAATATAGACCGAACAACTAATTACAGCAGCATTCTCTTAACTGGGATGTGTTGCAATAATCTGCCTTCAAGGATGTTTTTTATTAACACAGTGAGTTAGCCACAACAGCTTATCCAGAAACGACGGTGTAGTGATTCATGGGGGTCTTACGGGTGCAGAAGCAAAGACTAATATTCCCCTGTAGCCAACAGAGAACAGAGAGACTATTCCAGATTGTGTTTCAGAGCGCTAAAACTGGTGGTAGCTCTGAATCACCTCCAGTGAGGATCCTTCTCTCTATTGATAGAGATGTGGCCTGAGAAATTAACATCCCTTGAATATGGTCTTTGTTAATACCAATTTGATCTTACAGCAACATGAAGGCATCAGTATCTTCATCTGCATAAGATATTTAAGTGAAGAACACTAGCAGCTCAGACTGAAGCAGTTTAAAGCCAGTTTTTTTCTCTAAAATGTCTACAGAGAGAAAATAAGCAGGGAAAAAAGCAACATTTCCACTGACAGGACGTTTTCTAGGGGTTTCATATTTAATTCAACAATCTTGGTTCTTTATGTTTCTGGACTTCACTTATTTTTTTTATTGTCTTCCTCCCTCTCTCTCATATTCCTGCCTCTAAAGGTTTATATCCCAATTGTTCTATTTTTTCGCCTTTGTTACATTTCCCATCCATTCCTCTCTTTTGTTTCTCTCGTATTTTTAGCAATACATTCCATTCCTTCCTCCACTACATATCAAAACAAGAAAAAAATAACCAACCAGATTATTTTTTAATGTTAAGGTCATTTGCTATGCAAATATCATTCCTAATTAGATGGTAAGGTCTCTGAGGACTCATGCATTTGAAGAGTACATGATTTGACTCCAGTCCTGATTTAGCCCTCCAGGCCTAACTGTAAACAGCAGTTCCTAGGTGCTTAATCTATTATAGGTCTATAGGCTACAAACCTATATTTCTGCTGCCAACAAGGAATGACACACATGAAAAAAGAGGGGGTTTGGCAAAATGTCTTTGTAGTCTACTACTTAAGCTACTTCTTAAGATATACATATAATGCCAGGCAAATAGATTGCTTAGCACTGTTATCAACAAAGTATGCACTCGTGAGGCAGTAAATATATTTTCACTACAGTGGACTGTCAAAATAAAGTTTTCTTTGTTTCTTTATGAGAAATGTAAGCACGAAAAAAAATCTTTGCTTTCTGCAGGATCCTAGGCACTACTGAAGTCAATGGGAATTGAGAGAACCCAGCACCTGATGGCTATTACCGTTTTTCTTGCTATTTTTTCCTGTCCTCCTAGACTGGTCTTTTGATTGTCTCTATATTTTGTAGCTGTCAGTAGGATGTTAATGTGTTATGACACGCTCATCATATCACAAAGGAAGAAATGATTCATCTTGAAGATCAGACCTGTCATATAATTATACATTGATGGTTACAAATCAAAATAAATTATTCCTTCGAATATACATGCACATTGTACATTGACTGCACATGAGCACATGTGGGCATGTGTGTGTGTTGGGAACAATAAAATAAAATTAAATTAGAATTGCAGGGCACTGCTAGTTGACATATTTCAAAGATAAACTATTTGAAATAGCCTATTTTTTGACAAGGCAGCTCAGAGGTCCTACGTCTCCCCCCCTCCCTTCATGTCAGGTTTGCCTGTGTCTAAAATTTCTGGGTCTACCATAGCTCACACGTACACACACATGCACACGCATATATTTCTCCTGAGGAAAGACTTCAACTTTGTGGCAAAACTGAAGAAAGCATGTCAGGAGGCTGTCGGAAAAAAAGCAGCTTCTCTCGTACAATTGTTTTTGGACTCTGTCCAAAATTCACCCTCACTGCATTTTACTCCTGACACATTTTCCCTACGGAGTCAAATATATTTTTTTTTATTATTATTTTTTAAAAAACTGGCAGATTTTAGGTTGTGAGCCTCCATTGCCAGTCTGGGAGTCCAAGATTCAACGAGCACCGACTCTATATTCATGTCGATATTAAATAAGCATGGCATTTAAAGACAACTGTGGGCAACTTTTTCTTTGATGCTATCTTGGGATTTTTTTTTAAAGGATTTTATATAAGACATCAAATAGTTATGAGGAATGTGGCTGTGCTTTTTATAACACAAGAAAGGTTAAGAGCAGAAATCTTTATAGACATTGTAAGAAGTTCCATGGGAACAGAAAGCTCTGTGGACTCAGAAGATGGATTTCACCTTCAAGATTAGGATTCAAGTTCACCAGAGGAATCTCAAAGTAACAAGTGTTTTGATCTCAGCTCAGTTCTTCAGGGCTTTGTGTGTGTGTGTGTGTGTGTGTGTTGGTTTCTCAGAAAAAACTATATTTTGCATCTAATCTAAAGAGGTTAGTTCCCTATAGATTAAAATTCAAATGGCAGGGAAAACACTTAAAGCTTCTCTGTAGTTTGAACCCATGCAAAGTTTCTGGGAGAACTCACCTGCTTCCAGATATCTTAGCATCATGGACTATTTTTGATTGGCTTTGGTGCTGATTTTCTTTGCTGGGTGTTTAGTTGTTCCAACTGCTCCTACCTCTCCTACATTGTGTGGATAAGCGCCCATTAAGAGTGTACAGGTATCATGGGATGGGTTTGAGTTTTGATGTAAGGAAGAGAAGAATGAAAGGAAGCCTTTAGGTGCACAGGCATGCAAAGGTAGGTCACAATCCTGGACAAAAGTGGGAACATGCCGCGAAGGAAATTACAGCACAGTGAATTGGCTCCATTGAAAGAAGCAGGTAGTGCAGGCCCAGTTCAGGCAAGCAGAACAGAGTCTTGAAAGTCATCTGTGGACCTAGTTAGTGACAGGAAGACAGTAAGAACATATAGTATCTATATGCAGTATTTTTAAAAAAGGGACTCTGAAAGAAAGAGTAACTCTGGAGGAAAATATAAAAAAGTACTTGAGTCAACCTATGAAGCAGGCATGGAGCAAGCATAGTCTTAAGAAAACAAACAGGAGAAAAAGATGTCCTTAATGAGTAAATTGCCACTGAACAAGACTACAGCCAGCAGAAGGGAAAGTTAGGGATGGTACAAGGGAGAGGTCATAATTTAGCCATTTTTCAGCCTAGGAAATTGTTAACTATATGTATACACAAAGACAGCAAACAAATGCAAAACCATGATCCTACATCTTGTCCTTCGCAGTCTCACAAAGGATTGTCATATTTATATTTGCGATTCTGATTTATATATATATATTTCCTAAACCTTTCCTTTCATGTGAAAAAAAACATAGGAAAGTACAGGTTAATAGAATGGATTAATACTTCTGAACCTTCCCCCTTGGTTTTCCTGTGATGTTCTCCTCCTTGAACTGTTTCTGATGGTAGGAGCAACACCATACCAGATGTGATTTTTCTACTTTCTTTATTTCTAATTTTCACTAGACTTTTCAGTGGTTCAGAAGCATGCTTGAGGAAACTGAGAAGATGGAAACCAACCATCTGCAGACCAAAACTGGTTCTCACAAATCAAAATAAAATCAACTATGTATGGTGATGCGACCATGTTCAAATATGAGAAGGATGTTTAGACTGTATCATGATACATGAACAAGTACACCATATGGAAATGAAAGCCTCAATTCAGTTGACCACATTTAGGCATCTGATACCAGCTGACATGCCCCAGATTGTCCTGCCTGGTGTCCATCAGCCAATCTATAAACTGCAAATAATCCCTAAACGCTGTGTCTAATAATACTAATACCAGGATTATTTAAATATTTTGGATATTTTAAGCAATCACTGGTAGATGTCTGTTTAAGTTACCGCATGAGGGCCTGAAAGTCATTTGTTGGGCTGATACATAACTCACGTGTTACATGCCAATGCCTATGTGTAGACTAAATTTTAACTGAAGATATGGAGATCTAAAGAAGCGTTTAGGTGACAATGTACACACCTGCTATGGGATGAAATGGATTAATCTCTAGACCGTCGACTGCATTGACTAGATTTTAACTATAAAAGGACCTTGGCGAAATAAAGTGCATGTAAGTAGATTCCTACACTGACAAGACTTAAATTTAGCTGTTCTGATCTACAAACTGAATCCCACCTCTTTGGTGTCTAACCTATGAGACCCAGGGCTAAATTAATTTGCCTAGGCATAGGCCTCTAGTCCCATTTGAGAAGTCCTGGGGTATCTGAATCATCCTCCCTGGTATATGTTACAGACATGATAAAAGACTATGAGAAGCCCATGACTTTCTAAGGTGGTGTCTGATGGACAGGTGAGATTTCCTAGGGCAGCTCCCAAGGTGCTAGTCATCTGTATAAACAACTGAATCAAACTTCAAATGACTGAGCTGTAGTCAACCAAATGTCGACTACAAGTATACAAATAGAAATGGAAAACCACAAAGAAACAAAGACAATTTTCAAGAAATGGTGCCTGGTTGCGGTTTTGGAAAATTACGTTAGTTCTTATTAACAAAATAATCATTAGTCCCTGATTATGAATACAAGCTGCATTTAATAATGAATAAATGGTCTTTTCAATGTGTACTGCGTCAGAGGTAATATTAACTTGAAAAGAAATATGGTCTGGGGGTTATCATTCTCACCCTGGGACTTAGGAAATGCAGGTTTAATGACTATCCCTGCCACAGATTCCTCATACCACTCTTTTATTATTTGTATTACTGTAGACTCTAGTAGGCCTAGTCATACTGTGTTTAGTTTTACAACCCAGAAGTTAGAATAACAATTTGTTTTTTAATTGTTCCGCCTTTATCATGTCTATTTTGCTTGCAATACGCTTTGCATGGGCTCTGTCTCAACTTCTAGATACACAGAGAGGGATGGATTTTTTAGTGGTACTGGTCGCCCTTCCTTGGGTGACCCATAGGTCTGTACAGTTACATTTATACCAGAATAATTGGTTCATATCTGGCAGCAGTGATTTTCTGATATGGCAGCTTGCTCCCAGCACAAAATGCACTCCCTCGATATAGACCCTCTTGTACCGCATTACTGGATCCGTTTGAAGTTCTGTCCTGTCTTAAATTGGCATCGTGTTTCCTGCACACGCACAGAATAACCGCACTGTGTGATTTCCACCCACCCCAAAAAATCCCCAGGCCTTCCCGGATGCAGCAGGCTTACTTTGCTGTGTAGAACTGCATACAGCCTTGCCGTTATGTTCCCATCTGTTCCGAGGGAAGAACCCACCTTGCCACATGGTATAATAACAAGCACCCTCAGGACAGTGTGTCCAGTCCTGTCCCAGCAGTGGCCTCCTGGGAGGGGGCAGTGCTGGGGAATGTGTAGTCTGTCTTCAACCCACTTGAGGATGGTGCTGATTCTGGCATGGTGAGATGCATTACTGTACCCCAGTGGGAGAAGCTGTTTTGTTTCAAAGATGGCCATTTAAAATTCCTCAGAAAGAATTTAACAGAAGATTTTTTTTTTTTTTTTTTTTTTTTTTTTTTTTTTACCTTGAGGGACAACTGTGGATGAGTCTGCAAAGAAAAGTGATGGGATAACACCAGGCTCCTAGAAATAGTTACACTGTGGTATATTCTGACATAAGAACAAACGGATGGATTCGGGAGACAAAAATAAAGCAGCAACTCTGAAATATTGTAATTGTTGACACAATATAATGCAGATGTTGGCAAAATACTGTGTTCCCGGTGAGAAGTGAGTCAGTCCACCCACCATCTGACCATTCATTACACCGTGGAAACCTTTGGAGTGCATTCAGTACAGCAAGCACAGCACTGTTCTAGCTGATTAAGTTGCACCCTGTATTTCAGGCTCTCAAGGCCACAAGACAGAGATGCCAATTTTAACAAAAAGGTTTTCCTGCAGGAAGGAAGCAGGGTATTATTATATATTACATTTCTTGACAACTGGAAAAAGTGCCTGCATTCTCTCTGACGCAGTGCCAGCTTGTTGGCTGGGTATGAAATAAAGGGATGGGGAGTATTTTCTGTCTTCAGAGCGTCTAAGAACAATGAGGCACTTTCTCCTGTGCAAAGTCCCTTTGTATCATGCTCCAGAATAACGTTTCGGTGGTACCATGAAGTGAACAGAAAATAAAGGAAATCAAAGAGTGCCACTATAGTTAGCCCATCACACCGCTTTGGCTAGGTGGGGGTTTGAACAAAGTCTGTCCGTGTTATGGACTGAGAGAATGTCTCAACTACGGGGTAGGTGCAGACGGAGGGGTGCGACACAAATCTCACCTATTGAAGTTTTGTAGAAAAATTAAAGAAATATTTGTATTCTTTCATGCAGAATGAGACTGATAATTTTGGAACTGCTGCAGGAGACAGGACACCTCCTTATGCGAATGATTATTTACACAAGTGAAGTGTAACAGGAAGAATGACCGAGGATTTCCTTTTACCCTTCAGAAAGCCTCTATAACCTAATAGATGAGGAACTCTCCCAAGAGAAAATAGAATTTGTCTGGGGTTCCTTTTGCAATGGGTGAGGGCTCCAGATGCTCTGCTGTTGTCAGAAGGACAGCAATTCATGATTATCTTCCAATTCTTGCCTTCTGATTTCTAAATATTAAAGATGGACTTCAAGCATATTTTCAAGACAACACATTGAGGGCAGAGAAAATTACTTGAAAAGTGAAATAGAGATTTTTGTTAACTCATGTGATTCTGAGAGCTAAAATCTTCCTCTCCTGCAAAAAAATTTGCCCAGTCACATGAGTTACAGTAAACACTGAGCTGTCTCTGTATACTCACCTTCAAAGATTTTTCATGGGCTTAAGTAAAAGTAATCTTAAAAATATCAAAAGATGAAGAAGGGAATTGTAATTATAATTTCAAAGTATATCTTTTTTTTAAGTTTGTACTTGAAATTTTAATTTTGAAAATGAAGTGTTTCAGCTATGCAGTGCATTTTATGAAAGATCTTGCTGATGTATTAGGAATCATATACTGTAAAAACTTTCTTTTAAAATAACTCATAAAATTCTGTTTTTTAATATAGATTTGTACAGAACCCACTCTGTGGTAGCCATATAGTAAATAAAAAAACCTCCCAACAAATAAATAATAATAAACATCACTCATGGTGTTCTCTGAACCTCTAAAGCACTCTGGCCTATAACAATCCTTTTCCTCTGGCAACTGTTGCTCTAGTGATGCATTTCAACACACTGAAAGAACAGCTTACTCTTTTGACACGTTTTTTGTAATATCCAGGATTGCTACTGCTTCAGTGGTGTATTATTGTAATACTTTATCAAAACAATGCCTGCCAGGAATTTGTGTCCCAAGAGAAATTTTATATAGTTCTTTTAAATGACAAGAAAGAAAGCCCAGTTTATAGAATTTCTCGGTGATCCCTACATAATCATGCATGCCATGGAGTCACTGTGGCTAGCAGCCTTTCACTAGGTTATTTTATCACTTCATTGTAAAGAAGAAACACAATTTTATGCAAGAGTCACTGAGGAAAAGAGGTTTAATCCTTGAAGTCAGGGAATTTTTCCGAGATCTCACATTCCCAAGGCTTTTTAAGAAGGTGAAAACAAGTATAACCACACTGGTTTTCATCTCAGTACTAAACATGTTCTACAGGAAGAATAAGGTTTTGCCCTAGGACTCTTCCAAATCCAGCTGCTTTTGGCATTCAAACTTCCTTACCTGGATGTAGTTTCGGTGCATTTAGGAATCATCAGCAGATTTTTCATCCGTATACTTGTACATTGTACCCTTGAATGTGTTATTACCCACAACTTCTTTTGGAAAGGAGTTACACAGGTCTTCTCACAACAGTCTTCTAATGGTGTGAAGACCGAACTCCTACCACACATTTTGAATCCCAGTCTTGCTATCTTTCTTTGATTATCTCAGCTTTTTGCCTTTTTTGGTTTTGTTTTTGGTTTTTGGAAGAGGCAATCAGTAACCAATCCTTATTCATCACCATCAGAACTTTTATGATTCTGTAGGGTTCTGCCATACCATTCCTACAACATCCTTTTTCCAAAGTGAAAACTGTTAGCTCAATTTACCAGTGGAAAATTACGCTATACATTTTACCACCTCGTATCATTCTGTGAATCTTTTAACCAGTTCTGATCATTATTGTGATGAGGGCAGCAGAGACACACACAGTACTCAAGACATGGTTGAACCACCTCTGTTTCCAAATGTCTAAATAAATTTTCTGTTTCATTCATTCATATTATTTCCTAATGATTTCTAGCATTAGATTCGCTTTTTTTGATCGCTACTGAGCTGACATTTTCATAAAACTTTCTACCATAACCCCTAGGTCTCATACATGAATGGTAATGATCATCTTGGAAAAGTGGCATTTAAGAACCTACATTTAACCTACATTCAACTGATAAAATACTTAACCTGTATGAAAATCTAAGCAGGGAAGGTTTTCTCTGGTAAAAACTCGAAAGCCATCACTTGCAGCTGAGGTTATTCCACTGCACACACCGAAAGAAATCAACATTTTGGTTAACCCAAACATCTTCAGGGCCTACATTCATTTTGGTTTTGGTTGTTAGGCAAACCTACCATTTTCTTAGGTAAGGGACTTGATCATATATTGTCTAACAGGAAGACATTGAATTCAGTGCAAGGTAGAGTGTCCACAACCAATTTTACTAAAAAACCATAAATACAAATGAATTATAAGTGCTACTTTTCCTAAAATAAGTGTAAGCGATTGTTAGCCAGGAGTAGGAGAGCAGAATACGGAGATCTCATGACCTTCAGGTGTACAACTCCACGTGTTCCTTGGGAAAATGACCTAACCCTTAAGAAGAGGCTGACCTACAGGGACTGAGCAAATGTGTATACATTTATCTCCCCCCTTATTTATGGGTATGTTCTATTGTGTATGTAAAATAAAAATAAAAATTAATGAAAATACACACATATGTATGTATATCTCCCCCCATATGTATATACATACACATCTATCTATATATTCATCAAACAAGAAATGGATTCTACAGACCAGTGGAGATCCCTCTGATATGAAATAAAAAGAAACTCTTTTCCTACCCCAAAAAAAGTAGTCCAGTGATGTGCATAACTGGGTCTAATGCATTTAAATCTAATCTCAGCAGGTGACTTTTCATGGCTACTCTAGGTGTATTCCGGAGGCTTAAAACTCCTGCAGACACACAAGGGACTGAAATCCCCTGCAGCAGATATAGCTATGGCCTGAGATCAAAGGAGCTGCTGTATTAAAAATCCAGCAGCAAAGTTCGAAGTAGTCCTCGGTTCACACAACATAGCCACTTCTATCTGTCCATTTTATCCAATGTATGCAAAAAGATAGATATAGACAGGTAGGTATAGAGAGGCATGGCTATAGCTACAGTTAAGTACAAGTGCAGATCTAAACATATGCAGGTGGTCCTGGAGAATAGACGTGGGCCAGATTTTTCTGTTAGCCTGCTTAAAAGAGCTTTTGAAAATATCCAAGAACTATAAATTACATTCTTTCGTCCTCGAGAAGTCATTTGTACGGCCTGGTGTTGCAACCTATAGGTCAGAGGCTAGTGATTAGATTCACCCATCTTAATATCATACCTCTTCTAAAATACTGGAAAGGACTTACGAGGAACAGGTTCCTCCATAGGGTGAGCCATGTAGTAGATGGAAAAATCTAACCTTGAAGGAGCCAATTTCTCTCCATTGATAGACCCAGGTGTGAATAAGTTTCTAAGTGAGCCTCATTTCCTGCAGTTAGACTCCGCTCCACTCTGACTAGCTTGCAGCAGCAACTGGTACCAGGGATGATGATTAAAACGGGTAAAATAGCATGAATATTGATTTTAGGACAACATCATCAAAGCAAACCCAATTTTTTAAAAAAACTGAGGACCCCAAAATCAATAGTAAAGAACTCACGGGTAAGACTGTGGGAGTATGTGTATACAGCATCTGTAAATCTTCCCATTGCTTTTGAATGCCTGTCTAAAATATGTTTCAGTTACAAACAATGATTGGGTTCAATACAAGTATAATAGGATAAAATGTTATGGCCTATGATGTACAGGAGGTCAGACTAGCTGCTTTAAAGTTTCTCTGGCATTAATCTATGAATATATGAATCTATGAAAAATAAATCAATATTAGGGGGAAATGCTACATAACTACTATCATTGATCAGCCAATTTCTGTTGTAAATGTCTTCTGAGTTTTGCATTTTCTTTGTGGAGCAATTTCTCATGATGCATGGTAACTAAACCACTCAGCTGTTCTCCTACTTCTAGCAAGTACATTCGTACTTGCCTCCTAGTACTTTTCTGAGGTTCTGATATTCTTACCGTTGAGTTTGATGGAGGCTAAGAAAGGTTGATAATGAGACATTTTACAAATCATGCCCTTAATCAATTAATGTTTCTGAAGTCATTTAAGTGTATGTGTATGTATGGTGACTACTGAGATCCTTTAAGACACTAAGACACCCACTTGGCTATCTTCCCTCATATTTTTCTTGTTTTTTTTTTGGTCTTTTTTTTTTTTTTTTCTTTTTTCTTTAAAAAATTGAAAAGTGAAAGCCAGTAGAGTTACTGAGTTGTAACTTGCTCCTGACATATGTGATAGCTCAGACTGTCAAGTAACAGCACTTGAAAAATATTACCTGAACAAAACATGGGCATCAAGTTTCACTGCATGTGACTATATATGAAGAGCAGGTTAATGTTATTAAGATATACTTGATATTTCCTAATGCATATGTGTATCTATGTCTTTTCAGGTATCTTCAACTGGTGTATACAAGCGAACCTTATAGCTACTTAGGGCCCAAGCAACTAGTTTTATAACTTTTGAGATCAGTCAATGATTCAAGACACCAAAATAATAATAAAGATCCTAATAAATAAATAAATAAATAATAAAGATCCTAACCTATGACATTTAGAACCTACCTTAAAACATATACAACTATATGACTGTTAGCTACGTGATTGTTTACGTTTCTTCTACTTAGAAGGTGCAGCAATATCTCCTGCAGGATGATGAAGTGGAAATCTATATTTTTCCACATTCCAGTACAGCTACTTTTCAACTTTCTAGATAATATTTTGGACCTCCTTGGTACAAAAGCCTGTTTCTACTTAAGACCTCTGAAGTGCAAAATAATGTCAACGCAGGGTCATTTACACCTGGAAACTGAATAAATTGAGATTCTCAAAAGTCCTATGGATTACACAAGCTGCCACTTGTGGTACAATATCAGCTCCAACACTTAAACCAGCTGCTTCAGAAAGATCTGTGAGAAAGACGCATCTCATGAAGTGTTCAGCTTGATTTTCTATTCTTAGCAATTGACACAATGACAAAAGGAACTTCAGAAACACGGTCAGACAGTGTGATTATTCCTCCAAAATAAATCCACAAAACTCCTGAGGATGCTCATCACTGTTGACAATGTACTTGAACCCAATCTTCTGTGGTTGCCTTGATTGCCATGGGAGTACAGGCACGGAGAACACTGAGTCATAAAAGTCGGACTGAGTCAGTTGTCCAGTTCATGGTTAAAAGAGGCAGATAAAACTTGGTAAAACAACCTTGCATTAGACCAAATCGCTAAAGCTGCCAAAGCAAACTGAGAGAGACAAAACAAAGGGCACATCAACATAATGTACATATTGTGAGGATTCTTGAAGGTCAGAGCATGCTCTTTTACTTCTTAGTGACATATAATGCCAATATTTGTCAGACCTTGATGAAGACCAAAGCTCCGTCAGAAAAAAAATGCACTGCATGACATTTGTTCTCAAACCTCTACCTTTGAACAGTCTTTATTGTAGGCGCCTGGCTATGAACATAGTTTATAGCTAAAAAGAAAAATAAAGTCTGGCTTTGGCACTAGGAGGCAGGGAGAAGGCTTCCACTGTTATATTTTCATGTGACGGTGAGTTGAATTTGCTGATGAATGAAACAATCACACAAAGGATAGAAACGCTTTCTTTACATAAGCATCAAAATAAATGGCAGGCTTTATCCCAATATCTTTTACTCTGAAAATCAGCTAGAGAGTTAAATTAAAAATTATATGAATTTACTTGAATTTCATGTTGATAGAATGTAATGAAAAAATTGAAGAATTTCATTTTAACAGGTTATCTAAAAGTAATAGTCTTTCCAAGTCTTTATCTATCTACAAATCTTCAGGATGCAGATACTCATATAGACATTAATCTATTCAAAGATGCATTTTTTTAATTTACACAGAGAGTTGTTGCTTTTTTTTTTTTTTCAAATTGAACTGAGAACAGCCTAAATCACTCTTACGTACCAAACAAATCTCTGATTCTATCTAGAACAAAATATTTCAGTAAACTGTGTGTTTGCGTGTATTTGCACCTTGTGAATCTCTTATTTGCAAATGATTGTATTACAGAAAGCATTATTCATTACCATTTTGTTGTTGTTTGTTTTTTTAAAGTCATTTATGTCTACAGAAACTGGTTGCAAAATGACACCTTTTCTAATCTGATGGCCTCCTAAATGTTCTGCGAGCACCATCAGGATATTATGGTACAAGCAAAACAATAAAAAAGTTAAAGTTAAGAATTTTAGTTATGATTCACAGGAGTGGCACTGATGAAATAGATAGTCTGTATTTATAGATTTTCTTTTTTTTTTATTTCTTGTTAACTTTGTCTTGTCATCTCTACTGAGGAAAGAAAACAGTATAAGATCACATGAAATGGGATAAGGAAAGATTAAAATAAAATAAAATAAAATAAATAAATAAACCCCCTCCTCTATCCATAAGTGAGGCAATGTGGAGGCTTAGAAGATGAAAGAAACTTTTGGTTTGAATCATGTTCTCAGATTTCTAGTGATGTCAACACAGAGATGAATCCCCAAGTCATTTAGCCAATATCAAAGCAAATATCCTCTCAACCACCATAAACAGAACACATTATTGTTTGGAAAGAGTGGAAATACTGTAGTGCAAATTGATAAAGATGTTATTTTACTTACTGAAGAAGCATTGTAGCAGGAGGGACACTTAGGGTTAACTGAAAGATGCTGGATGTGTGAGAACTGAATGCTAACCCACTTTTCAGACCAGTCATAAAGTTTTGTGAATGGTTCAGTTCACAGGCTGACACCTAAATCTTTTTAGCTCCTCCACGATAATAAATAAAGAAAGAATATCTTTCCTGGCCATAAAAACAATTATTAAAGATAGTACTTCCTTGTCAAACTGATCTAGCATGACTGTTTGCATTTTTAGCCTAGCCATATGGACACAGTATTAGTACTTGTGCATAGATGTGTGCCTGTAGCTGTCAGGCTCCCAGGTCTGATCAGAGAGAGGTTTGAAAACTTTAATGAAAACAGTTGGTCTAAAAAGGAGCAAGAAAGTATTAATTTCCTAGCAAAGGAAAGAGTGTAGATTATCTCCCGCCTTTCCAAAATTAGAGAGCCCACAGAGAGAAAACTAATACATACGTCTTAAACAAATGTGGTTACACCCAGAATATGCATTAATCCTTCAATTCTAAAGCAAACGAACCAGTTCAGCATATGTCAGAGGCACCCTGACATCAGAAGGGATTTGAAGATGAGGTCTTGGTGCATTGATGCTGCAAGTTCCCTGGCTTTTACCTGAGCCCAACATTTCATAATATTTGGGTGCTTTGTTAGGATTTTGTTGTGAAAACGAAGAACAATTAAAAATGTAATATAATCATATGTTTTTATTACCACTGGTTAATTACGAAGCAAGTCTACATCTTATCTCCAGACCCAGTTTTGGTAAGTGCATTAAAATGGCTATGACAGACGAGCAAGCATGTATGATGGTGATGCTAAATTTTCCAGGTTAATCTCATTTCATCATGAGCCATGATCAGCGTTTTATCATTTCAGTTCGAAAGTGACTTACAAGCATGGTAGCATGTAACTGACTGATGTCACTCATAGATTTATTGTTTGCCCCCTGCTTCCTCTGCCTAGCATTAAAATTTCCCTTTCAACCTTTGAAGCCAAGCAGAGTTGTTCATTACCTTTCGGATGCCACACCAGTTTAATCACATTGATAGAGGGCTATGCAATCAAAGTGACAGTTCAATGATGATTTGCATCATGCCTGACTCATTACTTTGTGAAGGATTTGGCATGCCAATCAATGGAAAATGATGTGCAGTCCCTTGAAAAATGACAGTAATCCATTTTCCACCAATTGGCAAGAGAAGTCCTTGACAGACTTACACGTTAGGGCCAAAGCCAAATATTATTTGGCACATTTCTCACTTTGCTGCCATTTTGCAAATCCTGAGGGTATTTATCAAAGCAGTAACTTTGTTTTTCTTTAATGTTAAAATCCTTATACCCTGCAGGATTTCCTTTTGTTTTCCAGGAAAGCCCTTGAATCTACAGATGTTCCATGTGTTCCTGTTGAATTCTATTATGACATCAAATGCTTCTAAATGAACATTGTCAGTTGATAACATCTTAATAATGCTACTAATGTCCTGTGACAGTATTGATAACATCATTCAATAGCAAGCATCCTTGTCTAGTTCCCAGAGCGATTACGTTTACCCTTCTGCAGAAGGCTTTGCACAACTCCGTGACACTTCCTTAGGAAGGTGTTGGATGGAGCTTTCATGGTATATCTGCGTTCAGGACCCACCTGCATCCTCCCAACATAACTGTCTGCCCTGTTCCATACCGGTCTTTACCACACACTTAACTCTGAGTTAAGGAGGAGCCTTCCATTGGGAACATAGCATTGCTGTGACTTTGAGCACATGGGACTGAACATCTCGAACATCTCACTGAACATCTCAACAGCTGTGGAGACAGGGCTTAGCACTCTGGAGATCCCACAGGCAGATCCTGGCGCACCTCTGAGTGGAGGCATGAGCGCTGATTCAGCCTTTGTGTTGCTCTGGGCCTGGGTGATTTTGAAAACTCAGCAAGCTGTTTTACACAGCCTCCAAACCCCAAACTAGGACACCACGTGAGCTGTGAAAGAAAGGAGGATTTGTGTCTGTTATTAACTTTAGGATGGGTTAGATGCTTCTGAAATATCAGTCTTTGTCCATTGACTTTAGAGGCATCCAAGGTGACCTGGTTAGCCTGTGATTCCATGTGGATTAATTTAAGCTGGCACTACAAGCACAGATGCTTCTTCTGCTTCCTCTGCAGTTGTCCTAACTATTTGCTTCTGTTCCTGCAATGGTAGTTCAGTTCTGGACATGCAAATATTTCTGAGACTGGGCTTATTGGGGAACTAATCTAAAAAACCCTAACAAAATGAATAAAGAAAAAGAAACGTATTATTTTTTCTGATGTTGCAACTTGTTTTTCAGATGTGTCAGTGTTCTGCTTGAGGTCGTTTTTAACTCCACAAATAGGATAGTGTAATTAATATGGCAATTCATTGTGGTGTTGGGTCAGGAAAAATAGATAACAATGATGTGGTGTATCTGAAAACAGTACCAATGTTGAAGTGAAATTTATGTTTAGATGGGATACCTCAGTATATATGGTGAGATTAGTTTTGCTGAGAATTCCTTTCTTTCATCTTTTTTAATGAATATTCTTTTAGTATGACTACATATAGTGTTTATTTATGCATATGTTAGGTCTAAAACAGAAAACTATGTTCTGTCATTTATATGGGAAAATGATCTGGTAAAATCTGTCTATTATTGGGAAAACTCTTTGTGTGTGTATATATATATATATATACAGTCAGCAAAAGGAGCTATATGCACTCTAAATATGATATTTATTAGCTTCTTTGATTGATTGTTAAAGCAGTGAGATGTTATTCCCTACTTATATTCACTTGCTGTCGTTAGTTCACAAGTCTTTTTTTGAGATGTAGTATTTTTAGGATGTTGCTCTGCAGTGATGATTTTAAAATAAATACTATCAGGCAGCTTTACAAAACAAGTGAGTAAGGGGAAAACATACTTTTCTCAACTGTAGACAGTTATTGCCACATTGCTTTCCAACATAAATAATAGAAAACAGTCTGAGTTTTGCGTTTTAGACTTGGTATATGCATCAACGAATTTTATGAAGGAGACCATCTGCAACAAATTTTTTAGAAGAAAATGGCAAAATGTACTAAAAATTTATTAAAAATCCAAGCATTTAAACACAACAAAAGCGGAAAAAAGAACACAACATTTGCAAGCTTAATAATATTTTTATCCAAAACACGCATAGCTGATTTAAAAACTTGAAACTAAATCTTTTTTTTTTTTTTTTTCTAAGAAGGAATATAGAGTTTCAAAAATAAAGCTTTTGAGGCCCACAGTGGATTTATCTCTTTTTCTTTTCTTTTTTTCCAGTTATATCGAGAGTCCTATTCTCAGAGGTAGCACAGAACCAATCATGTGTAACACAGTTATAAAAATGCACATACAACTCTAATGTTGACAGTTCTGGTTCAAGTACCGACTTTGCCTGGTTCAAGACTAGACCCTGTATTTCCATTTCCCTCATTCCAGCAAACTGCAGGGTTAGTGGGAATTTAAGATACTTAAGCTTCTCACACGTTGTGGTTTGTGTCTTTCTTCACAAAAAAAAAAAAAAAAAAAAAAAAAAAAAATCTTCAAGACAGCTTGTATTTTCCTGTTAAAAATGTTGAAAATGTCTTTAGGGCAAAAAGCTGTTTCTTGCCTAGCTTTTCATATTGATTTATTCAAATATATAGGTCCATTCTGCAAGGGTTCAACTTACACATCATTGGAGATAAATAATACTGCAAAGAGCTTATGGTATAAACAAGCCAGATGAATGGAAAAAGAAAATATTATCCCTACATAATAAATGGGAGATTGAAAACAAGCAGCTTGCCTAAGGAAGTCTGGCTGAGTGCTGAACTTGAATCTTTTTATGCAGAATTCTGATTCAATGTCTTCAACACAAAACTGTCATCCCTTGTGGAAAGCCTGTAACCCTGGTTTTGATATACAGCTCAAGCTGAAATTTTTTGAAGAAAAAAAAAAAAAAATCAATCTATTCTACTCAGTCTGTCGCTGTGTCATTATACAGCTGAATTCTGCTTTTGCATATTGGATACATCACATTGTCATTGATCCAACTTGAGCACTTTTGTTATCTACGCTCTTTAACAGATGATCATAACTTAGTACAGAAATCAGAGGCAATACTTATTGGTTGACTGATAACATTCATTAAGTCTGACCAACTTCCCCAAATTTGTGAAGGTTCTGTATTTCATGTCCCTGACAGGTAGCCATAATGCTAACTTAGTGTGGTGATGTGTATTTATTGCTGAAGCATCACAGAGGACTTATGCATACATCCAACAGAAATCAGGAAGGAAAAAAAAAAAAAAAAGAATTTTTTGCATACTCCAATACGTGTTCAAAGATTTATCACTTGCCTTCGTATATTTGGATACGTTTGTCCGTACTTTTTCTTTTTCAAGGTCTGAAATGCAATGGCATAAGCAGTAATGCAGTACTCAAGGACAGAATGTGAACTATCCTATTCCCCTATCAGAAAGTAAGGAGTATTATAAACGCTTTCATACACTTAGCCAGGACATTTTTATATTTCCTTGCATAAGCTTCCTTTGTTTCTCCTCTGTAAAAGGGCATCAACAAGCCAGAATACTTAATCCAGTGCTTTAGAATTCCGGCATTGGTGCAGTTACATCTCATTTTATACAAAGGAAAATAAACGGCGACAAATGAATTTACAAGGCTGTAAATCAATTGAGTACTTCTGCTGATATCCATCTCAGGGACACTGCAGAACAGCAATATTAGCTGAATGTGGGTGAAAATAAAGAATATTTGCTACTGATAATACATACATATTTTCCATCATCAGTCTGAAAATGTTTGGAGTTTAGTGCTGTGTCAGCGTAATTATTTGATATTTGTATTTGAGAGTCATTATCACAAGGGTGGTGCTATTCATATAGAGATTGAATGAACTTTGAATACTCCTGAAACCTTAAAAAAATACAAAACCCAAGCGGGTTTACTTTTACTTTTACTTTTCTTCCTGAAACAGGAAAGTCTTGTAACCTCCATAGGGATGTGGAATTTTAATGTTTCTAGACTGTGAATGAAGCCCAAACTTTATTTCTTATTATCAGATCTGTATATGTGGTAATCTATACTCCTCTGACTATGAATCACTGCAGCTACTTCTGTGCCAAGGGTTTCCAAACTCACAGAAGTAGATCCAGAGTTTGGGCTATTCAGGAGATTTATTATAACCATCGACAGTGAATGGACATCACTGCAAAATCTCCCTTCAGATGTAGCTGACTTCAGTTACAGTGAGATGTGGTTAAGATGTGTATATTTTTTTCTCACCTGAGTCTGGATTTCATTGGATTGGATTGCAGTGGCAAAAGTAGTGCTTGAAAAAAAAAAAAAAAGACTTGATTATTAACATACAAGAGGAAAAAGAACACCAAAACCCCACCAAACTGAAAAACAATGAATAGAGGAGCCTCATCAACTGATAGGAAATGCAAATGGAAAGATGTGTCACTTGCCTTTCCAGAACAAGCAGAGAAGAAATCTCTTCCTGTTGGTCTCACAGGTCATCAATCTGGCACGTGGAAGAAACTTGGATCCCAGTTTGCCTCTGGTGCCTTTGAACTAGTGACCTCATGGCTCTCCATGAGGTGTGCCAGCCCCTGGGCTGTGCAAACATTCAGTCCCCTCTCCCACCTGGTTGACATCTCAGCTGTATGGACAAGGTGATCAGCTTCAGCAGGAGACATTGAAACTTGTCTCCATCTAAAACCTTACCTCACACAGGAAATTGTTTTCTTGACATCCCACTGCAGTTATTGTCACTGCTGGGATGCTGCCTTAAGCGGTGGAATCAGTTTCTCTTTCTCTGTCAGCATCCGTGTTTCCCAGTTGGAAAGGCACAGACAGAAAGTGAGGCGATGACGTGGGTGTTAGATGGCTCAGCATGGTCAAGCACATGCAGAAACATTGACCACACAGGTACAGAGCAGCAGAAGGTGAGATACCAGGATATAGCAGGTGTGGTGACAATATAAGCAAGTACCTTGGTTACACAGCAGTTAGGCAGTTTTGTTGGTCCATGGTCTTGTGATTGGTTTTACTAAAAAAATACCAAAGTCCTTTGTACAAATGTAGTGCCTTAGCACAAGAGGTGCACTTCCCAACAGTGTGATGTCTGCGTTTGAAATTATCCCTATACTCTAGCAGTGTTTCCTACATAGTCACGATAAATACTTCCAGTCTGAAGTTGCCTTCACAATTTTTATTTTTTTTGTGCGTCTGGAAATAGGAAAATAATGCTCTGCTCTTCACTGAGGTTTGCCTGAGACAAGTGTTTTAAAAGCACTGAATTCAGAGAGCAAATTCAGATAAGCAAACTGATGTTACATTAATTCCCGATATACAAAAACATACTCAGGTTTGGGATATGAGAAAAGACTGTTGACTTCAGAGAGACTTGGGTTCCCCACTGAAATTGAGGCTATAAAATAGAATATATTGTTAACATGACTTTAGTTTGGATTCAGAGTAAATTCCCTTT
Organism: Alca torda; assembly: GCA_008658365.1. Lineage (NCBI taxonomy): Eukaryota > Metazoa > Chordata > Aves > Charadriiformes > Alcidae > Alca > Alca torda. Next base: position 6,955,189 of record CM018101.1, read on the forward strand.
TGTTCTGTCATTGTTATAAATTTCATTCAGTAAAATCAGTCATGCAGCTATCGGTGGGTGAATAAGAAAATTGTATTTAAAACTGGAGGATTAAATTAGAAAAATAAAAAGTTACACAGAGGCAATGTAATAATAAAATAATAATAAAAAATACTGAAATAAATAACAGCCAACTAGAAACAGAATTTTAAAACATAATTGGAATTAAAAGAAATAAACAGGTTTTGCCCTTATCTAATCTATCACTTGAACAGTAATGTGGTCTTTGAATTAAAACATGTAGTCGGATGAGAACAAATCCATCCTTACTGTGACTCCATTAACACCAAGTGTTACACTATGTGGGCTTTGACAGGAATATGCATAACTACCAGAGGCAGGAATATAAATTCAGTAATGGGCCAAACCCTGCCAATGGCTCTTTTTCATTAGCTGGAGCTGGGTCTAGGCACCGGCAACTGTAGATCTGAGAGAAACCTGGAATAAATTGGTGGCATTACTCCTGTGGAAATCTGAGGAAATGTGGAATGATTAAGTAATGTATTACACAGAAAATCAGTGGCAAAGTTGTGAACTGATCCTAGCTCTGCTACCTGTCATCTGCCTTCTTAAACACAGGAAAACCTGCCTGCTCTCCTGATACCCAGGACAGTTTCTCCCAGCCTCTGTTTGTTTTAGCTATTTAGATTGCTAATCCGTCAGCGCCGGGACCAGCCTTTGCCACGTGTTTGTACAGTATGTGACACAAAACCCCCAGTCTCCGAGGGGGCTTCATGGCTACAGTGCAAATAACGCTAATAATATTAATAATGCTACCAATAATGGTCTGAAAAGCTGTGGTGCAAATATTTGCTTTATAAGCAGTGGCAGTGTATGTTGGGGATGAAGCTAAGCATTTGTGTCAGGCAAAGCAAGTGTTTGAACTGGGATTTTCAAAGCCTGAAAAGGTGCTGTCCCTGCAGTGCCAGGGCATGGCAAACCACACACACTTTGTAAATACCCTGTGAATTCACCGAATGCTGCCAGCTGTGAATGTCTACCTTCCTTTCCAATATGAGCTCCACCAAAAATTCCCCCTAGGGCTTGACCCATCACCTTTTGGTGTCTCAGTTTCCCTGCTTATAAGACAGAGACAACCGTGTTTGCATGATGCAGTAAAAAAAAAAAAAAAAAAAAAAAAAAAGAAAAAAAAATAATTTCTGCCATGTGTTTTTTCAAATGACTTAATGAATGTGGTTCTGTTAAGGATTAAAAAAAAAAAAAATTATTAACAGAAAAGGAAAGAACTTTTAATTTACTACCAAAATAGACCAATCTCTTTAAATTGCATTCAATTAGTTCTTGATGGATAAAGCTCCTTTTTCTATTCCAATCTCTGGATCCACATCCTACCCGTATCAAAACCCACTCTGATTCTTTTACTGTGGAGCTTTAAAAATAAGCTGGGGACTCATAAAAACTATCCCTCTCCACAGATTCAATAGGCAGCCTAATAGAAAACAATTATTTTGAACAATGAAAAGACCCAATAACATTTAGGACATTAATATTTTCACCAAAGAGATGCACCTCATCATTGCAAAGTCCTGAGGAAGCCAGCAGTCCTGGGTGTTTGTGGCATCTATTTTGCCCTCGTTTTATACCATCAAAGATCAAAAATCATCTTGAGACACAAACTTTTTTGTAAGCTAAGCCAGCAACAGAAACAGGAGAGGTTTACTGTCTACCCTCTGTTGTTCCATTGTACCCTAGTTTCCATGATACACTCTTAATAAAACAAAAGGGAACGTTCCGATAAAAATATCTCCCCATTTTATAATGTAAAATACAAGCAATTTTATCAGCATTAACGCTGATTGGCTTCCATTAGCCTCTTGCCTTCTAATAAAATTTATGATACCTTTCAGAAGCACAATTTGATAGAAAGTGAAGTGATTACACCCTGCTTAGATATCTCTCCAGCATCTATTCCAACAATAATGCGGTAATTTTATGCATGAAATAGCACAATTGGCATAAATAGTTATAATACTGAGTGCTGTCTAAGGAACCTGGCTGCTGGAAAATTAGAAAGAGCTTCACACTTTTGAAACAGGTAATTAGGATTTCTCTCCATGCTCATAGGAGGCAGACTGGAGTTTCGTTTTATATTTCATGTTTCATTAAAATATATGTGTTAAAAATAAATGTTGAATTTAAAGCTGCACAGATTATGAAAATTAAAGATACAGCGCTACTGCAGAAGGTAGAGTAAAATAGGCCTTTTTAACTTCTAATTTTGACTCTGCCAAGAGTTTTAACACTTTCTGACAGGTAAATCAGCCTTCCGCTGTTTTCAAAGTGTTTAATTCAGCAATAGCTGCATATGGCTGTGGTCAGCAAGATGGATTTTCACTGATGTAGAGTTACGTTCCTGAAACTAGTCACAATTTTAATTTTTGCCTGCTCAGAAAAGTGGATGATAGAGGAAGCTCTACCAAATTAGAGGTGCCAGGGCACTTCTCCCTGACCTACCTCCTATTTATCATTTGGTTGATCAGGGACAGTCTACAACGCACTTCACTTCCCATCCCTACCGGCAGTGTTCCCCACCTTTGGGGGGGTTCCCACCAGTGATCCTATTTAGCCCTTGCTTCAAACCAAGATTTCCGTCTTGCCATGCTAAAGCCTAGCTATGGATTGTGGCTAAGCAAGATGGATATAAAAATTTTAACGGTGCTAATATTAGAAGCTAAGAGGAAAATAACAGCTTCTTTTTCCTAAGACTGGAATTCCAACTTCATCCTCACTTACCAGATCAAATCTCTCATTGTAGCATTGAGAAACTCAATAAGTTCCATTTCCATTTGATACGATTTTAAAATTTTTGTCAGGAACCACAATCAACCTTTCTTTATCTTTCTAAACAGCTGTAAAAACTTGCAGAGGTTTTATATCATGAAGTGGCTCAGAGAAAGATGTAGACTTTTTTAAAAAATTACTGTTAATGGCATACTCTGGAATTGCACTTTACAAAGATATTTCTTCAACTCTTCAGTGATGTTTACTGAAGGAAATAATATAATAAAAATATTATCACAAATTCTTATTCAAACAAGAAAAAAAAAAAAAAACAACCCCACAGATTACTAATGCTAATTGATCAGGCTTAGAAAACTGCTTCTACAGAAAATTTCCTTTGAACTCCGTGATTTCCTTATTTTCTTTGACCATACTGAGGGTCAACACCTTAAACGAGATGGATTTGCAATGACACTGTGGTTTAAAAAAAATCAGGGAGACAACTTTCAGTCAAAAAACTTAATCTGAGAATTTGGAAAACATCAACTAGCTGCTTCATGCTCTCCTGGAAGTGACAGAAGAGTTCCCCTGGACCACAGCAATCCACATATTTTACCTTAGAATGCTGGAATGCATTGTTCTGCTTCAAAATAACATTTCATGGTGAAATATGTCTACATTATCACTTTCCAAAGCAAACAGCAAAAAATCTCAAACCCACCCCCCCCAAACAATCCCCAAACTCATTCAGAACAAAGACAAAAATGAATACTTTTGTTCGCCTATATAAAATGTATAGTTTGAGTCTAAATCCCTGTTTATTTTCTTATTTGTCTCTAAAATTTGGATATTCTGGTGACTCTACTTGTGAAAGATTTTTCTGGCTGCTCTGTGTCTCTTTTATGGGAACCTGGCTAGCTACAACTCCACTGAAAAAAAACAAGCAAGTTGGGAATGACTGTGGCTCAATTATCACTTAAACCTGTGAAATCAAGGCCTATTCATCATCGTTCAGAGCTCCCCTTTTGCGAGGGTGCAAGGTGCATTTCAATAGACTGATTGGGAGGAAATGTTTCTTAGCTGTAATTTTTTATTTTTTTTTTTCATGTAGCCAAGGCTGGCTTTTTATTCAGGAAAACTTCAGCGAGGAAGGAAAATAACCACCTTTATTGTAATAGATAGGGAGAAAATACTCCCTAAAGAAACCGTCAGCAATGGGGAAACTTTATTATCATTTTCTTGTCCACACTCAAAATCTGAAAAATCCAACTGAAATTAAGTACCCGATGTACAAAGAAAAAAATCAATGCATTTAAATCAATGATAAAACTGCTTGAGTTCCACTGAAGAGGGAATAGCTCTTCTGCTAGCAGCTGCAATCAAGAAGACACTTACCCAAACTCTTCTTGGTCAGTAAAATTTGAAAGAAATTTATTACAATAATATTAAACTATGAAGAAAAGGAGAATTTCTGTGTGTGTTTCTATGTACATGGTTGTCTGTGGTCTGGTAAATAAATTATAACATAAGAACCTCCCGACTTTGCAAATAAGAGCAACGTTTTATAATGTTGGACTAAAATGCAACAAAGTAATCTTGTTTTCAGTGCCTTAGATCTCAAAATTTGATTGCTGTTGTTCTCTTGCCATATGTAGGGTCCTCATGGAAAGCACGGAACATAAGACCTCAAATGCTAATAGAACCAGAAACAAATAAATTAACAACCCCCAGAAAACAGCCAACTTTAAAACACTACGAGGGAAAAAAACAAAACAAAACAAAACAAAAAAAAAAAACCCAAACAAACCAAAACCAAAGTGTTCAGCTATTCTTCACACACAAAGCAATAAAGAGCAGGAGTAGTTTTTTTCTTTTGTAGTCCAGCTATAAAGGTCAAGCATTGCTCACATTTGAATGGACAATACTTTATTTTTTTCCAAGTTGTGTTTTCTCATAATATCTTTTTTTTTTTTTTTTTTTTTTTTTGTCTTTGAGGTTTTTTGGTGTTTGCAGTATTTTTGTTGTTGTCGGTTTATTTATTTATTTATTTATTTATTTATTTATTTTTCTCCCTGTCACATGTGCTTCAGCACTGATTTCATCAGTTCTTGGTTGTCAGGAACAGCTTGAAGTGCTGGAGCCGGGCACACAGCACATCTGTGCCTTGGTCTCCGCAGCTCGGCTTGGAGGGAGACAAGGGTTTCTCTAGACATCGCAGGCTGTACTCCAAACACTCACGCTCCGTCCTGCTTGGGACACAGCCAACTTCCACTTAATGCATAGCTCTTTTTGGTAACGTGCCACCGAGAGAGACTCCAGAGAATACACAAGAGCGATCTAAATTATTCCTGGGGAATAAATTATTCAGGAGATTTAGCCTTTGTTCCCAAACTGTTCCTGATTACTATGAATGTGATAGTTATGCGTAAGTATTTACCAAATAGTTTATACAAACAAATGGGTAGTTCGTGAATTATTCACTTCCGCTGTTCATTCTCTGTTATTCCATAAACTGTGTTGTGTCCCTGAAATCATATGTTCCCTGATTGGATGACTAAAACACTGCATCTCACTGCTCTCCCAGCGGATAGCTGAACTCTTTGGAAGAGGGGAATAACACGTAATGAGTAGCAAACAGTAAGTCTGCGGTGCAAAAGTGGCGAAGCTGACTTACAAGGTTCCTTCCCTCCTCGACTCCTGACTCCTATCTTTATACACCACAATTTATTGTATTTGCAACTAATTTAGCAGCTACACAATTCTGAACGTGAGCATGTTAAGCACACTTGCTCCTGAAAGGCTTCAATGGTAGCATTTTGGGGCTAATACTTGCAATCCTGACTTTGAGCATAGGAAACTGAGGCAGCTGCAACCCTCTCACCCTGTAATATGGTATTGTCATTGCTGTATCGTTATTGTTGTTGTTAGGGAAAGTTTTCATGCATGGTAGTATTCTTTGACTCTGTGCCATTAGATCTAGACTAATAATGATTCTTAGACAAGGCTGTTACTATTTCAATTTTAATAACAATGAATTCTTGACTTTATGTATGTATGAATGTGTATATATGTTTACTAGCAGTTGGCCCATGAACAAGATTTTGAGGGTATACAGCTGACAGCTAATCTCATAATACAGAGGCATTTTGAGCTCTATCGAGGGAGCTCTCTCTTTCTGGGGAGACCTTATAGCAGCCTTCCAGTATCTAAAAAGGGCCTACAGGAAAGATGGGGAGGGGCTCTTTATCAGGGAGTGTAGGGATAGGACAAGGGATAATGGTTTTAAACTGAAAGAGGGGAGATTTACATTAGATTTTAGGAAGAAATTCTTTCCTGTGAGGGTGGTGACACACTGGCCCAGGTTGCCCAAGGAAGTTGCAGCTGCCCCATCCCTGGAAGTGGTCAGGGCCAGGTTGGACATGGCTGGGAGCAGCCTGGTCTGGTGGGAGGTGTCCCTGCCCATGGCAGGGGGATTGGAACTAGATGATCTCTAAGTTCCCTTCCAACCCGAACCATTCTATGATTCTATGAGGGCCATGTGTCCTCATGAAAGTGTGAAAAAGAACAACTGGTGATGAGGAAATATCCAGCAGGAGTATTGACTGAAGGGGAATTGGACCATCCTTTTTATTGTCTTTCATCAGCTTACACTGGTTATGAAACTCATCTTTCAGACATTTATAAATTGTAGCAAATATTGTACATGAAGCTATGTTACTGTCAGAAACTTACGGGCAAACAGTAAACGTATCTTAAATATAAACCCAAGAGTTTATCATTAGTGTAATAAAAACTTAGTTGTCCAATCATTATCGGTCCTGATCTAATTACTGTGGAAAAAGAAAGAATACTTGTATGCAGAAAAAGTTTCAGCACTGGTAATAATGTTGAGACTGTCACACATGCACCTTTTCCTGGTGTTATGCTCACCCACCCCCAGCTCCACAGGCTCCCAAGGTCAGGGGTTTCATCCTGGTGGTGCCAGTGCCAGGGGTTATGGCAACATACCAGCACCTGGAATCCTTTGCCAGTATGATGATGCTGATGGTTTCTTCTTCTTGACTTGCCATTCTTACATGCTTGTTAACACATTTTTACACCTTCGTCTCTCTTCATTGGTCTGCAGCTCCACATCCAAATCTAATATATATGGTACCCTTTGTCTGTACTAGATATTAGTTCTTTGTTTCCTCTGTTTCCCCTAAAACTAGTTTCATCCAGCTCCAGGTCTATGTTTCTTTAACTGACCATGAGTGAGTTGCTTATAGCCTTGTTGTCTCCCATGCCAGCCCATGACCCACCACACGACACTTGCCCACCACCGCATAACATTGTATGTCCCCTGCTGTCATACCAGGACTGTGTTTTTCTACACTACATCGTGTTAAAGTTGTAAAACCATGGTGGTAGCATACAAAGATAAACAGAAATAAAGCAAATTAGCCACAGCCATCTGGTCATTAGAAAAAATGCAGTTACAGCTAAACCAAACAAAACAAACTGCAGGTAGGTCAAGAAAAGCTAAAACAGAGAAAATCTAACAAGCCAGATCTGAGACCTTGCAAACTCAACACAAACCTTGAGGCCTGCTACCGGCAATGGCAATATGGTATTACAGAGATATGGGTTACAAGTAGATGCCACCAGTTGGGAAAGAAAAGGTCAGGACAATCTTTCACCACGGGATTTTTTTGTGGTGTTTTGTTTTGTTTTGTTTTGTTTTTCTTTTGTTTTGTTTTGTTTTTCTGTTGGAGAAAGGTCTCTACATAAGCCTTGCTTCAGAAATGCTTAAAATTCACTAAGTGCCTGACAGGTTTTTGCGTACAAGTACTTCTGCTTCTGTAGAAGATACAGAGTCTTAAACTCTTTGACATGGACAAATTATGTACTTACCTTACATGTCTGTGCCTTGAAGGCCTGGAAAATAGCAGTGAGTCTATGAGACGAGTCCAATAAGGGTTCTGTAAGGAAGTTTCTGCCCCAACAGTGTATATGCAGGCCTAGAAAACTTAAATAGTATCTTTCTTCTTAAAAGATATGTGTTGGAAGAGAAGGTGGTAGTATAGCAAGAATTATGTTGTCCTTTACCTAAGCAAGCCACAAAACCATGAAGCCAAGAAAGCCAGAAAAAAAAAAAAAAAAGAAGAATGTGATGCCTTGACCCCAAGGGGAGGGCAGTCAGCAGAATGATCACAAGACTCTCTCATCTGTGTTACTTCTTGTTGTCCAAATGGAAAGGAAACTCATCCTGGGCACCATGACAGCATCACTTAATAAGTTGTCTATAAAGCAGCCAGAGCAGAAGAACAATGATTGTTATACCTGCATGAATGAAAGAATAGTGTCTCTTAAACATATACAAACAGCACAAGTGACCTTCCCCTGACTGCTTCTCAGAGCACAATGTTATGAATGAAATCTTTAGAGGAACCAAGAGTAGAGCTGTCAGAAGATGGTTCCTTCCTTAGACTTCCCTGTTTAATTTTGAACACTGGATCTAAGCAAGTGGAAAACTGTAAAGCATGACCAGGTGAATTTAGTTCCCGAAAAAGCAGAGTGTATCTGGTTGAGAGCTGGGGTGTAGCTCATTCCTGTGGAGAGGAATTTTGCCTATGGACATGACTGCGTGCCCTTTGGTTTTCAGAGCCCTGCACATTCCCAGGGACTCTCCTTAGGGATAAGGGGTTGAATTTGAATTCTGCGTCTCACCCCTGTCCTCCCACCCAGCTTGCCTCTGGCCCCCAGCGCTGCACAAAGAAAGGGTGCAATCTCGTATCGAGATTCATCTTTAATTCCCCCTGCCTCCTTTTGCTGTTGGAGTGGCACATGCCTCTTCCTCCAGCAGCTGGTGGGCTCATCTGGCGCAGTGTGCACACTGACTGTCTCTTTTGTTTTCCTCTTGCTGCCCCTAATAACTTTGCCAGCCTTTTCTGCTCGCTGGCGACGGATGTCATAGAAATGGCTATCAGCACATAAATTAAGCAAACACTTGGGGTGTCCTAAAGAGCTTTGCAAAGTAATGTCTGAGATGCCAGCAGGGTTGTGTCTCAGTTAGGCACAGATTATTATACACTTAACAATAGAGCTTATACACAGTTCTGGATGAGGAACAGGAACCCGAGCAGGTTGCTGGCCATCTGAATTTTACTTGCTGAGTTATTTCCCCAGATAGAGTCTTCAGTCACAGCCTGGCAGCTGCCTCAAGCACTGCCAGAAAAGTCGCACCACTTTATTAGCATAACTAATGCCACTGAAGAGGATCTGCAGATATGGAAATCATTCAGCTTCATATGAAATTTCAACATGCCATCATTTAGGCTGTCCACCCAGCATCACTTATGAGAACAGCTACCTGCAGAGGCTGTCCTCTCGTGTCTAGAAAGGGCAGCAAAAGTGAACGCTCACGTCGCTTCTACCCTGCTTCTGTCTGCAGTTCACTGCATCTATAGTTAAGGATACAGGAAGATAATATTTCTGATGCTGTTTTTAGGGCTAGAAGCAAACAAACAAAAAAAAAATCAGATCTGGCAAAACAGGAAGGAAAGATACCCAATAAACTGTTTCAAAGTGTCAAGGGAAAGGCTTTTAGAGAGGAGGTTAAAATACCCTGCTAGGTCAGGCAGAAGAGGAGAAAGGTTTGCTACCTTAAAAATAAAAGGGAGAAGAAAGCAATGTTCTCTTCAAGTGGAATTTCAAACTGCATTCATTTCTCTGTATAAGTTATATTGTAACAGAACATCGGCACGTCCCGTCCCTCACCAGCCAGTGGACCACCCACCCTACCGTGTCTGTCAGCAACAGCAGCCAAAACCAGATGCTTCCAGAGAAAGTTTAAACTCTGTGAATGTTCCTAATGTGACAGATTGGGGTGTACCTGACCCTAGGTGCTGATCAGTTTATGCCCTGAAGCATGAGAATACACAGCTCTTGTCATTTTTATCCCAGCTAGCAAAACTGCAGATGTTCTTTTTCATTTAAAAATGTGCTGAGCTTCCCTCATTCAGCCTGTATGTCCTTTATGCTCATGCCTTGGGCAGGCCATATCTGCATTTCTGAGGGGAAATTGAATACAGGGAGACAAGAGAGTGAGAAAGAGGAAAAAATGGACAAATCAATGGATGGATTCTGGGTTTGCAATAATCCACAGCTCCAAAGCCCTTCTTGTAATAAGCACATTCAATTTTTTTTTTTTTTTTTTTTTTTTTTTTTTCTGATAGCAAGACAGTGCTGAAAAAGGCAAGTATACAATCAGAAAATCCCAAGCACATAATGATGAGATCGAGGAGAGGTTAGCTGTAAATTATAGCACTTATTTAAGGCAAACTATTTGATATTAAGAGTGCCTGGGGTTCACATTTCTCTGCAAACAGCATATGTGACCATAAGGCCAGTTACATGTCCTTGGGCTGCTCGTTGGTGTTCCTCTGTGATTCTTGGTCTATGGAATGTTGATATATGCTTATACACTCACATGTACATGCGTTCCAAAAAAGCCTTCCTCTGCATACGCTAATGTGTTACTTTCACCTTTCTTTACACTAATCTGTGGGACTAACTGCCAAATGATACCACGGGGTCAGGAGGACTTGGTGGGGAAGTTATTTAAAGGGAAGGAAAAGTCTGTGACAATTACAAACGTGATACTTGGAAGTTTGGTCTAGAGATACCTTCGGAACAAAGTCTTTCCTAGGCTGAATCTCCTCATACTAGCTGCTATAAAAGACAGCATTAAATGGACTGAAATTTTGATCTGCTACTGCAATTTCTGTTCTCTGTATTGCAGAGTCCTTTCAGCTGCTACACTGACACTTTTTCCCATTTCCTCTCTTCAGCTACTATTTATAACAGTGTGTTTGTATACTCTTTAAGACTGTCAGTAAGTGCTAGCACAGCCCATTCCCATTCATTCCCATTAATGTCATTGCCACTGTTAAAAGATCAACCCTTTTGCAAACTAGTGCTTTGAGTCCCGGCTTGTGGCATCCAGGACTCGGTGAAGGATGCTCTGTAAGAGAGAAACCACTGATTTTCCTCATGGAAGAATTCTAGGTAAGACTTAGAAGCACATAAACTAAAAGCTATGAAATCATGCCATCAGTTTCTTCTCCTACTCGGTTATTTATTATACAGGCCAATTTATTCTTTCCTGCAGTCTCATAAGTATTTTACAATGATGGTTGTACTACATCCCCTGGGACACTTCTCTTCATCCCTTCTCTTAGACTTACCCTTTCCTTTTTGGAGGTTTCAGGTCAAGATTTCAGAAGCTGTCTGGTTTTGACTTTCAGAAATCCCAAATATTCAACTACTCCAAATAAAATCAGTGAGACGTGCTCCCTAACTTCAGAGATATGATCCTAAACATGATTAGAAGGAGCAAAAGTCAGTTTGGAAATGTTAACCTTTTCCTGAAATGTTATTTTTATTTACATATTATAACCAAAAGATCTCAGATAAGCTAGATTAATCCAAGCTTATGAAATACTGAAGCCACAAAGGCAAAAATATTATTATAGCAACCAATTCCAAGAAATAATTAATACCACTAGAAGAGTCTGCCTGGCCAGGAGGAACAAGTGGATTAAAATAAAAAAAAATTAAAAAAAAAAAAATGGAAATACATAAGGTAGGAAAAACTACAGCAATAGAGGAGTAGGAAAATGGCATTATATCTGGAATAGTACCATTCTCTATCACTTTATAATAGACCTCTGACTGAGGATGAGACAAAAACCTGTATGCACCTTGCCCAGTTTCTTTCCCCCCAATTCAGGCGAGGGATGGGAGCTGCCAGAGGGTGCCCGAGGTGCTGGGGCAGGGCTGGAGGAGGATGCCGCACTATGTACAGACCTCTCTCCATCTGGAACGAGGGTGTGGGGGGAAATCAGGGACGTGACAAAGACTTAGTCATGTTCTTCTCTTTTCTTTGCTTCTGGAACAATCCTATCCTTGACTGGGAGGCTGATTTAACTGAATCCTCTTGTTAGCCCCATTGGGATCCCACTGCTGCTCTGCTGTCTGTCAGTCATGAAGTGCTTTGGACACTTATTGGCAGCTAAATCAAGAACTTGCTTCACCCATATCTCTGCTCAGCTAGAGAAATGCAGAGACAGCCTGAGGGCTGCATTTCAAAAGGTAAATTCAAATGTGATTCAGTCCCATTACAGGATTGGTGTGCAACTTGAGGACTGGGACAGTTGAAAGCCACTTGGTAGGGGCGAGGCGATATGGATTTGGTGTCACGGGAGAAGCCTTAAGGCTTGGTCATCACATTGTTTCACAGAAATATCCAAAGCAAGTGCAGAACATTAGGTGACTGATTATATTTCTGGTTCTGCTGTTCATGCAGTATTGTGACTTTGGGCAAGGCAGTTAAAACTCAGTGTTTTACACTGCCTATCTGGAAATTAGGAAAAAAAAAAATAGCAGTTGCAAATATATGCCAATGAAACATCCTTCATAAGAACAAAGATCATTTATTGTTGTTATTATTACAACACTAAATTGAAACATTCCATGGAAGATAGGTGCATAATTGATAGCGATGACCTTCACAGCAAACTACAGACACGTTTCAAGCAAAGCAACTGGTCTATAGTTATTGATGACATGTTATTGAATTATTTATCATGGCCTGAATGAAGTAAATGATATTTGCTGTTCAAAACTACAGTAATGCAACAACAGTGGAAATTCTTAGAGGAGAAGTGCTACGTTTCATACACCGAGAGGATGTTGAAGCAGTATGCATTGTACATAATTTGAGATGTGGGGAGAGGCTACCAATTAGGAAAATTATTAAGCCTAGTAATTTAAAAAAAAGAAAGAGAGGGATAGAGGAGAAAATAGGTGCATTAGCAAACTCTTACAACAGATGGCAAAGTGTCCTCAGATCCTCTAGTGGTAAAAAGAAATACATATATAAACTTTCAAAGAATATTTTATATGACGATATCACCTAGAATACACTCACTCTGAGGACTCAGAAAGCTATCTAGGAGACATTCACCTAAATTATTAAACACAGGATGACAGGAAAGAATTAAAGAAAGAATTTCCCTATCTAAAAGTTAAAGTAACAATCCACTCTGTATCCACTGTTAAAGCTCAGGGTCCAGATGGTTGCCCAATAGAATTTTTAGCAAACATTTGGAGAGATAATAAGGCCTGTAACAGTAGATAATTACTCACTTCTATATGGCTCAGTGCCCCCCCTCATCTACATTTGTTTCCTATAGCAGGTTTTTTGCCAAAAAAAAAAAAAAAAAAAAAAAAAAGAAAAAAAGAAAAAAGGAAACAGACCCTCAGGATTTTTGTCCTGTTGCCATTTTCCCTCCTCCTTCCCCCTAATTTGTAATACCATCTCTGCTTTCTCATGCAGATGTCAAATCCAAGTGTCCTGCCATTCTGCTATCCATGGGCCAATCTTGACAACTTTCAAAAGGTTGAGCCTGCTGAATACTGTGATATTTGGTACTTCTGTTAGTTAAAAATAAACAGAAAAGAAATTAAATACAGAGCATGACTTTAGAATTTTTTTTTTTTTTTTTTTTTTTTTTTTTTTTTTTTTTTTTTTTTTTTTTTTTTTTTTTTAACTCATTCTGTCCGTGAGTATAAACAGAATGTGTACCACATGGGCAAGAGAAGCTGGTGGTCTAAGTCCCTACAGCAAACAGTAAGAATACTACTGGGATTTAAACACAATATTTTGTCATACTTCAATAGAAATTGAAAGAAAGGTCTAGACCAAAGGGTTCAGTATAAGAAATATCTCTGCTTCTTCCAGCAGTTAATGGGGAAAAAAAAACTATCTGAAGTCTGTTGTTCTAAATCTTCAAGTGTAAAACCCCCAGCAGGGTTACCAAAGTCACTCCATGTTCGCAGCTACAATCTATTTCTTAGTCTGTAAAAGCACTAATGTGAAATATGTGTGCTATGAACCAAAAACAGTGTCACCATCAGCAAAATGAGGTGTAAAGGAGACATTGTTATACTAAGTTAATGGAGCTGGGACAGTGTCCCAGATCTTACTCTTTATTTTGATTTCTTTTTCTTCAAACCAAATGCGCATATATAAAGGTGAAGATGCTGATGTCTTGAGAGGGTCATCAGAAAGAAAGCAAATCTTTGGATGCTGATGCCTTTCTTTTCCTTAATTGCATGCTGCTCATCTTGAAGAGCCAATAAGTAACCAACTTTAGTTTTAACATATTTTAGGTAACAAACTTTAGGTGAGTGAACAGATTGGAGATCTGCTTTCCTTGTGCTTAGATTGAACTGAGCCCCAGGCTCAGATTCCCGGCTAGTGTAAACTGGCACTGTTTCAATTAAACCAATGGTGCGGCACCAATTTGCAGCAGCTGATGGCCTGACCCCTTCATTCGCTCACCCTCTCAGCTGCTAAGGAGCGAGAGGGCCATTAGTCCAGTTGTTAGTGAATCATCTGGACAAGACAGTTGGAAGAGAATATTGCATAAATAGATAAAATGAGAACTAGTGAAACTGAGGGGAAGACATCAAATCCAAAAAAGGGATAGAAGACATCATTAAAAGTAAAACTGAAGAACATAAAGAGTTTTCTTTCACCAATGTGCTTATACCCTTAAAGAAACAAACAAACAAGCATATAAAAGCTATGGAGGAAGAGTTAAAGCAGTAGTGTTATGAAGATTAAAATATCGGCAAGTTGACAACTAATATAGAAGATTTTAATTTGCTGTTTCAACTGTAGTGAGGATAAATTCAGTAGTCAACACTGTTTCTGGATATTTTAATTTGAAAAACAAATCGAACATCCACATCCTTTTTTCCTGTATCTCTCTGCCCTGAGCTGGATCTGAAATGAGGGCTTGTGCTGAGCCTTCCTCCTACCCCCTGCTCCAGGAGGCCAGGCTCTGGGTAGCCACCATCCTGCTTGTTTACATCTAGACCAGAAAACTTATGTGACATCTGTGATACAGGGACCTTCCCAGGTCCTCAGCACCCATGTGGTAACTCTGAGTTACCCTCTTTCTTCAGATCATCTCTACAATATGGCTTTTCATATCCACCCATGCAGGAAAACTGTAACCCTCCTCTCACCACCTTGTATCTCAATTTCTGTGACATCTGTTTTAACTGGGTGAAAATGCGGCAGAAAACATTTTTCTTGATGGGCAGCCTGGGCACGTCCTCTTTTTCCTTCGTCTCTTCACCTGTTGTCTCACACCAAGTACCGCAGACAGTCATAGCTCAGGATCACTTCTGTACATAATTTTTCACTTAATTATGATCCCCAGTTTGTATATGTTTTTTAACCTGCATTATCAGCTTGTGAAATTTTCAGTCACTTCATGCTTTCCACTGTACTTATCCTTATGGGGTTTCATTGGCCTTTTCTATAAACAAGAACCATAACGTCTCTGCAGTCTCCTTCAAATTCCTCCTTAAAGCTCTTACCATAACACCTTTACAGAAGGCCAGTCAATATATTAACAGCAATAACCAATAGTGTTCTGTTGTTCCCTGTGTTCCTGAAGGGTTCTTTAGGTTTTGCCTTTCTCTTGTCCCGTATTTTGGGAGCAGATCCATTTTTTTTTTTTGTTCCATGGCTGTAAAACACCTGCTGCAATAATGTGCTTCTGTAATTAAGGTGTCCAGTCTGGTCAGTAAAAGAAATAGTAATGAATATCGAGAACTGCTGAGGTTGTTCATAATCATGTCTTTCCTTTCCACCAAACTGGGATAAGCTTGATGTAATATTCAGACATGAACACACTATCTGATCACTGAATCATCAGGTTCTCCTAAAGGAATGAAGGAAAAATCAACCAAACATAAATAGCTGACTAAGATGTTGCATGACTGAAGTTATTGTTGGATACCTTTGGTTAGTAGGTAAACTGGGCGAAGCAGTGATCTTCCTTAGAGTTTCAATCTTGCCACTAGATAATCAGGGACTATGTACCTGTGGGATATAGCTATAATGCATTTTCTTGTATTTGTTGAATATCAGAACATCAGAAATCACAACATAGAAAGTATTTTTCTGCATTGACTATAACACTGGAAGTTTTTATCATATTAAGGAATGTGAAGAATTATATTCCTTACCTAATTTTTGCATCTAGATCAAGCAATTCAGCCTATGTATAGAGGAAGGGACAAGATTCATTGCCCCTGTTTAGGATTTCACTAACTTAGACCTGCAGTTAAACCATGAACGATGGCAGAAAAATGCTGAGGTTATTCTTATCTGACTGACTGCTGAATTAAACCCCAGCACAGTGCTAAGGAGGACTCTGACACAGGAATTAAAATCTTCGATATTAGACAAAGCCTGAGCACTTGGTTTCAGACAGTTATAGCACTTTTCTCACAAGAATTTGAGACATCAGTCCTTGCAATTTGACCAGGAAATATTCTGAGATGTCGTATAGATAACATAAGCTGTAGACTCTGTTTTGGTTGCATACAGGCTTTATGCTGCTGCTCATACTTTACCATAATTGCTGGGGAAAAGGCGTTCAGCACCATCACCTTTTAGGACTGAGTGTTGGTGGTGTTCCCTCCACACTGGCCATGATTTATCCCATTTCCCAGCACACCTTTTCAATGGAACACACAGGCTCGGCTGGGCAAGTAGAGCTGTCTGTTTTCCAAAGAAAGTCTGGGGTCTGGATCCCCTTTTCATTTGAGCACTTCTCAAATCGCAGAACTGGGAACTTATTTTCATGGTGGCAGAGGGAGAATAATAGAAGGGATTCCAAGGAAACCAACGGTGTCGTCTTACCCAGACTATGAAAGCACTTCTGGTCCCACCTACTATGCGACCCTAACCCCCAAAAGGTGGGTTACCTCTTTGTGTTCCTTTAAAACAAAACATTTGGTCACTCAAAAATGAATAGTCAAAAGTGGCCATCCCAGTGGTAATACTGTGAAATGATGGAATGTTTGCATTACCTCCAATGCATTGCCTTCTTACTCTCCTACCTATATTAGAGTTCCTTCTTGAGTGTGCTGCAGTTGGTGTTGGCTGTAATACTATGCCGAGGTTATATATACGTATGCCCACCTATATGTGTTAAAGTTATTGCTATTTCTACATTACCATACCGAACAGTTACTCTTTGGGATTTTTTCCCTCTTTTTCCTTAACTGCAGAGATTTTTTAGCATATATGACACACAATTTGGCAAAAGTCAAAGCAGGACAGCATTGTTGAGGCAAAGTGATAACAGTATGTGCTGAGCCTAAGGCTACATCCAGAAGCAGCTGTCAGTGGACGAGTAATAGACCACCATTGAAGACAGAAAGCCCACATAGCTACAAGAAGTGGCACATTTCTCGCATATAGTAACAATAAAAACGTCCAGGACTGTGAAGCTTATTTCCCTAACCCCCCGGCTTTTAATTCACAGATTTCATCCAGTTCTTTTCCAAACCCTAATGTCTCTTATTAGTAAAATTGAATTTATAACTGTCTAAGCAACATTTCTTCGGGCTACTAACTACACCTTTAGGTTTCTACATGAAAATGAGAGGCAGATGTGGATGGTATCTTCATATTCAAGGTCAAGTCTTGTGCCAACACTGAACTTTTTGAAGTGAGGAAGAGTTCTCACTCCTAACTTTGTCATTAATTTTCTTAATATCTCTCATTCATGGCTTTTAGCTGAAAGATGAAGCAAAATAACCCACGTGGAAAGATAGCAATGAATTCTCACTGCATTTCTATGTAAAGCACCTCCCACAAACGCTACAGCACTGCAAATTTTCATGTAGATCTAGCAGGTGCAAAGGTATAAGGACTGGAAGAACACACTCGTGTTTAGTGAGCAATCTTTGCTCTGTAAGGGGGACATGAGCATTTCAAATCCTAAACAGGATGACCAAAGTTGGCTGTTCACAGAAAGGCATGCATTCAATTTAATCAAGCCAGTTATTCAGTTCAATAAATGTCTTACTGACCTCAACTGGAGATAAGCTTATGCCCTGAAGTATGACTCCTGTCTTGTTAATGCAGGAAAGATAGGAACAGATGGTTTTAAAACTGTGTGTGTTCTGGAGACAGAGGTGATGGGGCAGAGGAGCCCAGTGGTTGCACCCCAATGTTGTGTGCAGAGCACAGCACCTGGACCTGTCTCATTTCTTTGTACCTGCAAACACCATGGCAGACAGTGGAGTTGCTGGTGGGTGGGAAGAAATATCATCCTTATTCTGTGTGGATTTAGCTGAACTGTGTAAAAGTTTCCAGACTTTTGAACGATCCACCCATAGTCCAACTGCTAAAGACTAAATCACATAGGATCACATTTACCTGAAACTATAGAACAGGCCAAGGTGACACAACCTTCCAATACACTGGGCCTGTATACCTTTTTTTTACTTACTGGGTAGTCTATATTAAGTAGTCTTTCAAACTGTTTAGAAAGGATGGAAAGTGTCTTGTAATGGCTACATAATCTGAAGGGCAGTAATAAATGAATCTTGCTTTCTTTATACTACCGCACAATACTCATCATATTTCCCCAAAATTTCTGCCTTCTGCAGTTGCTTTAAAGTGGAATGTGAGTTTTCTCAGTTATAAGATGATTTTATTGAGATCCAGACTATCCTTTACTATGAGGTCTTTTTCCCATCAGTAACTATTATATGTTACTCGTTTTTTCCTCAGTGATGAAGAAGTTGTTGTTTGATTGCTTGAGTTTCAACATCATGAGGTAAATGTCTTTGCTCCTCACTTATGAAAGCAGGTAGGAGAACACTTCCTTGTATATTATATCTAATGAGGTGAACATGAAAAATAAGCCTAGGGCTGCAGAAGGGCTCTCTATTAAAGCAGTTGTCATGAAATTCCTACTAAAGAGAAAAAATGAGAAGAGTTGCCTTGATCAGCAGATGCAAAATGATAACTTTCTTGTGACAATGGAAAGGCATCTCATTTTTCCACACCTTATGAACTAGTGGGGAACCTCGTATAAAGTCAACAGAAAAGTTGCATGGATATTGCAGAGGGAAAAATGGGCATGCATTGCCTCATGAACAAAGGTGATCACCCAGATGATATCAGCAAGGAAGGACAGTTTCCCTTTCATCTGCAGCTCAGAAGAAGGCACGTGTCCTGAAATATTTAATATTTGCAATCACTGTGGATAGAAATAAACGATATCTCTCATCTTTCTCTCTCTCCCGCCCCTAGTCATCTAGCAACTCTCATAACTGGCGTATGCTATGGCTGAATGACCTGGCTTCATTCACAACTAAATCAGTACTAAAACAGTCAGGATGATAGATAGCAGCTTATCAATAATTGAAAAGAAAGGCTTAGAGATGTCCCATTATCTGAATAATTAATGCTGCACATGGGCTTTGTAATTCCTTAATAAAACTGACTGATTGATTTGCTTAATTAATTCCTTCTTTGACAGGCTTATTGCTTTCTTTGGAGACAGGGCTGGGCAAAGAAGAAAAAAAAAAAGAAAAAAATAAAAAAAAACAGTAAAAGGAAGACTAAAAATTAGGAAGGAAAAGAAAGATTTAAAATCTTTCATAACTTTAACCCTCCACTGGAGAATAGAAGAGATGTTCACAGTTAATTCTGCCTTATTTCCCAGACTCTCCCCAACCTCCTCCATCTCTTGCCAACCACAAAAGTGGCTCCACAAATGGAAAGATCGACAACAGAAAAAACACCCAACAGATTTTCCCACCTGCTTTGCATTTCACCTTTGTTCATGTCCCACTGCAACTGATCAAACATTATGATAAACCGTAAAGTGTCCCACAACCACACCAGTAGTAAACTTGGCTGAGCCTTAAACACTTTTGAATAAATCGATCTGAATGAATGTTTAAAGCCCACTTCAGTTTAACAGCAATAATTACTTTGAAAGTTGGCTGCTGCCGTCACTACACGGCTCTGTCATAAACAAAATGCTTTCTTGGGTTGGAGTTCTGGCTCGAAGTCAGCAGGCGCTGTCAGCTTGCTTTCTCTCTTCTTTTTACTTTGTTTTTTGTTGTGTTAAACTTACTTAAACTGCTGTGGGACTAATATTATTATCTGGCGTGAACTTCTCCAAGTGCCAGTGGGTTCACCCTTACAGAAGCTCCCTATTTGATGCCAGAGACTCAGTTAAAAAAAAAAAAAAAAAAAAAAAGTGTGTTTATGAGGGTCAAAGAATGTACTAAGAAGGGCAGTCACTGAATCCTGGCCATAAGGGTCGTATAAACAATTCCTACGTGGCAAACACCCCCAGAGTACGATGTATGCTTATATGTCTGAGCAACGTTTTCGTTCCAGACACGTTCTTCATGTTTTAGTAGAACAGCAATGCTTGCTGCGTGTTTGGCTCCATGCAAAAATGGATTTATCCCTAAAATCTGGAGACATGTTGTCCTAAAATATGGTTGAACTAGGGATTAAACCAATTCCTACTTATAGCTGTTTCCCTTTAACCTAATCAACACCAACCCAAACCTCAGTCAACAGCTGCTACTAAAATGGTATTTTTGCATTAAAATAATATCTTGCATGGAAAGTCTGTTGATATAGAGTTGCTTTGGAGAGATTATCTCTTTATCTTCCCATTTTCTACGTAAGAAAAAAAGACAAAAAATGAACTGAATCAGCTCAAAAGTGAGCAAAGTCAACACGTCTGAGCTGTGCAGAGTTGGAAGGCCAGCATGCCATACTGCATGGAGGTGCTTTACAAAGTGTAGATTACTGTGCAGACATGGTTTCTGGTCTAATTTTTGTTATATGCTACTTCAGAGACCCTTACAGTATATTGAAATCTGCAGTGAAGACATTCTTGTAATTTTTAACTGTAGAGAAGAGATGGTTATCATGCTTTTGACAAGCAAGGGAAAAGGAATGTGTGGAGAAGATGACTCAGATCGGTATTCATTGCAGTTACTACATTGAAAAAAAGGACAATCATTTGACTAACAAAATTTATTCCAAGGTTTCCACATGATAAATAAATGCAAGGTTTCTGATATTTTGAAGGTGGATGGTTTGGGGTTTGGGGTTTTGTTTTGTTTTTTGTTTTTTTTTGGTCAGACATAATTTGTTAGACAAACTTTAGCATTTTCCTTAGGGTTTGTCTCTTTGAGATGAAAGAAAACAGAAGGGTGAAAACATGAAAGTGGAGAAGGTTGACGAGATTTGTTGTTAAAAGTTAACACAACTTTCACTTCAATTGTTTTAAGATTTGCTGATTCAAATAGCAATGGGCTGAGTATTGCACTTCTTTCTGAATCAAGGCACCCATCAATAGTGAAGATCAAAACTCACGTTGTCAGATGGACCTTAGCATTGAAGGGAAGTTCTGACCCAGGCTTTCAGGTATTTGAAATATTCCTAGTTCTGGTGTTGGTACCGCACCATTTTCTTTCATGATGATTTCATAAACCCGTCAGAAAGGATTTTTTTTTTCTGAGGAGCAAGTCTGTACAATGCGACGTGTGTATTCAATCAGTTATTCAAATCTTGTGCATGTGCAGAGTATCTGAATCTCAAATGACACATTAAATTGGATGCACAGTTGAGGGAAATAATTAGCATAAGAAATGGCTTTCTTGAGACTCATGATGAGGTTTCCAGGCTCATCACAGAGGAGATTTTGACACAACCAAGACAACTCGTTTTCAGCAGTTCTTCAGCTACATAATCCACTATCCCTCTACTCAGCATTTCAAACCAGAAAACCACCGAGACTTACAATTTCAGCATCTTTCGGGGCCGGTGTCTGACATCAGCATTACTCACTGCCTGACATGATCAAGCCAGTTATTTCCTTCTGCCTCATTCGTTCAGGATGGCAGCACCCCTAGAAAAAAAAGATGGACTTTTTAAGCTTGACAGTTCTCATGCAGAAGGCGGAGTCTGAAAATTTAACACTCCGTTTAAATAAGATTGCTTCTCTATCCTGTTAAAAATGGTGTGACGGGAGAATTGAAACATTATCTAAGTTGCATGGTTTGAAAACCGCTATCATGTCTTTTATTTATAGTAAATTATTTGCAAGTGTTTATCTTTTTTTTTTTTCCCCACAGAAACAGGGATGTGATTGTAACAGGTCCAGGCAATACCGATATATTCTGCTTACACTTCTCTTCCTCCTGCCCCTGTGTTAATCCTACGTGGAAGCACAGGAAAGGGCTTCTTCTTTCTATACGGGATTTCGGAGTCTAGCCTTAACATACTGCAAAATCCTAGATAAGTAATGGTAAATAATTTCCACTTAGTTTTCAAAGTAAGCTTCCTAATTGAAAAGTAACATTCAATACTCGGAAAAATGTTGTAAATAGTATAAGACAATAAACCACATTTGAAATACCAAACTACATTGGAAACAGAAGTTACTCATACAGCATGCCCATCATAGGCTTCCACCATAACACTGTCTGTATCTGCAAAATATTTTCCTCGTGGTCTTTTCTTTGAGAAAGAATCTCGGAGCATGAAGCCCTTCCAGATCTCTCTCCAACAGCCTGGATCCATTTGCTGTGGGCCCCAGCTCAGCTGTGGCAAAGGGTTGCACGAGCTCCTGACTCTGCCTTGGGTTTTTTTTTTGGCTCATGTAACCTGTTTACACAGGCATATAGAAAAATTGGCTCATTATCACTCTCATGGGAGACTCTCCTTGTAAGTTAAGCTAGAACAACAGTTACTGTTACCCAAAATAAAGTTCATGCTGGAATCCCATCCATGGAGCAGATAGACATTTCTGAAGCCTCTTTCCATGTCCATACTTTAAGACTCCCAAGCGTCAGGAAGATGGTCCAAGATGAATGGCAGAGCAAAAACCATGCCATGCTCCTCGGGGCTTCCCATTCTCCCTACTTCAGCTGAGCTGCCTAGTCCTGCTCTCTGCCGTCTCCTCCTTGCCTCTGTCTTTGGGTCAAATGAAAATTTCTGCATCATAACTCCTGTGCATTTCATGTTGTTGCTGGAGTGGACTGTGATGCCTCATGGTGCTGTGTGTGATGCCTAAAAGGTTTTACCTCTGCACAGGCTCAGAAAAGACTTGGGAGTGCCTGTCAAGGAAGCTTCGGTCTCAAAGACACAGTCCTCACTGCAGCATTTTGGGAGAAACTAGTCATCCGTCTAGTCCACTGGTACTATTTTGCTTTCACTGAGCTGAATATGAATATGAAGCTGAATACTTGCCAGTGGAATTGCATTCATTAAGGGCGAAAAATGATCTCTAATTTTCAATTTACCGATTAGGATGTTTGTTTATGTTCTGCCTTTAAGGCATCTTGTAACAGCAGACTATTGTATTTTGGTTCTCACAAACCTCTGCAGTACAGAACAAAGACAAAGTGCTTACAATTTTTTCTTAATGAAAAAGAACATCATTACATTAAGTTGCACGTTGATTGCATTGAAATGGAATGTCCATTTCAAATAAAAAATTAACCTGACGTTTTAGTGTAGGCATATGTACGCATGTATATGCATATATCTGAAGTAAGAGATTTTCAGTGTGGTATGCATACAGCCTTTTATACATGCATGCTTATCTGTATTTGCATGAGCTGTATCCATACTTGTGATTATGTGTTTTTATACTCATTCCCTCTCATTTCCCCCTACAAAGTATGTAATCCCATATTTGAAAGAAATTAAATTAATAAAATGAGGTCTAGTGTTTTTAAAAAGTTTATCATGCTAAGAGCTGAAGTTTCTGAAAATGTAGGCTCTATATTTGCCAAATATGATTAAAATTAAATCTTTTTTTAGAGGTGGAAAGACATACAGAAAATGAAAGAAGCATCATATTTCTTCACTCCACCATTCCACAACTTATAGTGGTGCATGACTAGAAAGTGTTGTTTCTTTTTTTTTGAAGAAATTAGATTAAAAAAAGAAAAAAAGTTTTACAGATTTCCCATGTAGCAATATCTCCATTCTTTTTAGTACAGGGAAATAATCCTTGAGAACTTATAAATAATGTAAATATATAGATTGTGGTTTTCATTTGTATTTTTTTTTCAAGAACTGTTTCCTGGGGGAAATAATAATGCAGTTCAGTGATGCTAGATATTTTATGGGTACCATGTATGAAACAAATGCTTGCTTAATTGTTTCTGGCATATAAACGTGAGCTGAAAAATGCAACATCATAGCAGCCACAGAGAAGCTGATCCTAATGAAAAGGAACTGAGATTCTTGAGCTTTAGCTATGGGATAAGCTTTTGATTTCAAAGAACAACTGGTTGTATTGGTGCGTAGGGTAAAACCACCCACATGGACCAGAAATGAGTGGTGCACAGGGTTAGTAGAGAAACGGTTTGAAGGACTGAGAAACGGGAATTCTGTCTAAGTCTACTGTGCAGTTGAAGCAAATTGGAACTTAAGGGACAGGAAGCTGCACAACAGAGTAATGGAAAAGATGTCTGCAGCCAATGAAAAAGACGTTCTCTTTCATACCTAGAGACAATACCTATGGGTTCATCCATGCGTTCATGGTTTCACTTACCTATTAAGGCTATCATATAATCAAAACATGTGATCTGGAAAATAGCCAAATACAGCATTTGTGGAAAATTTATTTAATGGTTAAAGCAGGTGACTAATAATGATGTGAGTCTGCATACGTGCCTGGTGCACAGCTAACACCCTCTTGCATCGATAATCTTTAATAGACACATATCAGAAGACAAGCAACATGAAAATGGTTCACAGTGCTCAGATATCTGTAAATAAAGAGCACTGAGATAATAACGACTATAGCTAAGTTTAACAAAACAAGAGACATTGCAATCAGCGTGTCAGGTAGGCTTTGTACACTTATGCAAGCTTCTATACTTATCTGAACCCAACCTTTTTAGTTTTGACCGTTGCCAAGAGCATTGATCCATATCCTATTTCAAAGTGGAACCACACTAAACATTCAACTGAAAATTAATAAAGTTTGTTAAGCCATCAATTGGTCTCCAGCAACACTTAAGAATTTCTGAACTGGTGTTTATTGAGATGCAAATCACTGATCATAAGTCCCATAGCCTTCATAACCATAATTTAAAAATTAATTGCACAGACCAAATCATCTCACTGCTTGAGTATCTGCCAGTTGAGAGTTCCTTAACTTCTGGTACTGATAAATTGCTCCAGTCCCTTCCTGTAACACGTTCCTCATGGGCTGCAAATAGTAAAGAGGAATTAACTAATTTCGGATGAAGAGGTTTCCTGGTCTTACTGCCTATGCTCACTCAAAATACAAGGTATGGAGCAACAGAAAACCAACAGATTGCCCTGCCCATGCCTTTCTCAATACAGAACTGCTTCTGTCCTCTAGTGTGAATACGGCCGGAGGCAGTTATGGGTTTGCCTACTTTGGTTTACTGTGAAAAAACAAAGGTTCCAGACAGGTCAAATAAATTCTTCATTCCCCATGTCATTGCAGAAAGCAGAAAACAGTCCTCTCCTCTTGTAGGAGCCACTCAGCACAAACTGAGACTGAGAGGGACACTAAACTTTGTGTCTAGCTTTTTAATGATTGAAAGGCCCCCAAAAGAAGAGAGTCAATCCTTAGGCTTTTTGCCTGTTTTGTCCTCTCTAAGAAGAACAACAGCAGTTTTATGTAAATTATATTTGAACCTAGTTTATATATATATATATTTTCCTACTTTAATCTGGCTGCAGGCTGATCATCCTCCTAAATCTCAGTTTGCTGTATTCCTGGAAACCTCTCCTTGTGCCTTTGGGAAATGGTTTTCATCTTAACTCCTCTAGTTTTATTCCATTTAATGTTTCTCCTCTGGACTGGCAAACATCCTCTCGGCAGATGAGTGAAGGAAGTGTCATGTTAAGTTAAACGATGCCACTGCAGCACTAAAAACAACACAGCCCATTACAGAAGAAGCCAAAAACCCCGTAGGGACCCTGAGAATAGGAGTCTGTAGTGTCCGTATATTGATTGTTTTCTCCTAAGTTATTGAACAAAGAATATATTATATTATGACTCTGACAAATCATAAAATGTCCATTAATGTTCAGGGACTCTGCATGGATTATGCTTTAGGTTTCTTTAAAGACTGGAGATCTCTGAAGACACAGCACATTTCTTGTTGATTTCAAGACCAGGTTTTGGTGTTTTTTTTTAGTTTTTCATGAGAAATAAAAGCTCTTATAATACATACCATGCAGTGACTAATTATTTTGAGCAAATATATTATACTAGCCTAATTATAATCCAAGTTGGCCACGATTCCATCTTGTATTTTGGTTAACGTCATATATAAGTTCTTATTTAAAGAAAAACAAATCAGCCTTATCATTAACAGTATTAGGAGTTTTGCTTATTATTTACATCTAAGGGTTCTATTCACACATCAAAGTTTCAATACAGCGAGGGGAAAATAGAGAAGAAAAGTCAGTCCCACCTCAAACAGTTTAGAAAATAAATTTAATGAGAAGCAGCCTGATAGACAAATACAAGAAAATTACAAGATAACATTTATGAACCAGAAATGTTGTTATAATAAAGATTCAATCCAGTTTTCCTTAAAAGCTGGAATGAAGTATAGTTCATTTCTTTGTAAAAGCATAATCACCCTTAGGCCTAAATTTTGAAAATGGGTTACTGATTTTGGCTGGTTTTATTTCCAGGTAGATAGTCTAGCCTACTTAAATGAGACAGATTTTCAGCACATGGGAATAAAGGCAACTGATAAAGTGAGATATTTCAAATTGCTACTCATTTTTCAAAATTCAGCCCATACTTGTTAATGAAAGTCAGATCACTTAATCTTAAGGTGAAGATTTAACTATCTGTAAAGTTAAAAGAGAGTCCATTCAAGAGTTTGAAGGACTTCAGAATTACTCATTTGGGATATTTTACAGATGACTCAATCTTTCTCATGCCTTTCTCACAAATGGCTTTACTTCAACATCGGTAATTTTGGGTGTTGTCAATTTAAAGACACTGTTTGATTTGTTGTATTTCATAGCTTAATAAAACAACAGCAACAACAACAACAGGAGCACTTTAAACCAAGCTACTTTATTATCATTTTATTTATTGGTGATCTCATTTATGCTAGAAAATTTCGTGAATGCATGTTTATCTTTTGCAGTGTGCAGACAGCCCCATTTAAACTTCGATCCCCTAAACAGAGAATTTTTGTTCTGGTTTAAATGGGAAGCAAAGGGTTTCCTGCCTCTCCAGGGTAACACAACACTGGAAGGTCCAGGATTTAAGTCAGATCCCCTCGACAATTCACTACTCATTTGAAAGTCAGATAGCTTTCATCCAAATGTGAGCTCTTTTGTGACGACCTGCTCTGTGCTAACATCAGTCTCCATCTTCTCTTCTGAACCTTCCCCTGTCCTGAACAGAACTGCTGTGCTGTTCCCTCAGTCTCTGTGTTGAGTACAGCTAATCCCTAAAATTTAATTTCCAGTGATGCAAGATGAACATTTAAGCAATCGTCTTATAACAAGAAGGTCTTTGCCCTTATGCGTTATTTCTCAGGAAAACACAACAAAACAAACTGTATGGATTTATGCTCCTGAACAGGCTTTTCTAACACTAAAGTGAATACTCAGACACTTGTATCTTGGAGAACTGTACAAATCCTCTGCAAAAGTAGGTCAAGATTCTTCCTGGTGCGGGTGGTGAGACACTAGCACAGGTTGCCCAGAGAAGTTGTGGCTGCCCCATTCCTGGAGGGGTTCAAGGCCAGGCTGGATGGGCTTGGAGCAACCTGGTCTGGTGGGAGGTGCCCATGGCAGGGAGGGTGGAACTAGGTGACCTTTAAGGTCCCTTCTAACCCAAAACCATTCTATGACTATATGATTCTTTATTGGCAGTAGTTAACCTGACTCAGTCCCTTGTTTTCTGTTATATTCTCCTTGTTGGGCCTCCAAAAAGCCTCCATGTGTAGCCAAAGAACATTGCACTTGGTTTCAGTTGCACAAGGTGTTTCTGTCAGTGCTTTTCCTTGCTTCAGGAGAGATACTGTGCTGGGCCTCGGCCAAGGTGCGGAAATGGGTGTGACAAGATTGCAGTGGCTTTTTTGATTTATCTTTCCTGGCCTATGTGTTAGTAGAGCACTAATGGACACTGGTGTAAGAAAAGGGATGACAAATCTTAGGACCTGTTGGCCGGCAGAATTGTGTCACACGTACACTCGACTTGTGGCTTGATATAAGACATTTAATCTCTCTGTAGTTAAGCCCCATCTGTAAAATGGATGTCAGGACATTGCTACAGCAGGAGCTGTTGTGAGAGGGAAAGGGTGTATAATTAATAGCTGACTAGAGGCTGGATGGCAAAATTCATCGATGGTGGGTAGGTTCATAATGAATTTCTGACCTGGGGGACAAACATCAGTGTACTTCATTACTTTAGTCCTGGGATGAAGAAAAGGCCCCTGTGTCATTAAGCAGCCAGGAAGGAAGTCTGTAAATTGGGAAAAAGAGGGAGGTGGGGAATCGTCTAAAGGGAACTGGACACACTCTGCAGGGTAAAGGAGCTCAAACATTTAAAGGCAAGTTAAAACCACAGTTTAATCCGTTTTCTTATCTTTCTTTTAAGATTCTTGATACTACATGTAGTAAGATCTGCTTTACCTGTCTGCTCCTTTTTGTCCTCCTTTTCTGCCCCGCATTAACATTCAAAGTTTCATGAGCTCTCTTCAGAAAGTTCACCGAGGTGTCCCCAAGGTCTTGATCCAAAGGGTCTCATCTACCTGGTCCTGACAAAATTATTCTTCTTTCCTAGTTGTCTCTAGTTTAAAGGGATGCCAATAACCAGGTTATTTGCTTTCCTTCATAAAGTTCATTCTTAGCATTTCCATCTGTTATACAACTGAATTTTTCCTTGGTCCTGGGACTTAAAGATTGAGTAGCCTTTCTCTGCTCTCTGATTCAGAAATACAGGAATGTTGTATCTAAGCATCCCTAATGCTCTCTGTCATCTCATAGACTATTAACTTAAAAAAATGAAATGGCAACATGTGTTAGAGTCATTCTTAACTACCACCTGATTGTTATAAGAGCATCATAAGAGAATCCTTTTACACCTAAAAAAATATTAAAAATACAAAAATTTAAAAAATCACCCATGGCTGTTTAATATGCAAAACCAAATCAGTTGTCACAAGCAGCACTAGACAAATAAAAGTATTTATTTGAAATAGGCAGTATGTTAACATAGGTTATATTTATACCTTGCATGGCTGCTCTCTGTCATCTGTCTCTCTGGTTGCCCTACAGAACTTATGTAGGGTGCTGTCCTAAATCCTAAAATGCTCAACTGAGGAAACTTCTGCAGTGGGTGGCTGCAGATGAATACACATGTTGTCAGCAAAAGTTCTCTCTCCAAGTACAGAGATCTACTAGGCGCCAGAAAATCCTATGAGGAAAAAGACAAATGAGCATTTTGGGTTAGCAGAACACAACCTTTACCTCAGAGAAAGCAAAATTTTTCAGTCCCCAGTCTTGTATACATTTTGGAGCCTTCCTAATTCTGAATTCTCCTTCATAAAGTTGGTATTTTCAGACTTCAGTCCCCAAGGTTGGAAGAAGATGTATACCTAAAGAGAGACATGGGCACAGATCTGGAGCTACTTTGAAATTGTGACAAATGTCATCCCCCAGAACTTTTTTTTTAAAAGTGCTTTTCTTAAAGCTTTGGTACATTTTCTGTCAGTCTTAGGAACTGGATTTTGTATAATAGTATATAGATTTTCTGCTCTCTCCATATTCAAACTACAGTATTGGCTGATAAATTTCTGTTGAGGGGGGGTCCAGCTGATGCTGTTATGATCAGGACTCAGCATTGTTGTTGGTCATGTTGAACCAACACTGGCCATTTCCTCCCCAAAAGGCTAGTGTTATTATCAGGAAAGCAGCCCAAGCACATTGTTTCAGGTAGCTCATAATTACTGCCACTTTCAGATCCAAATGTGTAATTCAGCTTTATAATTTTGCCTTTTCTCAGTCTGAAGATGTAATCACCAACATATCTTTGCATTCTTGTAAAGGCAGAGAAAAAGAAAGAGAACCTGCCAGCAAGCTCTGTTGAATAATTCTCATATAAAATACTTTTGTACCAATAGCTGCTGCTGGTGATCTGGGAAATCCCGGGGTTTGAGTTTTTACTGTATTGTAAGCTAATTTTCCAATCCTATATTAAAATATAGAAATTGCTTTTGGCTTTTCAGCCCTTGGAGCCATGGAAGAGAGAGGCTGGTGCATTTTCATCCCCAAGTCTCAGGTAAATGAGGCTGTGGTTCACCCCCTAGCAGAACATAAAAGTCATACTGGGCTTATATTAAATAAAATCAGCTGTTCTAATTAAACCAGCATCAGCTCAACGGAATGTAATAGCACTCCAGCAATGGCCTTTTTGGGCTATTCTTCATGTTAGGATCTGTAGCAAGTAATTACCCACATCATTACTGAAACCAGTTTTAAGGCAACACTTCAGGAGGATAAAACCACTTTTTCAAGTTTTTCCTTTACTGAAATGAGAAAATCAAATATTTCCATGCAGAAACATGGGTTATCAGGTGAATGAGGAATGATATCAGTAAAAAGACTTTGGTAGAAGGTATAATGGTAGTAGGATGATTTCTTTTTATTTTCCTTTTTGGATTATTTTTTTGTTGTTGTTTTTAATAAAAAGATTGGGTTGTAGCTCCTGTCACTAATTCCAGCCTTCTGCTATCTGATTTACCATTTGATATACTGTCATAGTCAACATTGTTAAGCATCCTTTACCATCCATGTTTTAGATGTTTATTCCTGTTATTTTGGTACTATTGTGAAACCTCAACATATTCTCTTACGGTTCCTTTATTCTATTGAAAATACTTCCTTACTCCCAGTTTCTTTATCTCACTCCAAATATGTGAATGGGAAAGAAGAGAACAACTGCAAATGGTTATAGAGTAAGTTAAATCTGCTAAATAAATTATATAGAAAAATTAAAAGCTGCTACTATGCAGTATAATGCATATTTTATCATTTCCCCCTTACAATGTTGTTAAAAAATACATAACCTCTTGATGTATGTATATTTCCTTGAGGAAGGTGCTCTGTAGCTCTGAGGCGGGATAAGTAGCATGTGATGTGGCAGCTGTAAGGTAACAACATGTTTTCCCATAAAAAGCAGAGTAAATGGGCACATAAATTCCATATAAACTGTCAGCATGTCAGCTATGCTAACACTGGGTAAGCTACTGCCCTGCAGCCTCACTAACTTATGCACCATCATTTTTCAAACAATACACTTCAAGAACTCGTACAGCTCCTGTGGAAGCAACGCTGAGACCACCCTCCTTCTGGCTACATCAGCCACCTTCGTTCCTGTGCAAGGTCTGAAGAGAGATGAAATCCAGCTGTTGTTTTCTGTAGGTGCTGTTTTGCCCAGCGTCTGAGAGCAGGAGGTCTGCAGCAGTGCTCGGAGTTTAACCATGTTTTCTGATAGATTATCACAGTCCAAGATTCATCTCATCTACCTTCAGATACCTACTCAGCAGACCTCTACATCTGAGCAAGTCACCCCAGGCTCTGCAGTCACTTGCTGCAGTTAACCGGGGTGCTGAGTACTTTTAGGGAGCAATTCATCTGGTCTACCTTAGCTGTGTACTTTAGCTGACA
Organism: Alca torda; assembly: GCA_008658365.1. Lineage (NCBI taxonomy): Eukaryota > Metazoa > Chordata > Aves > Charadriiformes > Alcidae > Alca > Alca torda. Next base: position 6,986,573 of record CM018101.1, read on the forward strand.
CGCATCACACCTCAAAAGAGCCTAGGGAGTTTAGCAGGCATCAACACCTGCATTATGAATGTCTAAGTTAGAAGACATAAATCAACTCCTGAATATCTTTAGTCCTCTAAAATCATTGTTCTGCTAAATTACTTTTTTTTTTTTTTTTTTTTTTTTTTTTTTTAATAATCTGACTGTCTACTCTATTTTCTCTGGATATATGTAAGCTGAGGAACCTCATATACTTGGGCCACCACAGGAGCCCGTACCAAACTATCAACCTCATCTTTCTTGTTTGTGAAATAGGAATTCTACAGGCAGCTTGTGTCTCCCCATATAGAGAGAACTGTGATCTGGAAAAGCTGGAGATAGAAATAAGGAATTATGGGACTGATTTTTTTATGAACTTCATGCAACAACAGGAATAAGGTGCCACCTTGCTAGGCCAGAAGTTTGTGATTGTGTTTTATCAGATCCATTTTCTATACTAGCAGTTTCATAAAACAGTTATTGATGTAGCGGGGAACACTGACATGTTAATATTGCAACTAAAATTTTGTGTATTAAAAAGTCTTTCTTGAATGAAATGTAACAATATGTGGCTAAAGAAAGAAGATGGGAAGAAGAGTCCCTTTGTGAAACTTGAAAAAAGCTGGGATTTTTTTCATAATTTTCAAATATGTTGTAAGACAGGCAAACTGTTACCCAAAAATCTTACCCTGTAATACTGAGGAATATGTACTGACCACCTTAGGTTGCTTCCTACATGCTAGGCTGTGTCACAATGGTCATGAAAGACAGGCAATGTCAGTTTGAGGCAGTTAAAATTTTTATATGAACAAAGGCAATGAATCTCTTCCACACTCACCCTTCTTCTTCAAGGTCAAGTGTTCTCCCTCGACCTCTTGAAACATGCACACAACTAAATTATACAGGCATATCACTGTTATCATAAATACATTATGTACTCCTATTTTCATAGTTAATGTAAGAGGGTCAGAGAAAATTTTTACTTGAATAAGGCGGGTCAGTAACCTGAAAAGGTTGAAGAACACTGCTTTAGATAGATGGACAAGGAAAGTCTTTATGACCTGATTTCCATGAACTTTAGCTGAGTTTCAGGTGCTGAGCATGTGCTTTAGTTTAAGGTAGAAAACAAGTTAATCTGAAGATATTTTCTTAGTTGCTATTGGCAAGCTATTCAGCAATTTTGTATGTCATGTTTTCCATGCGAGACAGATGTCCAAAAAAAAATTTCTTTTTAATGTGGATTCCTCAAGAAGACATAGTGAATTCCTATCAGTAACTGATGAAGCAACGTGGTCTGAATCTTTAATAAAATCAAGAAAATTCATTTGATGTCATAAGTGAGAAGGATCTTTCTGAATTCATTTAGCCCAAGTGCAGAGTAAAGTTACTGATCTGTCTCTTAGTCAGGTACGTACTGAGTTTTTATAGTCCTTAGGTCTTTGATGGAGGCTTTTAGGCAGTCTTGCGATGAAAGTAGTACAGTGAAGGAGAGGAAGACAACATCATCACAGTGAATGCCTACAATTCTAATGTATCCAAGTGTAGTCATTAGTCATTAATCTTCTAAGTGTCTAAATTACAATTATACATGACTTTTAGTTATAATTTTACTTATATCTAGCTACATAAACAGTTGTCTTGGTTGGTTTGGGTTGTTTTTTTTTGTTTGGTTTGTTTTGTTTTTTTCATTTAGAACCCTATTCCTTTTTGGTGGAATGACTTTTAAAAAATAAAGAAATTCTGAAAGCTGGATAAACTGACAGTAAACTTTGTGCTTCTCCATGCCCTTAGGTTTGCTCTATTGGGAAGTAATTCTCATGAGAACACTGTAGTCCATGGGCAGGTTTATATTTTTGTCTGAGGAAAGGCATGCAGACATTCAAAGAAAAAAAAAAGGCAAAAGGAAAAATGATATATTCTCATAAAAGTTTGTGCTGGTTTGTTTTTTTTCTTGAAGCTGAGGGCAAGGTTTCATTGTAGGTTGTAATTCAAGTTTTATGCAGATCTTTGGATCAATGTTTATATCCTGTGTCTATAGCTAAACCTTCTCAAGCTGTGATTCCATCAGATCTCCTGGGGCATTCCAGCTGTGATCCTGTCAAATCTCATAAGCTAAATAGGTTGGGCCAACTCAAGCTGCGATGCTGTCAGATGTCATCAGTTAAGCAGGCTTGGGATGAGTCAGTGCTTGATCAGGAGACTTCCAATGAACAGGTTGGTTTCGAAGGACATAGCTGTTGTGATAACACCATGTTTGTGCATGATGTTGCCTTTTCTTTTGTGAAGGCATTGATCTCAGGCAGAAACTCTGCATTTCCAATACGTCACACTGATGAAAGACAGTACTTATGAGGGGATTAAGGGGTAGGGGATGAAACCAAGGCACTTCCACAGATTTCAGCTGTAAATAGAGACTGGAAAAGATCTTTGCTTTTTCTGTGCCCATGCTACCAGTTTCCCAGCATCCTCACCTGTATTAGGAATAGTGTGGCCAGCAGTACTAGGGAAGGGTTTGTCCCCTTGAACTCAGCACTGGTGAGGCTGCTCCTTGAATATTGTGTTTAGTTTTGGGTCCTTCACTACAAGAAAAGACACTGAGATGCTGGAGCGTGACCAGGGAAGGGCAACGGAGCTGGTGAGGGGTCTGGAGCACAAGTCTTGTGAGAAGCGGCTGAGGGAGCTGGGGGTGTTCAGCCTGGAGAAAAGGAGGCTGAGGGGAGACCTTCTTGCTCTCTACAGCTCCCTGAAAGGAGGGTGTAACGAGGTGGCAGTCGGTCTGTTCTCCCAAGTAACAGGCAATAGGACAAGAGGAAATGGCCTCAAGCTGCACCAGGGGAGGTTTAGACTGGATAGTATGGTTGTCAAGCATTGGAACAGGCTGCCCAGGGAAGTGGTTGAATCGCCATCCCTGGAGGTATTTAAAAGATGGGTAGATGTGGTGCTGAAGGACACGGTGTAGTGGTTGTTTTGGCAGTGTTAGGTTAATGTTTGGACTCGATGATCTTAAAGGTCCCTTCCAACCTAGATGATTCAGTGATTCTAAGAAAACAGAGGAGAAGCAAAACAAGGAACGGCTGAGTGTGATACAAATCTTGTTTGGACAGCAATGTGTATGTTGTTTTCACTTTGGAAACAGCATCACGTCCTGTGGCTCTGCCAACAAGACTCAGTGAAACAGCATAAATAAGGAACAACTGCTTTCGTCTATGGTTCTCTGGTATTTTCCATTACAAGTGCATTAGAAGACTTAAGGATCAACCTTCCTTTCTCCTTATCAAAGGAAGCTGTATGTCCTACTGGTGATATTATTCCATGGCCTTCAGAAGCTTCTCTAAGATTCATGTTTTTATTGAACCAATGAGGTGAAGAAAACAAAATAGGTGAGGCTTATGGGGTTTCATACGTGAAACGCCTTTCTTAATTTATTTTGTAATTCATTGTCCCTCATTTCTTTCTGAAACTAAAGCAAAAAGACAAAGAAGCTGGTGAAAAAAAGAGAGAAATCATCTCTGCAAGAAAAGGAAACTATGTTTTGAAGTTGTATCCATTTTGCAGGGTTTATATTAGTATTTTTTGTATGTCGATATTTGTGTCCTTTTTAATAGATATTTGTAACAAAATGATTTCTTTTTAAATCATTTTTTATCACCAAAAGTCACATTTTCTTATTATATGGTGAACTTCATTAAATAGATAAGGAAAAAGCAAGGTCTTAAAAATGAACTTGATAAAAAGAAGTGTACAATTTCAAAGAAAACATTAATTAAAATAAAATAGAAAGATTACAACAGTAATGATGTCATTTCCCCCCCACACATTTCTTTTATGAAAGAAAAGTATTTCTAATGAGGGAAACTGCTGTTGTTGAGTATATTCTGACCAGCTTTAGGAACAAAATCCTATGCTGAAATAACCCATCTTCATGACCAGAAGTTTCCTAAAAGATGTACTGGTCCCAAACTACAGAATGAGTCTTGGCAGATCCTGCTGTCTTCATGTAGTAGAAGGAAAGAATCTCTGAAGAAATATTAAGTATACCTTCACTTCAGTCCCTTCTTCTGCCTTCAGTTAGGATGAATTGCGGGACTGACTATTGTCTTTTCAGCACTTTTCAAGAAGTCTTACCCTGATTTAAACCTCACAACTTCTGTGTGTGATGATCTATCCTGGTGCAACTGAAAAGATAATACATAACGGCTACCCTTCAGAAGGACCAAGGTGAGATTCACCTCACCACACAGACAAGGTCTAGCAATGCCATAATCTGCCGTTAGCCGGGGATGCCCTCATAGTCAGAGGAGACAAAGAGGAAATCAGGGAATCGCTTTTCTGGGCTGCTTTAGGTTGAGGCACACTGAAAGCTTTGCTTTCTCTCTGTTGACTTTAAAGAGAATCCCAGAATGGTAATGTTTGGAAGGGACCTCTAGAGATCATCTAGTCCAACCCCCAAACTAGGACATTCATAGAGACATACACACAGACATCTCTATCAGTCGGATAAATACACCTCACATCTTCCTACCAGGACATGCAGCACAGTAGTGGACTAACTTCTCCTCATTTGACTAACACCAAGAGATTTTGCATCTTGTCAACACAAGCAGTCAGCTTGATCCCTTGCCACTGATTAGGCAGTGGAGGTAGAGGACTCCTTACTCTTAGTAAAAACACGGGAGAAGAGGTTTAAAAGGGTTAGGTCCTGACCACTTTGACCACCACCCTCTGAGACCCTGCGTGTTGAAAAGATGACCGCCTCTGCAATCCAACAGATGTCTAAATAACCATCTAAGTTAGACTAAAATGATATTGATTGTGTCCCACTGTGGCTCAAGCTTACTGTAGACTCAGGCAGCTCCCACCACCCCAGGTAGATGTGCTTCATCTTCACAACACCACCTCGGCAGTCACATAGAGTAGAAACTGCTGGGCCTCTTATCAGTGTTTGGATTTTATTTCACTTTTACATGACTGCTGGGTTGCCGTTTCATCACTGAGGAACACGGCAGCTCAGCATGGTGGTCTGTGCTCCAGCCCGTCTTGCAAAGCGGACTGATGCATGGCAGAAGGCAGACTCTCTGCCCAGGGGCTCGGGTCTCATAAAAATGTTTGAACACTGCCTATGTGCAGAAAGTTGTCTGTGTTCTGCTTAGCTTTGCTTATAAACCAAAGGATATTTCCCCATCCCCTCTTCCCCTGTCCCTCTTTTTTTTTTTTTTTTTTTTTTTTTTTTTTTTTTTTTTTTTTTTTAAGTGAATGCTTAGAAATTCCCATTTGAAATGTTAAACTGAAGATAAAGGTTCTGATGTTAGTGTCAAGATTAGCATGGTAGGTGGGAGGGAGCGGGAGATGTTTTCCTGAGGAGAAAAGCCCTCAGCACAAGAGAGTGTGTCAATAGAGATGAGGGGAATCTAAAGCATAAAGGTTAGCTTTTTAAACAGTTGAAGTTAGAAAGACTGCTCTTTGTGAAACTGGTCACAAAGGGAGCAAAGTGTATGCACCAGAAAGACTGAGTGACCTTTTCAAAGTGTTAGGTATTGTTTATTTTCATTGAATTATATGTGTATGTGTATGTATGTGTGTTGCGTGGTAAGAAACCAACAGATGCTACTCTGTGCCGTTTTTCCTAAACTTGCTGAGTCTCTGCTAATTAGAACTGGGATGGAGCTGCATTTTGTAATTCACAGTTAAGTTCTTAATTTTGAAATATTTCCTGAGCCAAAATAGATGCAACTAGGCAATGTTTCCCCCCTAAATCTGTTACTGAAGAGATTCTGGAGAAAGTGTTCTTGGTTTAATTGAACTTTTCATTCCCATTTTAATTTACTTTTTATATTATATTCATGTTGTGCTCTGTGATACAATGTGGAAACAAAAGCCACGTCTATACTTAGTAAATTATACATGCTCAGAGCTGGTTAGAAAAGCAGAGGCCAGCTGGCACAGCTCGGTCCACCTCCATACTGGGAAATTCTTTTAACCTCCAAAACTGGGTGGCCACTTCCAAAGCACCTATAGAGAGTCATCTTTGGCCCAAGTTGTCTCCTGAACAGTCCCCAGAAATTGCCTGGGGAAATGCCGGTTACCTGGCACCAAAACTGTGCTAGGGACAACTTTAACAATTTAGCTTTATAGGTAATTGTATTCCAGAGCCCAGGAATATTTTCTGGCTCTGGTTATGTTAGAAGTACGAGCACAGTCATTAAATCCTTTGGACTGCACTGCACTTAATTTGGTCAAATACCAAACGAAGAAGTAGGTCTTATTGTGTTTCACTCTGAGGAATATCTCCCTGGCTTTATCCTCAGATTAGCCTAAAGACTGTATTCACTCTGCTGGCTGACAGCTCCGGGTGGCAGGAAAATGATCCCACACGTGTCTCCTACGTGCTTCTCTGTAAACAAAGCTCACTGTTGAAAAAGAAATATATCTATATAGTCAAGAAACACAAGTCAACTCTTTATAACTCAGATGTGCATCAAGAGTCTCTCAGCTTGATTTTATGCACAGGTAAAGCCACTTTACCTTTGCTTTTTTTTTTTTTTTTTTTTTTTTTTTTTTTTTTTTTAAAGTTAGATTCAGTAGGAAATTCTTGATATTACAGTTTATTTTTAGTTTTGATCTTGTTGTAGGAGCAAAAAAACCTGACCTATTACGGTAGCCCAGTCCAGATGTGAGTGGATAAATAGATAAATGGGGAGAAAGAAATCACAATATATGGATTTTGTTCTGTTGAATAATTTTATTTTAGGGAGTGAGCTATAATTTTTTTTTTTCAAGTAGTCCCAGATATCTTCAGTAAATTTTTTTAAATCTTCCTTTTGTTGCTCTAGAGGCCTTCTTCAGGCCTCTAGAGAGATTTCTAAAAACATTTAGCATGCAAAATCCTTTTTAAAAGGGAATCTTTTTTTTTTTTTTTTTTTTTTCTGTGTATGTAGGAGATGAGTTGCTTTAAAATCTGGCCATAAACAGCACCACAGTGAGAGTGATATTTGGATCTACACTTTCAAAACAAGTGATTAATTTCTATTGATCGCCCTGGAAAACAAAATCCATAGATGTCAGGCATTCCCACATCTTGGGAATCTGGGCAGCTGTCTTTTATGGTGAGGCACAAATTTTTAGTGCTGTTTTTGGTAGAATGCCAAATTTGGAAGAAAGTTTGTACCCTCCTTGCCCCCACCTTCAAAGATACAGAAAATCCACAGTGAGTCCATTTTAACACATAATTAAAATCTTCCTCTTACTAAATAGAAGCACCCTTTAAAATAAAATAAAAAGCCACATAAAATGCACTTCCTACTACAATATAAAATGTGCTTTCACTAAGGGTCTCTTCAGCATTATCTCTAACTGCAGTGTAACTAAAAACTAATAACCTCATTTTTAATTAGCTGGGTTTGTGGCATTTTGCACCCATCTCACAGTTGTTCTTTCTACAGTGTATATCATTATTAACTCCAGATGTCTTCAAGGAGGTCTTAAATATACTTTGCTTTCTTTCTCCTCTTCTTTCTCTGAAAATAGTTCTCAAAACTTTCATATTCATTACACAAAAAAAAAAAAAAGAAAAAAAATTGTAAATGTGATCTTAAGCACAACATGAGTGATTCTGATTTTATTTAGCTATTCCTTTTATTCTACCATTATCTGAGTTCTTTCCTCTTTTTTAGCCAAGAGAATAGGAATGTGTTTTTTAAAATATCATGGTGTTTCAGTCGGACTGCTCTAAAAAATTATTAAGGTGTGAGTTTAAAAAAGGAGACCACAAATATTGCCTATTGGTTCACTCGATGTCAAAATAGTACTGAGTAATTACAAAGGGAACACAATATATTTTGGCTTTCGGTTCTTTTACAGCCGTAACGTATACTAAGGGCTGATATAAAAGGACATCCTAGGAGTAAGTGTTCACTGCACCATCATGGTGTAACCAGGAAACTCTCTCAGATTGGAACCCTTTATCACAGATGCCAGAGAAGAAGAGACACACTATACCCATTTAAAGAAACTTTTAAGCCATTGAAAATCTGACCTGAAGCCTACCCAAAAAACAAATGGGTCACATCACTAACCAATACAGCAAGTGATGCAGCCTGCAGCCACACCGCCTCCACCTGTGATCCCATCATCTCTCAGGACCTCCACGGAGCTGAGTGGGGCTGGGGGGGGACAGTTCGGGTGAACGGCCAAGCCATGGGTGACAGTGCTCCTTGGGGCTGGGGCAGAGCATCTAGCCATACTAGATGACCTGTAAAGGTTCCTACCAACCCAAACCTACCTATGTCTCTACAAGGGGAAAAAAACCGTCATGAGCTGTACAAGCTGTACATACTGACTTGTGCCACAGGAATGACATAGATTTTTGTCACTTTTAGATGATTTAATGTATTTCCAGTTTTTCAAACAAGGATGAACACATTTAATAATCCCCCATTTTAAAATCCACATCTTTGTTTGTAGGGGGAAGTAAGGAGGACCGTTCGTATCACTGCTTTTTTGGAAGGACTTTGTTAAATTTATTGATATCTCCAGCATGTAGCTTTGTAGATATTCTGTATTCTGCTCTGAAGCTGCACCACTAGGAAACACACACCCTTTTAAAAGTTTGGCAAATGGTCATGCTCCAGAAAACACAGGGACAAGGATTGTCCTAGTCCTCTTTGCAACACTTAAGATTCAGCTGGACAGGGTGCTGGGCCATCTTATTCTAGACAGCACTTTTGCCAAGAAAGTTTGGATCAGATGATCCTTGAGGTCCCTTCCAACCTAAGGTTCTGTGATTCAATGAGGCATCTCTCTACCTGGTATTGTGGAAGGCAGATGCCCAGTATTGCAGTTGGCACTGTCTTAGCACATGGAAATTTTTCCTTCCACAAGTTTCTAGAAAATAGTTAGAAGAAAGCAGAAACTCAAGAGGACAGTGGGAGTTGTCCATGTGACTGTTTTTTAGCATTTATGTCTTATGTTCCAGTTAGGACATTGCTTCCTAGAAAACACATCCAGCTGATGACTCAGTATGCAAAGTTTAGGTTCCTCTCTTGAACTGCTCTCTGAGACATTTCACAGAATCACACGAATTGTAGGGGTTGGAAGGGACCTTTGTAGATCACCTAGTCCAAGGCTCCTGCCAAAGCAGGGTCACCTAGAGAAATTTGATCTTGTGCCGTACTGGGAGTTGAATTTGAATGTCTAACATTTTGCAGCATCTGTACCCTCTGCATAAATCACCAAAGCAAATCTGGGAAAAGAGACATAGGTTCTTGGATTCAAACCTTAAATGCAGGGAACTCATAATTTTCCTCCTATATGTTTTTCCTCGAAAGAGCCTATGCTTCCAATAATTTCTATGATCTGTGCAATGACACCTAGATCCATTTGGTCAACAAGCTTTTAGAGAAATGCAAGATCTCTGTCACAGAGATAATGCAAATAGTGAAGAACAATGGGAATGTATCTGGGGAATATTTTGCCTTGTACAAAGCTCAAGTGAATACACACCTTTGTACTCTCTTTCTTTTTAATTTCTTAGCTGTCACTGACTGTCTCCTTTTTCTACCTCTATGTTCTTCTATTTTTTTATTAGATGGATTTAAACTCCTGTTTTTAAACTGTCCTTGAATAGATGTCTATAATTAGCAATTATAAATAGAGATATAGTCTTGGGTTATGAAGTTTACTTTTATTGACTGCAACAGAAGGTTTAAGTTCAACTTCCCCTTATCTGATTATATTTACCAGAACTGTGGGAATTCACGGTGTTATAAAAATGGACCTTGCTGCTCGCTGGCATACTCCAGAACATTTAAATAAAAATAGCAATGAAAACCCAACCAAATATTATTTATGTCAGTTAGATGCCAATGAAAACTAAGGCTTTCAGGGGTAGATAGAATCGATTTTTAAATTTTTTTTCTCTCTCTTTTTTTTTTTTTTTTTTATATGACAAAATGACACACTCTTCACTCAGCCACTCAAGCTGAAGAATGACTGAAGAACCCTGTGAAGGTCAAACACATTTTCACCCAACTGATGCTCTTTTAAAACTGACTTAACCCTCCTTGTGCATTTCTGCACAGCATGGAAGTTAGCTTTGCAGCTCCAAATTAGGGGAAAGTGCAGTGAGACCTTCCTTTTGTAAAGCTCTTTTGTATTAAGCAGAACAAATTCCCTATAAGCAGAACTGTAATTTGCACATTGGAATGCGTTCTGCCTATAATGATCTTCCCGGCAGAAAGCACTGTCATTTCATAAATGGGCCCACAGCGGTCTCCAAAGCTAAGCAAAAGTATACAGATAAAAACTGAGAAGGAAACTAATACAGGCCCTGATCCTGCAATGGACATCTAGGGTGCCATGAGGACAGCATTATCAGGTTGGAGAGACAACACTTTGCTCACAGCATGCAACAGTAGACATGGCAATTTTAGATAGAAGGAAAAGGAGACCCGCATCCGTTGTGGGTCAGCAGAGAAACGTGCCACTTATGTGAGTACCTAAATATGTTTCAATAAGTGAACTTAAACCACAGAATCCCATTTTTGCAGGAAAAAAAAAAAAAAAACAACAATAAAAACAACAAAAAAAAAGAAGACCACCTAGACGCAGTATGTTTAGACTTGAGAAACCCCCAAATCACCTGAGATGCTTCCTCACCTTATATTTCTTGACTTCCCTACACTTTCAGAGGAAAACAGAAATGGAGCTTCTGCTGCTCACAGACAAGAGATGCTAGCCGTAACCACATGACAGGTCTTTGTACTGCTGACCTCCTATGTCCTGAGCAGGAGAACTGGGATGCCAAGGGGACCAGCAGCCTTAATGGGCCCAAAGCTAAAAGAAATCTCACTGGAAGAAGGATGCTGCTCTTTCAGGATCTCCTGCACAACTCAGCATGTTCCACAACTTTCAGGCTGCACATTTGTCCCCATAATATCAATCAGCACCTTGAAGAAATAGCTATGTTATATACCTATATTCTCAAACATCTGGTGACAGTGAGCATTAGAGGACTGTTGTGCTAAGAGGAATAGTGACAGAACATTGCCCTGTAAATTCCACTTCTATGTAATACAAGTTTTTCTTGTCTAGTAAGATGGTATTCAGTTCTGAATGTTCACTGTCTCTTATAGAAAAACAACGTCATGCAAGTTAGACCAGTGAAAAAGGAGAATAAAAGACACAAGCTGAACTTTCTGATTGGATCTGAACATTTATATTATGGTTTTGGGGATTCCCTTTTCAATAGGGAAAAATTTGTGTGGAGAGGATGTAGAAGGAAAAAGAGAGGGGCAATAAAATGAAAACATAAAGAAACCCAAAACAATCAAAAAAGAATCAACTGTGTTCTAAGAAAAAGAAGCAGGAGAGAAAGGTCAGTGCTAAAACAGTATTGTTTACAAGATGTCCACTCTGATGAGGGTTGTTCTGTGTTTGTTTTTAACTTGAAAATACATGAGGAACAGTAAAGAAAATTATATTATTTTCCATATTTGGGTTTTAAGTTGTCATTGCCAGTGTGGGGGAAATATACCAAATAAAAATTATTAAAAAAAAAAAAAAAAAATCATATGAGTTGTGAGGTTTTGTTACAGGGCCCTGTTCTAGGATCCACCACACCAGACCTGGAGATCTGCAAGGAGCATGGATGTTTTGCAGAGCACAGGACATTTAACTGCAGTTACAAGTTTAGACCATTAGTGATTATTGTTATAGTCAACAGAGAGAGAGAGATATCTTCCATGGATAACTGAATCCTTTGATCACCCTACTTACTGAATGTTCTTCAGTAACCTGTTGAAATTCTTTGGATTGTGTCTATTTCCACTGGCTTTACCTAAGCTCAGCAAATTCAGACACAGTGACAGTAGTTGCTCTAATATTAAAGGTCTGCTTCTCTCCTATGCCTCTTCCTGTGAAAAATGAAGAACCTTCCCACACTGCCCAGCAGCCAAAACGCGTCCTGTCCACTGTCTCATTTCCTTCAGCACACTCATCCTTCTCATGGTTGTGTCTCTCCACAGTTTTCCTTGGCATGAAAAAACATCAAGGAACGTAGAAGACAAAACGTCGCACGATGTTTTATGCACTCCAAGACTTGCAATGCTAAGGACCTTCCACCTCTAACCCGCCTTTCACTTGCAACCCAGTAAACTTTCATCAACACACCCCAAGGCTTCTGCGGCAGTGCCTTTACCATGGCACCTTAAGTATCCTTATCTACCTTGCCCTGTGGGATTCTGACCTTTTCATGTTCAGTTTCTTCTCCAAAGTCATTGTCCTTGATGTTTAACTGATCTTGTTCTTCCTCAGCCTCTTCACCATTTTGCCTTGTAGCTACTAGTCTATACCTCCATGTACAGACCCATTCACCCCTCACCCTGTAGGTTTTAGTTTGCAGCTTCAAATTAAAACAAAAAGCTTAGTAGAAAACGAATAATATTAATTTTAAAATCCGGTAAATATTATCAATAATACACATGCCAAAATTTAATGACCAATTAGTGTGCAACACCTGCACCTAATCAGACATGCTCCAACCAGCACCAGTAGTGTCGTAAATAGCAACTACCAATGGGGAGTTTGAGCAAGTCTTGATGAAAAGTATATTTGTACTGGGAAGAAAGCAAGAAAAGGAGAATTGTTTGGGTTTTTTTTTTGTCATTTTCAACTTGATCATTGTCACCACCTGCTGCCCTGGAGAGGATGCCCAGAGGAGGAGGCTTGTTTGGGTATTTCATGACTTTTCTTCCCACCTGGGTACAGGGGAGAGGATTTCCTTTTTCTCTCTCTTTTCTCCTCCTTGTTTCATTCCCCATCCTGAGTCAACTTTGAACTCTGATTGCTGCAACACGTGATTCCTACTAATAAGCTGTGTACATGTAAACCTACTTGAACTTTCACCGTGCAGTAAAGGAGGATGTATTACAAGCCAGGGCCAGGGAGAGAGCAGGTAGGAGAGGAGGCAGGAGTGGAGCTGGATCTCTCTGCAGACCATTTCATGTCCTCAGCTTGACTTGGGTCATTAAGCTTGTGCCAGAGTCAGGTATCTACTGGGGAAATAAGAGTCATAAAATAAACAGTTTATCCAAAAAATTAGGAACTTTCTTCTCCCTTCTTACCCACAATCTGAACCAGTAATGTGAACATCAGGGGGCCATCAAATCTCCAATCAGACTGTTTTGCTGATGATACTTTCTCAGCCTTTATGTTCTTAAACTCTTAGTCACCTTTTGGAAGAAGCATTTTAGAGGCATTAAGTTGGGAAGTCCAAGTGTAATTATATCTCTGCAAGGTATAAAGGGTGCTGCTGACAAGTATTTCAAAATTACACCAGGGACACATACGAAGGCAGAGCTTTTGTGGGGGTTGTTTAGAGATAGGACTGGGGAAGACATGTTCCTCTAAGTTTCATTACGAATTTTACAAGAGGACATGTTTATCCACTAGAAATGATAATATCTGGAAGTTTGTTCCATGCAAACATGTAAATTACAGTAAAATCTCACTTTGATAAAAAAAGAAAAAAAAAAAATAAGCAAGCAATTGAAATCAAATGGAAACTGTTTAAACCTTGGAGGGGTTTTCTTGGTTGTTTGGTTTGGGTTTTTTTAAAGAAATGTTTAGTTTAGAAATAGATTTGTTATACTTAATCATCATCTTAAAAACTAGATATAGAAAGAAATTAAATAGAATATTTCATTGGCTGCAAAAAATATTCCCCCACCCTAAAAATAATTTAATTATAAATTTCAGGCTATATTTCAGAACAAAATCTGACTTCATAATATTTCTTATTCCTGTGTCTGTTCTTGTGAGGAGTTATTGTTTTGAAGTATCACAGAACAAATGTGACAGAGGTAAGCATATCCTTGGCTTTTTAAGCATGGAGGGAAAGAGGAATGCCCAAACGACAAAAACAGGCAGAAATGCAAAGTAAAACATGTGTTTTGTTCAGCAAAGCAGTTCATCCCAGTCCACACCACATCTGAGAGCAGCGAATACTCAAGTGCAGACCCCAAACTGTACTGTATCCTCTAGCTTCTTTCAGGTGCTGGTCATCATTCAAGGATTTAACTGGGTTGATGCAAATTGATATAGGGAGAAAGTGGTGTGGTCTGCACAGAGGTAGCCCACGCTGCCCTCATGCTGGAGCATGATTCATAGCTGTAAATCGAAGACTTCCTCACATTCGTTGCATGATCCCATGGATGTAAATGACAGACATTTCAGGTGTTTAAAAACTTATCTCAGCCAACTTCTGCTTCCCCTTGAGATGTAACGTGATAACTACTAACAGGGTCTCTTCTAGGCAGATTCAGTGCAAAGTTAGCAGCTAACTTAAAACACCATCATTCTTGGTGATCTTAAACCGCTCAGCAAAGCAGCACTTTGATAGCACTTCTTTAACTATATCTCATATTGACACTGGAAAACAGTGGCTGAAATGAGGACAGCCCCTATCATGACAAGACCACAGTTTATATTTTCTACTTTTCTCTCAGGGACACTGTGGAGAATGAGGAAATGATGGATGCAAACAATATTCAGGTAAACGTATTTTATATTTACAGTCCCAGAAAGGCTGTTGAAAGGAAAGGGAAAGTGTGGTTTACAGGAAATTCAGTGTTATTCGATACAGCTTACTCAGAGGAATATGTTCAGCTGAAAAACAAAAATTCTAAAGCTGTAGAGCAAGGCTCCCACCTATGCTTTAAAGCCCTTTACAAATATCTATGTGACTGATTTTACTTACTAATGTGTAGAGGAGAGTGAAGCCTGGTATTATTTTAGGATCAAATATTATTTCAGGATAAATTTTACCTCCATGGTTAGAAAGGTGGGAGACCAATACTGGAGAAGGATCCCTGGGTTTCTTAAGGTTCAGAGGATTGCTTAAATTGTTTGGTTACTGGGAAAAATAAGGCTTTCAGGAATAAACTTTTCATCTGCTCTGGCTGCTTTTCTGTGAGAAAGGACAAACCCAGCTCAGGTCCTTTCTAAAGAAGGTACGTAAGTGTGCCTCCTCAGCAGACAGAAATGCCCCAAATACCCCATTCCTTTCCAGGAACAGGCAGCATCTATGCTCCAACCTTTCCCTATCATTTCTATTATATGTAGCAGCATGCATAACTAACTCTCCCTCTTACAATGTCAGAGGGTTTAGCCCGTGGATTGTCACCTCAAATCTATGTCTAGCTTATGTTCTAGCTGATGTGCTGAGGATTATGCATGCTTGTCTGCTTCTACACAGACAGTGGGAAGTAAAAACACTTGAGGGGAGGAGGAGGTTGTGCAAGCAGAGCGATCGCCAGCCCTGGTCGCTGCTCAGCTCACCATTAACCCAAGTGTGAGGTGTACCATCAGTTGAAGAATACAGACCTTCCTGAGCCCTCAAATGCAAGACTTTCTGTCGAGCCAGAACAAAGTTTCAGAAGGTTATTTTGTTCTTTCATTTTGTTCTGTTTGAGGTTTTTGTCAAAGCCATGGACTCACCCTGAAGCTTTCCAACGAAAGGTGCAATTAACAATTTTTATATATATATAAAAATATGTATATACATATTTATACATATTATATGTATATGTGTATATATGTACACATATATACATATATATGTATAATTAGTGTTTAGCTCTTGAGGAGTTAAAATGCTGTTGGCATGGCAGGGCTATATAACATGAGAAGCTATGGGGAGATGGTGGTAAGATTTGCTAGTCAGCCTGACTCCATAGCTAGAATTGAGCCCAAATTGCCTGGTTTCAGATGCTGGAACATTTCTGCTTTCCCAGCAGTTAATGGGGAAAGAAACCTTGGATTGGGGAAGTGAAAACTATTACTTCATGGGATACTATGAGTGAGGCTAAACCTTCTGTGAATTAGTTTTAGCAATGAATTCTCTTAAGAACAGGCTGTCTCAGGAGATTTCTAGTAAGTTTTGTTTCTAGCTGTGACTAAAATACTACAAGAAAAAAAAATGCCATCTTTCCACACAGCTGTTTTTACGTTTTCTCTTCAAGTCCCAGCCAATGCCAGGGATTGCAGATGAGAGTGGAAGTGGAAATGTGTATCAGAAGTACATTACAGAACTGTAATGAGGTTTTATCAGCATGAATTTGGAGGAGCTGGAGTGTTTAGGATGCAGCAGAGCTGTGGGGATAGGACAACATGTGTTTCTGTTCCAGTGACATTAAAGACAGGATCTCTGAACAAAGACCCATGTGGTGAATTGAACTCTATATACAAATGATTTTCATTACATCAAAGAATGCTGAAGTTGCTAGTTTGGCCTTAAGGAGATCCGCGTTTAAAGACTTCCTTGCAACTTCAGGCTGATCTTAATGGCTACATTCATATTACTAGGTTTAGGAAGACCAGAAATATTTTATGGATGGTGAAACTTAATCAACTACAGCACTAAATTTTAAGAAGGTCTCTGGCCTGTCTTAGACACACAAGGTTAATCTCACCCCATGTACATCCAGCAGCCAACAGCCAGCAAAGGAGTGCCAGTGCCAGACTTCTAACGCTGTATTAAATTATTCAGTGTCTGCTTTTTTTGTTTGTTTGTTATTAGATTTTCATGTCACTTATGATATTGCCTCTGAAAGCTCTGGTTTTACTTTCTCTTAAGATATATCTGCCTGACCTCTTTCTAGTCTTGTTCCTAGGTTATTATGGACCCTGTCTGCTTCCATGACTTCTTCGGCTTCTTGATTTTTTCCTTGAGCTCTCTCTTGGTCTGAAGAGGTTACACTGGGGCACTCTGAGATCTCTATCCATGACTTTGTATAGTTGCTGGGAATTAAATTTTCCTTTCTTTCAATATTCTTCATCTTTACCCCTCCCTGTCTTCAGAAAAAGCGTGACCCTGGGCTTGACAATTCAAGATTTACTTGTAATTTTACCCCACTAACTTCTAATTAAACACCAGAAATTATTGAACATACCAAACTGTATGGGGTTTGTGTGGCAAGGTTTTGGTAGCAGGGGGACTACAAGGGTGGCTTCTGTGAGAAGCTGCTAGAAGCTTCCCCAAGTCTGATAGAGCCAATGCCAGCCAAGATGGACCCACCACCGGCCAAGGCTGACCCCATCAGCAACGGTAGTAGTGCCTCTGGGATAACACGTTTATGAAGGGGAAAAAGTTGCTGCATAACAGACAACTGCAGCCAGACAGAGGAGTGAGAACATATGAGAGAGACAACTCTGCAGACACCAAGGTTGGTGAAGCAGGAGGGAGATGACTTGCTCCAGGTACCAGAGCAGAGATTCCCCTGCAGACCATGGTGAAGACTATGGTGAAGACCACGGTGAGGCAGGCTGTCCCTCTGTAGGCCATGGAGGTTAACGGTGGGGCAGATATCCACCTGCAGCCCATGGAGGACCCCATCCTGGGACAAGTGAATGCCCAAAGGAGGCTGTGGCCCCCTGGTAGGACCTGTGGACCCATGGACAGAGGAGCGCATGCTGGAGCAGGTTTGCTGGCACAACCTGTAGCCCCATGGGGGACCTACACTGGAGCAATCTGTTCCTGAAGGACTGCACCCTTTGGAAGGGACCCATGCTAGATCAGTTCATAATTACTGCTGCCAGGACAGAGATAAATGTTCATGACTGACTGCCCCTTGAAAACTGGCCTAGTGACGAGACACTTCATTGAGGACACGAGAAACGTTCTAGATCTATGTCAAGCAAAGGCTGCCCACCCTCCAGCTCCTGTTGTCCTGGATCTTGTCATACCACTCATGTTCATGGCAGGTGAGGGGCAGATGTCATCTCTTCTGCTGGAGATGGCCCATTGCAAGAAAAAACATGAAAGATGCAGGAGGTCAGGAAGCAAGGCTGCCAAATGTAGCTCAGTGATTAAAAGCAGCCTCTGAATGAAAGAAGCTCTTCGTTCTGTGTGCCTAGCTCCTCTTCCTCAGCTACCCTCACTTTAAAAGGGAAAAGCGAGCCCTATTGAATACACAGAAGTGACTCTCCTCATGGGAGGATTCTGGGATAAGGATCTTGAGAAGACAGAATGTTTCCTCCTACAGGGTCTCGAAGTCCCTGTGTCCTGGGCCCAGCTCCTCAATAGACAAAAAATGACTGAAATGTCAACCCTGCCTGGAAGAGCTCATATACAACATCAGCTCACAGTACAAGGGAGCAGGATGAGACTGCAAACTGACAGGAGGGAGGGATGCACACTGCAACAGCAAGACAATTATGATTAGTGTAGACAATTATGATTATGATTTAGCCGTAGGATCCCCAATAGCCATTAACATGATACCACATTTTCCTGACAAAAAAATTAAAAGGGAAAAATCAGTGGCTAAGCAACAGTGCTGAAACCCAGGGGTAAATTTTTGCCCTGAACAGAGCTGTAAGCCACACGAGAGAGACTAATTAAATGAGTCTCTGGCCCTTAGTTATATCAGAAATGAGAGAAAGGGGGTATTGTTTTTGTTTTCTTTTTAATTCCCCAAATAGTAGGAGCAGTGGGGGGAGGCATTGCGAGAAGCAGGGGTGCGGGGGGTGGGAAGATATTCTAGGGTGAAATAAGATTTCCAAGGTTTCTTTTGTTTGCAAAGCCAGCTAAAGGAAAAAAAAAAAAAAACAACAAAAAAAAACCCAAACACGTTTCCCCTTCTCTCTCCCAAAGATGGAGCTGTTGCAAAAGGAGAAGAGAGGCCGTTTGAGCACACAGACACACACACGCGCCCACACACACAAAGTTCTGCATTCAGCAGAAGGACTTCAAAGCTTCTCCGAAAAAACAACTGCTTCCTTTCTGTAAGGAGAAATAAAAATCCGTATTATTATAGCAGCTGCGCTATTGCAAAATTCTACCAAAACACAACGACTGATATTAAGTGTCTAACCCCTCTTAATTGTCTATTTCATGGGCTTTAGATTTCTGGATTGCTAAAATAACCATCTGAAGACAAGACTTCGATTCATTTTGTTTTATTAGTATTATTATTTCCTTACAATAATAATAACACTTTACACTTATACAACACTACTCATCCGCAGATACAGACAATAAGGACTGGATTGCTGCTATTATCCTATCACACCCCACAAATAAAAGGGGATAGAGAATTCTCCAGGAAGATGAGGCTGGGGGAGAAATTTCCCAAACCCTTGAGGCCCAGGGGTGAGTAAGAGGGAAGGGTAGCTAACTCCTTGACTCCTGCTTCGGTGAATTTCTTCATTGATAAATCTTTTCAAAACCTATTGGCATTATGATTTTTGTTGGAATGTTAATTAATAACAGAAACTCTTCAACAATGTCATCTAAACAGTCTTGAAGCCAGGAATTTGGACATCTGGCTTGCTTTCTTCTGAAATTTATGTTCTAGTCAAAGGACAGTTGGACAAGTGTGAAATTTGTGTTATTTAGGACACTAGACTTCACAGTAAAAATACCCCCTCTACTCTTAAAATCTGTTAATAAGTGAATGGTATGGTGTTCCTTAGACCACTTACTCATGGATTTGGTGGGGGCTTCCTAGAAGTTAATGACTTTTTGAAATAACAGTTGTTTTCAATTGCATTTCAGTTCAGAAATACACCCATGTTGTTGGGAGCAATGCCAGGGAGTGCAGCTAGTTCAGCCCCATCTGCTCCTTGCCTTGCAGCCGAGACAGAGACAAGAAATTCAGTAATTTCAGTAAAGAAAAGGGAAAGGGGCAGCAGATAACTTGGGGACAACATTTCACTTTCGCTGTGTGTTCATATGGGGTCTTCTGCCCAAGCAGGCTACAACTCACTCACATAAAGAAGAAGGTGGCAGCAAACTGATTAAATATGAGCACGTCTGCTGTGAGGACAGGCTGAGAGAGTCGGTGTTGTTCAGCCTGCAGAAGAGAAGACTCCGAGGAGACCTTATAGCGGCCTTCCAGTACCTAAAAGGGGCCTACAGGAAGGATGGGGAGGGACGCTTTATCAGGGAGTGTAATGATAGGACATGGGGTAACGTCCTCAAACTGAAAGAGGGCTTTGGATTGGATATCAGGAAGAAATTCTTTACTGTAAGGGTAGTGATGCACTGGGACAGGATGCCCAGAGAAGTTGTGGATGCCCCATCCCTGGAAGTGTTCTACACCAGCCTGGATGAGGTTTTGAGCAGCCTGGTCTAGTGGGAGGTGTCCCTGCCCATGGCAGGGGGGTTGGAACTGGATGATCTTTAAGGTCCCTTCCAGCCTGAACCATTCTGTGATTCTGTGTGATTCCGTGATATTATTCGTTGTTGTACCATTATCACATTCCCCACTATATATGGGGAAATTGAGGTACAAGTTAAGGCTATCTACCTCCTGGTTTCTATAATATGCACAATGGAACTCATCATCTCTGGATTCTTTAAACAAAATGAGGAAAAATCAGGTACTTTTAGATCATGGTTTATTTGCAATCTTAGCCAAGAAGTGTCTGTTCCTCTCCACTGACAATTGGAGTAAACTAGATGACTCAGATGAGCCCCACGTGTGGTGCTCTTGGGTTGCGAGAGGCAGAGGGACCATGCCTGTAGATGCTGTCACATGAGGCACAGCCAGCCTCAAGTGCCACCACTTTCAGATTGTCCTTCAGAAAACAGGGAGGTGAAAGCCAAAGTCAGTCCATGTGGGCGAGGACAGTTAAGAAGAAACGGCTTTCTGGAGGACGTGATCACTGCTGTGCAAGGTGCAAGACTGGCATCTTCTCAGCTCCAAGTAAGCTGAGCAGCATCACACAGCAGATACATGGTGAAGTCAGGAAAGGAAGTAAGGGCTTGACTCCCAGGCTCCTCATTGAACCCTCAGCCACATTTCCTTTCTTCAGCGGCTTGACCAGTAGCTCCACGTTCTCTATCCTGCCCCTGACACAAAGGGAACAAAACTTATTTCAGGGACAGAAGCAGATAATGCAAACCATTCTGCATAGTTTTAAAATGAAAACAAAAGAAAAAGTGTGTTTATTTAACCTGGCACATGGCTCTCCCCTTCGGTGCTGCTATTATTCCCATCTTAGACTCTTCCCACTTTCTATCTTGCCAGCAGGAAAGAAGAAACACAGAGATGTTTTATGCCACTGAGACAAAGAGGTATTGATCCTTTTTGCCTCTGGAAAAGGTTTCTAATAATTTCCAGATATATCGTAGATTGTGATGCTGCTATCTTTAATTAAAACATGACACAGTATAGAAAACAGTCATTTGGATTTTTTTTTTGTTTGTTTGTTTGTTTTTTAAGCGTAGATTCCTTTTGTTGTTTTAATGGGCTGTGGTACCAGATCAAATGACTAGCAAGCTGAGTACACAGAAAGTGGAAAGAGAGAGGAAGAATATTTGCTCTTCTGTTTCTTATTCATGATATTTAAATATGATGTTTTGCACTTCATATTCAAAACATTTCATCATCTGTTGCTTGTTAACCGTCTCGGCCAGGGATGCTGCAGAGAAAAAAACATCCTTTGTCCGAAGGAAGTGTATGCTCGGATCCTCAAAATGTATTACTCTGCCAGCATCATCCCTTTGCAATGACTGCAGTAACACCCCCATGCACAGGCTTGGCCCTGTGGATTTGAGAGATAGCTGTTGGCACAATAAAAAGGGTAATATGAACTCAGAGTGACCCTCCTTCTACACAAACTTCTTCAGGCAGAAACAGAAATGAAGAATTGACTTCCCTATTGCTGCAGTCAGATCAGAGCTTCACTCTAGTCAAAATGGTGTGTAAGATACCCAGCTTAGCCACTCTTCTGGTAATAGCTACACACTGGTGAAATTTTGTAATGGATATTAACTTTTTCATTATTTTACTTTCTCATGATGGTGGCAAGTACTATTCTTCTGGTTTACCAATGAGTTGCTATGGCTTCACCAAGTCCACTGTGGAGGAATAGGTAAAGTTCTGTTACGGCTTTGATTAAAATAACTTTTCTAGAAACTCACCCAGCTGTTATTTTGGGGATCCATATGCTGAATTGAGGTGGTTTTAAGATTTTAACCTGAGGGGGAAAAAAAAAAAAAAAGACATGGGTTCAGGGTACTTAGGGTACACATACAGCTTCATGTTCTCCCCTCTTTATAGAATAAACATCCCCTGTCAGATGCACCAGGCCTGAGCCTTTGTTTTGTCCAGAACATTAATTACACTCCTTTCCAGAACTCCAGCCTCACAGGCATTTTAATTTATGATTAATCTTTTCAGGAACACGTAGAAATAGAATCAAAGAAGCACTTTGCAAAACAAGTTTGTAAAAAACATGTGGTTCTCTCATTAGCAGTACAAAAGAATTGCACTGACTACTTAGGAAGGAGTAGCTATCCCCATGTCATCCTGCCCACTTCTTTGGGAGCCTGTGAGGGCCCTTAGAGTAGTTATAACCTACACAAATTCAACGAAAGTCATAGGGACTCCTTCCCCCTCACACTCACACAAATTTGGTAGTAAGATAGTGGGAGAGAGAAAGAACATTCTGGCTTGTCGTGTGGAGCACCTACCGGTCTGTACAGGTTCTCACACCCAGGGCATCTTCACTCCCCACTACTTGTTTTTTTACAGGGCTATAGGCCTAGATATCAGATTCATTTTTTATTTGAAGCTCCCCTGTTTGCATAGAAGATGCAGGAATTTATGTCACAGCCTCTCTCATTGCAGTGGCTACAGAAATGCTGTCCAGAAATCAAAATGAAGGTAAATAATTTCCAATACATTTTTTCTCCTTAACTGTCCCAAAGCATGAAAACATGGCAGTTACGTAATTTCATTAATCTCAGTGGGAAGCTGCTGACTTTAAAAGCTCAGGTTAGAGTCTAGGAGTTGTCATTTATTAGCCCAACCTTGCTTCATTATAGCATGTTGGTTGTCACGCTATCAAGTCAGCCATTCTTGTGGGACATGAATAAGATTTTCTTTTTATTATGGTGGTGATAGGAAAAAATGCAATGATTAGTGCCTCTATTTACTTATACATATAACATCAACTTGGATATTCTCCTGGAAATCTCTGTATTTTTTTTCCCTCTCTCAAAATAACATGTCCTTTCTTTCGTACCATATTACCTTGTATATGTTGTTCAATAGTAAAATTAAATATAGTAAGGGTTTCAAGTCATGTCTTTCTCCAGTCTTTGAAAAGGATGCCAATTTCCTATGCCACAATGATTAGTCAAGTGATGAGTGAACTTTCATATACTTCTAGTTCAGATAAATGTTGATAAGCACCCAAAGGATGCTTATTTAGAGTTTACCTGAGCTAATAGAATCTCTTGGGTCTGAAAATTTGGTCTGAAAATGTCTCAGGAGCAGAGCTGCCTCTTGAGAATCCCACTACTACCTCCTGCTTCTTAAATTGACAGGAATTCAAAAAGGGAGGTAGTAAAGAGTGTAATTTTTGTGAACCTCTATGAATGATTAGTTTGGGGCAAGGTCATGACTTGGATACATGTTAGAGTTGAACAGGCTCTTATTTTACCTGAAGTCATTCAGCCATCCCTTGTCTCAAACAAAACATGAAGAGACACACAAAGAAATCCTACAAATATCCCAAAGAATAAGAAACAATACACAAGCAAATAAATAAAACATTTGCTTAACACAAATGGGAGATTCTGGGCAAAAGGAAACACACAAACTACCCTTGTTGTTTTGAGATTTACAGATCCGTATTTCACAGATGCCCTATTGCTTTATTCATACTGTTAAGGGAGAGAGAAGCAGCCTCTAACCATCAACACCCATCATTAAATCATTACAAAACCTCTCTTGTTAAAGAGACAGAGTATATACTTATATATAAATATATACACAGCTATGTATACGTTTGTATTTTTAGAATTCTGTGTATAGCTGTGAGGAAATATGAAAAGCTTCTTGCAATTTCTTAGCTTTATAGTGTATCCAGTGCTACCACTTGAAAGAAATAAATGTTTTCCAGTTGCCACATGAAAAGCAACCTTAGTACTGTTGAAATGACCGAACAAAAAAGAAAACAAAGCTGGAGGATTTTTCTGAGCAGTGGTGAAACAGAAAGGAAAGCGAAGTTGAACGACAAACATTGGGTGCTAAAATAAATGCCAGGGAATGAGCTACAGGAACAAGAGAAAACTACACCATGGAACGCCTGTGAAAGAGAAGCATATTTTAGATGGCATTGGGCAGTAATGACTTATTTTTGTGTGCTAGAAGAGATCTCAAGAATGCCTTGTACACCCTGTGCGTCACAGAGAAGCAGACCTGAATGTGTGGTCTGCAGGAAAAAAAAAAAAAAAAAAAACAAAACAACCAAAAAACCAAAAAAACCCAACAAAAGCAACAACAAAAAGGGGATAAAAAAAAATGGAAACAAGGACACTCATAAACCTGGCTAGTATAGATATAAAATCTTACCTAAGAATCTTAATGCTGAAATCACCACTGGGACAAACCTCATCAGCTTGAGTGAGCCTACAGATTTGTCCCAGCTGACCTAAGGAGACACAATTCTCTCCTCTGCCAGAAGCACAAAACCCTGCCCAGGGATGTCCAGTATGAGTCTCGGCACGTCTTCATACAGTACAGGGAGGCTGAAAGATTCAGGGATGAAACAGCAACCCTCATGAAAGAAACGTGAAAAGAAGGGAAGAAAAAAAAAAAGTAATTTTGTCGTTATACACTCTGAAACTTTTGATTTTAAAGGGATTCTTGAGAAACTTCTCAAGTGAGTAGCCAGAAGTCTAATGACTCCTAAAAAAAATCATACAAAGGCACTGAAAAGAAAGGAATGAATTACCCGTAAAAGAATTTATAACATATCTTACCGATGCTGCTTCAGATGGGAATGTAATTTATGGGTAGAAGATAAAATGGAGGAGTTTGGTAAGATTAAGGATCCTTTTTCAAGTTTTATACAGAAACATCCTTAAGAACATTAGGAAATTTTAGTGAATCGCTGACTTGAATTGAATCTACATTTCTCTAAAAGCAAACCACATACAGATAATACATATCAGACAGTAATGTACGAAAGGAAGTTAAATTTGTTACTTGTTATAAAGGATTTTTTTAAATTGTTTTAATGGCCACCAGAGGTTTATCTTCTTGTGATCCTGAGGTTATATGTGCATAACATCTAATGGTGCATATGTTTACACACACAGACACATGCACACAAAATGCAAAGTATAGCTTCTATCTGCTATAAGTCATCCTATGTTGTTGGTAGTCAGGACACTCACCGCACTAAGAGCTGTTAAAAGAATCATCTCAAGGAGATATTCCCTGTTCCTAACCCTTCTGCAGAGGTAAGTACCGTCTCTATCCTGTAAGAAGATGCAGATGTACCTCTGAGCAAATGACCCCGCTCCACAAGTCAGTGCAGAGATCTAAAAAGTCATTCCTCCTGCTTTCATCTCTCCTTGTAACTATTTTAGTTGTCTGATATTCCACCCAGGAAAGAAGCAGCTGTGAGGTTGAGACATTTGTTTAATGAGAATAAGATACTCTTAATTGACTCTGATGATCTACTTTGTGTCAAATAAGGAGTTTCCCAAAACTTCTACTCCCAGACTGCCTGATTTCCGTGTACCTTACCTGAATCTTCCTTAATAAATTTTTTGAAGAGTACTTGTGTATATTTATGATAAAATGCTTGTAAGCATCCGGGGTAAGTTTAGGATATCAGTCAGTATCATTGACATAAGATTGTTCATGGCATAAAATCTATAGAGAGTGCTGAAGGGTGGGGAAGGGGAGGGAAAAAAGGAAAATTAACAAATCTGGGTCAGATAAGAGAAGAGTTCTCTCAGTTAGCAATACTGTACTGAAGAAAGCACGGTAGAACTCCAAATACTGAAGCAGAATGTACCATGTGATGGGAATTGCCTTGGTTGTGTTTAAGGAGCTGCTGCATTCTGTCGATGGGCAAGATGATACGTAAGTGTGAGCTTTTGGCTTCTTTATACCTATGTCTTGCTGGAGGTGAAATAGTTAAGGCAGTGGAGCCAAAAGTAATAGACGAGGTCAAAGTGCTTCAGAGAGGAAATAAAGCATTCCCTATTGTTGATGATAGGCTGTACAGAAAATTCTTTCACCAACTATTTATCTTGCACCTAAAACCTTGAAAAAATACTTTTAGCTATAAAGAGTTTCAAGTCGATGGACAAGGCTCAGCTTGGTTCACGAGTCCACTGGGTAATTCACCACCTCCCCATTGATCAGGACGCAAAAATGTCACCACCTGGCTTAATAGTGACCTGTGTTCTTTTTCCACCAAAAATCTGCTGAGCACAAACAGCAGAATCAAGGTTGTTCCTCCCACAATAGATGAAATCAGGAGCTGATAACATTATTATAATATATGAGTTCAGTTTTCTATGGCTGGTAATACAGTTGTCCTCTACCACTCACCCCAATTGATCGACAAGGATCAGAAGACTATTATTTTCAGTAGGAATTATTTGACTTTGGAGATCTGTCTGAAACTTATCTGGTTGTAATTAATCTCTGAGGGCTCAAAATTACTGATAGTCTGTGAACAAAACAGCAGTCCATTGACTAAAAAGACATAATTATGGGAAAGTTTCCATTATGCTAATTGAACTGCACACCTTATTGACAAAAATGAGACTTTTCTTGTTTTGGACACTATGGACTTTGGCCCTTGGGAACACAACAGAACCCTGTTGTATGTTCCACACCTATGCATTGTGCAGAGGAGTGATGTGACCACACAGGAGCAAGTGGAGCAGATGTGACAGGTCAAGAAGTCACACCAAATATTAAAATGCCATGTATACTTCTTGGACCAGCCACGTTGAAAAGGCAGAAGATTTTCATTTATTTTAATATCTCTGGAACAAAGCAAGTGAAACACCTACAGTGTATAACAGATGCACAAATTTACCTCGGGTGATTAATGTATTTTGAACACAGAACTGTCATCTCAGGTCCTATATGTTTTTATCTGCTTTAGTGCTGCACACCTGTGGTTTGTTGATAAAGCATTTGCTCTGCAATGAAGACAACTGCCAGGTTTAGTGCTTCTGCCCCTTAATTACCATCTCACTTCACACACATGTGCACATATGTACACACCATAAATATGCTCAGATAGAATTACAAAAAATTAACAAACGATGATGAGGAAAGGCAGTAATAAAATCCTGGTCCTGTGTTTGGTCTGGGTAGCACTACACTGCTGGACTAATGCACCACTCGCCAACAGTACGTGTTGAGCAACTTTGTGGATCTGTGAGAAACATGGAGGGACGTAACCTCGACCCATAACTCTACAGTATCATGACATGCCTTTCCATAGTCACACCTCTGGCTGGGATACATTTTTAAGCTACAGAACAGACTGAATAATAACCTGTCATCAAAGTATAGGACCACAACTGCTCACACTTAGGTAGGCACGGGAAGACTTGTGACTACCCAACCAAAAACCAGGTGTTGGACCAAAACCATAAGTTGCAATAATACAAAAAAAAAAAAAAAAAAAAAAAATCGAGTGTCAATCTTTCTGTTTATCACCATAACGGTGATATGCTTTTAAACCCCAGAAATTGTGCCATCTAACTTAAGAAATCAATTTTTACTTTAAGTATGAAACTTTCATTGATTTTCACTTCAGAAGACTACATATTTCTGGTATAACTATTATCACTGCACAGCAATTAAAAAGAGAAAATATCACCTTTTTGTGAAGGTATTAAAATTGAAGAGCTGGACATTTAAGCTTGGTATGTAGTTTTCACCGGTCTAGAAAACAACATTGCTCACTGACAAACGACTATGCAGTTCTTTTGAGTTTATCTCCATGAAACAATAATTGTCCTATAGAGCACAGTCATAAGGTCCAAAATACCAGACACTGCATTTATGGGACATGAAATTTCACGATGTTTCAAGCCAAATAACTGTCACAAACATAGATACACTGCATGCCTGCAATCTCTGTACATTATTTTAGTAGAAGATTTACCTATCTTTAGACTTACTGTTAAAATGATCATATTGTAGTTGACATTTATTAAAGATAAATACAACTGTATATTTCGTGTGTATTTACATACCTGCACGTTGTCATCACAGCAGGGAAGGCATACAAGCTCAATTTGATCATTATTTGATTATAATATAGATTCTTTCTTTACTTCAGGATAGCTAGAGTTAACTCACATTGCAATCTTAAATCCCTAGCTGAGGTCTTAGTAGCTGCAGCTGTACAATTGAAGGTGCACATGAAGCTACACAGTAAGAGAAAGAAGGAAATTAAGAAAAAAATTGCTCTTAAAACATGGCAGAATGTACCAGCGAAAATTCACTCACCGCTTTCAGAAAACTTAGCTCTTTTATGCGTGTGTGTATGTGAGTACATGCTCATTCTCCAGTTTTCATTAAACTACAGTTTCCTGCCCAGGCTGTTGAGGAGGCAAGAGATGGCAGTATTGACACATCTATGAAAGGCAGCAGTTCATTGACTAAACTAGAATATTAGGATTCTTCTTCACATTTCATTTTTATAGTTTCTTTTTTGTGTTGTTTTTTTTTTCTCCCCACACTCTCCACGCATACTTTCTAAAAAAACCCCACGAAAACACCAAACAAAAACACCCCAAAGCTCTCCAGGCATCCCCCTGGAAAAATTCTCTTCCACCCCTGTGAAATCAAGGGAAATAAATAGATAGGACAATCCAGAAAGATTTTCTGGTATGTTGAAATAAAGAATTAAAAACAAACAAAAGCATGGTGAAAAGGAAAGGGGGGTGAGAGGCAGCAAGCATGATAAATTACTGATTACTAAATGGAATTGTTTCAATCAGGATCTTTAAAAAAGAAGGGGGGGGGGGGGGGGAATGAACTTGTTTCTTTCCTTGATTCTAGCTTTTTGCAAGAAGATCAAAGAGATTTATGACCTGTGTCTCTTCGAGTCTGATGCCAGAAAAGAACATGTTCTCATTAATAGTCATTTTCTCATCAAAATAGGGCTTTTATGCAGACAATGTGCAAAGCTTTTATAAAGCTGATTGTTGACAAAATTTTCAATAAGTTTCAGTGCAGTGAATGGCACATGGGTAACCAAACTAAAAGGGTGGTTGATAACATTTATACACTCTGTAGGAAAAATCAAACCTGTCTGCAAACCAAGCCCCACCAGTAAAATCTTGTGAGAATCACAAGCTCACACAAGCTCAGAGAACCTCAATATTTTTGGACAGTCTTTGGAGTTAAAAAATAAAAAAAAAAAAAAAAAAAAAAAAATTCGATTTTTTTATTTTTCTATTTCTCTGAACTTTAGTAAAACTTCTTAAAATTGGAAATCTTGAGAGAATTAAGCTTCCTCTTGAGATTTCCTGTACATTCAGGTTTCAGATGAGTTAGTAATACAGGCAGCTGGGGACAATCTCCCATGGTATATTACTGCATAATTAGTTACAATATGGGGATTTTATGCCTCCCACTGCAGACTCCAGAGACCAGATACTGGGTAGAACGGGCCATTTGTTTGTTCTGGTATACTGGTCCTTGTTACCAAATACCCATTCTCACTCAGTCTAGATAGCATCTTCTCATCCTAAATAATAAAGTGATACGCAACTATAAAATCAACACAACATAAAAAATATTTTCAGTCACATCATAGAAATACAAAAGGGGGAGGCAATTCATTTGGGTTTGAGGTTGGGGCAAGGACCTGGTCTGAGTCTGGACCTGCAGCGCGGTCCATGTTACAGAAGCAAATCCAGCTGAGAAGACTCCTGCTCCTGCCTTCCCCAGAAACTTGTTTCCTGGTTCTGCTTATTGACCTGTTTTTTTTCTACACTCTAATCTGGTCCTGTGACGAGGTCTGGTTTAAAAAATGTATCAATCTCTCCTCTGAAGTAAGATTTTGCTGTTCTTGTTTTCTAAACCAGCATTTTTTAGAGAAGTAGTTTATAGAACTGTAAAAAAGTGGTAACTTCTTTTGAAAATGTGGAAATAGGCTGAATGAGAGACATGAGCAGAAAGATAATGAATCAGCTTTCCCATCCCCTGATTTGTACTATGGGACTGCTTTTTTTTTTTTTTTTTTTTTTTTTTTTTGTGTGTGTGTGGGGGGGGGGGATTTATTTTTTATTTCAGTTCTTTAATAGAGAGAAATTACTGTAACCTATGGGCACACTAAAGTCCCACCAGATTTCTGTAGTGTTTGAAGACTGGAGGTACTGCTAAGGTCAAAGTCCAAAATGGACACAACATGGCACAGTATAAGGTCTACAGCATAAGGTCTGCTGCATTACAAATATAACTCATTTAGTGCAAACAGTTTTAAAGTATTTCTCCATGGTGCAGTTGCTCTTGGTTGGGTTGGAACCAGGCCCTGTCCTATGGCTAAAGAAGCAATAGAAGCCTCCTGAGTTTCTGGGCATTTTGCCTGGCAGAAAAGTGGCTTTAATGTATTCACTCTCTCTGCAGTGCACATGCAAGGGGTTGCTATATAAACATAGATATGTACATACACGTTTCTATATAAAAATATATCTATATTCAGATTTGTGAGGCCATATACATACACATACACATACACATACACATACACATACACATACACATATACATATACGTGTGTGACACGACACATATACATATAAATGTGTGTGCAGTCTTAGGGCTTTACTCTACACCAGGACCAGTGAAAAGGAAAATCATTTTTGAAGGACGTATTTTTTTTTAATTCCATCTCACTCTTGTTTGCCTCATGGTTCTTTCTACTGTCGCATCTTAACCTACCGTACGAAGGCAGGAGCAAACAAGTAATCATGGAAAAAAAAACAGGAAAGCTGTCTATTAACCTGCTTTGCCACTGGAAGAAACGTAACATCAAATTACATCCTGAGGAAACACCAGTGGCTCAGTATTCCTGCAGTGCTCAGCAATACCCACATACGCCTTTCTCCTACTGCACTCATTCTGCTACGCCATAATGCACTAAATTTTTGTTCGAAGACAACGTAGGTCTCCTTGCATCAGGTCTCTACTTCTCCTTGTCTAGGGGAATTTTCTTCTTCCCATTTGAGGAGCTCCTGTCTCCCACCACAGCAGTCAGTAGGGACCCACTTGCCACACTGGTTTAGAGTCCAGGTAATAGTGCTAGGGAAGAGACACTTGCCTGTATCACCAGGCTAGGGTAGGAAAACGCTGAAACTGGAAAGTTCTATCACACGCAGTACATAACCACAGGAGCTTTTACCTGGGTAGCTAAGGTGCTTAGAGTTATTTTAAGGGTGCCTGTGTCAAACTGTAGTAGAGACTGGGCTGCCAGAGAAGTTTGGTTGGAGATAAACTGGAGGAGACTATTACAATCTCTAGCTCCAAAGCTTGTTTTCTTTTACTGGAAGAATGTAAGTAGTAAGACACAACAGAGCATCCAGTAATGAACTGGGGAAAAACTCTGTTATCATTCCCAGCCCTTAAGGAACTTTCTAGGACAAGTAGACAAGGAAATGCTTGTCTGTAGATTTGAATAAAGAGAATGTGACAAGTATTTAAGCTAAGTGCCTTTTTTCAGCATGTTGTTCAGTGTATTTTCAGCACACTCCTTTCAGCATCACAGAAAACATTTCGCTGGCAAGAACTTGAGGAGGGTAAAAGATTTGGCCTGCACCAGTGTCCCGATTTAGAAATCGCTGCAAGTATAATAGGTTCATCATAATAATTCCTACTGTTCAACATTTTTCTACACCATCAAAAACTCCTGACTTTACCACATTCTAATTTCATCAGCTGGCACAAATGACATCAGTAAATAGCAGCCAGGAAGGATGTAGAATAACAAGCAAAGATGGTTCTTTGGATCAAGTAAATGGCTGAAGTAATCAACAAAGCCCTGTGCAGCTATGGGAAGAGCAAGTGGAAATTTTTGTGAGTGCTGACAAACACTTAGTGCCAATGAGTGTGGTTTTGGTTTTGTTTTGTTTTGCTTTGTTTTTTTCTTTTCCCCAGTCCACTACAACAGAATTCTTTCTGCACAAACTTAATGCACAAGGATCTACCGGGTGATGAGTTTTCTGTGAGGATGATGCATCTCAATTGTCTGAGTAGTGACTGAGTATAAGGATGCTGGGATTTAAGAAATGCAGTAAGTACTTTCAAGTACTCAGCCTGGGTATAGCTTGATGAAATTAAATTTGCACATCATTATGAGTATCACCAGGAAAATGCTCTTGTACCTTCCTTGTGCTATAGGAACATAGCTGTGAACATATTATCACTAGATGACAGTCCAGCCATTTTAGCTTCACAGAGCAAAGTCATTGTCCCGAACAAAGCAAAAGAAATAGTAATTTTGACTTTTTTGTGCTTTTCATAAATGGGTACTGAGTTTCATTTTCAAGTCACAGTGAT
Source organism: Alca torda (assembly GCA_008658365.1). NCBI lineage: Eukaryota > Metazoa > Chordata > Aves > Charadriiformes > Alcidae > Alca > Alca torda. The sequence goes on from CM018101.1 coordinate 7,018,927, forward strand.
TGTTATGACACTACAGCGCTTCTTTTGAAAAAAAAAATCACTGTGCTTTAGAATTTCCACTATCCTTTTCAAAGAAAGACTATATTTTTACACGTCTGAAAGTTATTTTTAGAAGGTAGAGATGTATTATGTAGACAATTAAATGCTATTAAAAGTCGCTAGATTCTGTAGTTAAAAACTATGACTGAAGTCTAATGATAGATGAAGTCTTATTGAAGTATATGTAAATGTATTCATACAGATATATACCTTCAAAACAGGGTGCATAGCTTACAATACCTCCAATTGTAGTCACAAACGTACAGCTGACTATTTTTCAAATAGAAGCAGGATTAGGAGAATTAATGCTGTGCTCCTTCATTTCAGAGCTCGCATAATAGAAGCAGGTAGTTGACTTATATCTGTTGTGATTTAGGAACAGAAGACACTGAAGAGATTGCACATATATTAATTTGTAAGGTGAAATAGTGAGATGCGGAATTCTCTCTAACATTTCTGATATAGAAGTGAGATCAGTCCAACAGTTCAGACATATATTTTATAAGAGGAATGAATAGATGAGTGTTCTTATAATATTCAAAAGCCTTCATATAGCACTTTTTATGCATAGAGTTAAAGTGTTTTAAAGTAAAAATATAGGCCATCATCTCAGTATTATAGCTGGGTGAACCAAAGCTCAGGGAATGAGGATGTGTGTATGAGAAATGATTTAGCCAGTATCATGCAGTACAGCCCTATTTGAGTCAAAGCTGGAATTCAGCTATCCTATCTAATTCCTATCAGATTTATATTCACTCACCAACATGCAGGGGGAGAACAGTAAGTCCTTCTCTTGTTTGTTTTTACTTTTTGTTTGTGTCACGGTTTCTGGGATTTATTCCATAATAGATCAATTTATTTTGCAATGCATTCTTTTATTTTTATTTTTGGTTTAAACTGGTGACTTATTTTTGCAAAGGTAGCATAAAACTACACAGATATTGTTTTGTCCATCCATCTGTCTAAGCCTCAGGGCCTGATTGTCATTTTCACTGAGACTACTTTATACTGCTCTAACCATGTCAATGAACCTTACAGTCATGGCCATAAATGTAATTTACACCTACTTGAGAGCTCTTATGCCTTGCCAGAAAGATGTATCTTAGGAAGAAAAAGGCTCTAATACACTTTGAAATCTAAATGTTGATCTCTTTTGGAGGAGTACTGTGTGTATATTCAACTGCACAATCTAGAAGATGTAGGCAATCTGCTCTATTTGTGATGTTCTTGACAGGTATATTCTAAAGCACCTCCTACTCCTAATCCAAAAAAATTATAATGGATATTCATGTTAGTTTGTAAGGCAGTGACAACAAGGGAAAAGCAGTGGAGAAAAAATAAAAATCAACATCTGTAATGCCTGGAAAACACTCCATCCTCATTAACATTCATGACTGTGATAATGAAGTAGAAGTACACCCAAACAATTAAAATCAGCTCCATGACAAGATGCCATGACAAGTTCTAATCAGTAACTGGACCTGAACTGGAGTTATAAATTTAAATCATCTTAATTTCCAGTATACTTGGTTCCAACAGGCAGCCTACCATGGACCAGTCAAGATATAGCTATGCCCACCCATCACTTGAGAAGGCTATTGTGTCAAGACATATTGCTAATCTAAAGGACTGTGGTGGAGGCTGCCTTCACTTATCCACTGGAGTCATTCAAATTTTTTATTAGGCACTATGTGGGCAACTTCCTTCCATTCAAATTTTCTGAACAGCTCTACTATCAGAATCAATAACCATAGCATTCATCCACAACATGTCTGATATTTTCAAAATTAAAACCATAAGGTGTAAAAAAAATTTTACAAAACAAAGATACAGACAGCTTTTCCAGAATTCTAGTGTCTACATGTACAAAGAAGAAGCAAACCTATGAAAAAGTATTATAACTGCAGTCCTGTAACAGATGTGTTTGTCTCATCCAGTAACCTATCTTCAGTTCTGATCGATAGAAACAGGTGCAGAATATTCTTTCTTAGTTACCTACTAAAAAACCCAAAACTGAAAACAAAAAGAAAACTTACAAATCTATACCAGCACTCAGGACTATGAAAATAAATCTTTACTTCAAGATGTTTAACTGAGATTTTTCTCTTCATTTCCATAGGCTTTTATTAAACTTCCTTGATATTTATGGTATTTTTTGGCTCAGTGGTGTCCTGTGTTGAGGACTTCTACAGTTCATTTCAGACTCAATAGATATCTAGTTCTTCTTCTAGGTGATCTATTCCCTCTGCCAGCCAGAATGAGACATACTTTTACATATCTCACCACAATTCTTTCAAATCACAAGACAGAATCAAATAGGCCATTGGAATGGTGGTCTGCCCACTTTTCTCCTGGCTTTCTGATGTATCTGGTAAGCCCGTATCTCAGAAAACATCAGTAGAAAGCCCTCTCATTTTTTTCTGAAGCTGATGAGACCCAAGAACAATGACCATGAAGCTAGTCAGGTACTTCATAGTGTCTTTGCACTGGGAACTCTTGTCAGAAGTAGCCAGATTTAAAAGTTGAAATAATTTTCTTACAAAACTGACAAGTAAAGGATATCCCTCAAAAATACTAGAGTCCATGTGTGCATAGGCAAGACCAGTGCAAAATTCCACCAGACCTGACACTTAAATAGTTTTTCCCTTCTTTTGAAGCTAGAATTCATCTGTTGCTATCAAACTTTTACCTTCCATACAGAAAGTGGTTTTCCCTTTCCTTAGACAGGTCAGCTGAAAGGCAAAGGTTTTGGCAAGGAACTTGAAGTATCTTTCCGAAACATCAGGTCCTCTGTTAAAACCGTGAGTTTAAGCTAAGGTATCCAATGAACATCCAAGCTAGGTGCAGGTATTACCTCCTCATTTTAGTCTCACAAAACAGAAATAAGCAGAAATCTGTCAGTCTATATCTTCTATCCTCCGAAATATGCCCAAAACTTTATTTTCTGGACTGCTAATGTTAACTGTTCCAACTTAAAGACCTCCTTGGAAATGTTAGTCATGGTTGAGAGTTCCTTGTCTGCCAGCCAAACTGGGGCATCATTAACTCTTTACAGAAAGCATCCCGGTGGGGACAGTATTGCAATGCAAACATCAGCCTGGACTCTTGAAATCAAACCTGAATCTCTAGCTTTTTCATTATCAGTGGCATATATTGTGTGACCCTGGGCAAGGCACTTAATTTTTCCGTCTGAACCTGTAAAATGTGGTAATAATGTTCCCTTCCTCACATCCTTCCTCTGGCTCATCTTCTTGAAATCTCAATCATGTAATGGGCTCAGTGTTGGAAACGACCTACTGTAAGCTAATTGCAAGATCGTAGCTATAGATTGTAAAATTCTACGGGGAAGGACTTGTGATTTTTTTTACTGCATCTACCAGACTGGCACCTGGATCTTGACTGAGGCCTCTAGACCCCAACCTAGGTTTCAGCTAGTAAAAAAAACAATTTTACACCTAATATTCGTGTCATGGGAGCAGATATACTCTCTGGCTTTTCACTTCTCCTGAGTCTCTTCCAGACCACAGAACAGTTTTCAGTCAAGGTTTTGTGTTTTTTTCTTTGTTTATTTTTAATTCTTTTTGTGTGCCTTCCCAAACCTCAGCAGGCTAAATTCTCAGTACAGACTGCCCAAACTATAATTTATATTGCCTATATTTATTTATATAATTAGTTCTTATTTATTAGTTCTTTTCATTATTAGTTAATATTAACTATTTCATTATTCCATTCAGAATAGAAGAACCAGCAAGCAAGGAATTAAGATCAGAGATGGCTTTGAACATCACACTTTTCTAATTTCTTTCTCTCTCTGGTTTCTTTCTGTTATTTCCCTCCAAAGCATGCTTTCGTGCCAATAAATCACTTTCCCGGCAGCAGGACTACCCAATTTGCAACAAATTTCCTATCCAACAATTTGTAGCAAATATGACTGTGAACAAGTGAAGGAAAACTTGCTGTAGCATTCTGTCTCTTTCTGATAGAAAAGACAGAGAGAAGGTAATGATGAAAGAAGGAAAAAAAAAAATAATCCCTTAAATCATAAGCTCTCCGTGCGTGTAAACCCAGTACTTAGTATACAACATCGTCACCTTGACATTTATTCAGCTTGCTGGAGACTCATGTGCCCTCAGTCAAAGCTAATTAACACTTAATTGACTTCATGAGAATTTTGTTCAGCAGTTCTGATTTGCCACTCATCGTGAAACATGTAGCTGTAACTTTTGAGAGCTCAGCAGTTGTGGGAGGTTTGGCAGGTGTCAGGGGAGTCAGAGAGCGAAGGGGGAAAGGGGAGCGTAGGAGTTTTTGTCTCACTCTTTTTTCTTACTCTGTCTCTCATTGAAAGCGATACAAGGGCACAAGAGTAACAAAATAAGGCATTCAATAAATTGTCATTGTGGATACATTTTATTTAGCTAAAAGCACAATTTACAGTAGTTGAAGTTTGATTGATCTGTTGATAAACACTAATGTTTTGCAGTTGACAATTTTTCCATGTTAATTTCCTTAACTTTGGCAGTCCTGGCTGGCAGGACCCTATAAATAGTATCAGTGTCATCATCCTTTTTAAGTTATTAATGAGCCATCGTGTTTATAGAGGTTGGGATTTGGGGACAGGCTGTGCTTGACTGCAGTTTCTGACATTGATGCGTTAGCAGTTGGAACTGGGTCTAGATTAGAACAAGTAGGGGGAAAAATGGAAAAGGAAAAAGCAAAAAGAAGCCTGGCTCTAGCCAAATGCATTTGGAGTGGACAAGAACTGTTAATAATTAAAAGATAATTAAAAGTATATAGAAAATTACAGGATACCACGCACAATCTGCTCTGATGCTGCTGCCACTTGAAATACAGGTCTGACTAATTATCATTTCACCTCTGATGGAAGATCCTTTTTTTCTCAGCCCTCCTTCCCACTGTGCCGTGTCTTAGCCTATGTCCAGACTTTTGTGATTGCCAAGGACTGACAAGACACTAGAGAAGGCATGACTAATTAACTAGGCCAAGCTATCTTCTTGCTGGATTCACAGCAACTTCAGTCAAAGCTGCCAAACATGTAAGTACATGTTTGGACAAGGATGTCCTTCTCCAATTGTGATGTTCCAATGAGCTGTTAAATATTTGCCTAGTGTTAAGTAGAAGGTGCTTTGTGCTAGCAAAAAGCAGGGTATCACTGTTTTGTATCCCTTGTAAAGTCAGTGCATCTGCCTCTTTTGTGTAGGCTTAGATGGGCACATCACAACCCTCTTCTTCACTGACAAGCTCATGACATTGTGATGGCCTCCAGACTGTCTAAGAAATGCTGGGAGTGTCCTTAATGCTACAGTAGGAAGACACATGCCAGGAGAGGATTCTCTTTTCTTTTCACAGGGCCATCAACAGCCCTGGGTGCAAAATGCTAGACCAATGCCAGCTCTGATTCTTCCCCTGGCAGAATATACAAAATGTAGTCTGCCTCAACCATTTGCACTCTCTGGAGGTTCCCCTTTATCCTCTTTCACCTTCATTATACTTACAGAAAAACACATATTATTTGTAATTTACAGGATCTTTTCCTTATAAATATATATGTTTGTGTTTGTCTGTTTATAGACATATGAATGCGTGTATATATATATGTACCCCCACACTAACACAAACACACATGCATCTATATGCACAAATCTTCAGTTATTAAAACAAACTAAAAATTATTTGAAAAATCAGATGTGACAGTATTTCACATTTTAAAAAGTTATAAAGGCATTTCTGCAATGAAGTGTTGAAGTTGTGAGCAAAGGGCTACAAGAGACCACTAACATCATGACATACAGTGCCTCGCAATCAAAAATAACCATGAATATGTGGATAAGATTTATCTTATTTCTAGGCTTGCTTACGGGCATATTTACCTTGTGGGCTGTGTGTTTGCCTGTTTGTTTTAATTTGTATCAGGAGTGCACTTCTCAAACAAATCCCCTGTTCTTCCTCACTTGCTATGTTTTGGTTCACATCGTGGAACAAGTAAAACTAGATTGTGCACAGGTGAAACTACTTTTTGTCATGTGCTTCTGGAATACAGTCAGCGTAATCCAACCATAAGTGGACATGTCGGGCTGTAGCAAAGCTGATTTGAGGTGAAAAAAACGCCCGTGCTATGGACACAAGATCTTCAGCAACTCGTGTTGATCTTCACTATTTACTAAGGCAGACATATTCTAGTAGATATCCGATTTAATGGTCGTCTGGGCTTCCTCTCTAGTCAATGAGCAGAGACAGACACCTTCACGGCTGTTACATCCCCCACACTGTACATACTCACCTGAAAAGGAAATAAGCTTCTTGTAATGAAGCAGTGCGTCAGAGAAGGCATGAAATTTGAGAACTATCCATTGGTGAATTTAAGACAGGTTTCTGCTAAGTATCTAGGTTTTCCAGGGTCACCTTTCTGAGATACTTAATTATCCCAGTGCTCATAACAAAACCCAAGTTAGCTTTTGGGGATCAAGGTTGTAAAGTTTCGGCATTCCAGCAATTTTGTAAGAACTAATGTTATTAATTTGATTTAGCTATAAATTCTCTAAGAAACAGACTTTTTTTTTTTTTTTTTTTTTTTTTTTTTTGGTATGTGTGTGTTTGCATAGAACTCAATACAATGACATCTTCATTACAGAAACAACTTAAAGACTGGTATTAGCACAAACATACCTATTCCAGGGGTGAATAATCTTTTCAGGGCTAGGAGAGGGAAGCCTGTAACTTAAGGATAAGAATGCAAAAGTACAAGTTCCATATTTTCCATGGTACCAAATGGTTAATTTGTGTAGCATATGGTAGAAGACTCAATGAAAATCTCCATAAAGAATGAAAAAACGTCAGTCTAGAACCCAATATGGACTGAACTCGAAGGTCCAAGGCTGTAAGAAACACACCAAAGAACAGCTGTGAACTCTTACACATTACTTTTATCAGTTTCATTTATTTATTTTGCACATAACCAAGCACTAAAACATACATCCAGTACCTCAGGCAACTTACTTCACCTTACTGCAGTAAAAGATTCATAGGGAGTTCAATTATAGAATGATTGGCTAATTTCAATAGCTTGTTTTAGCTATTAAGCCCTCTACAAAGACTTTATGAATGTTCTAATGAATACCTTGCAAGACTTTCAGTGTAATGAAATTTGTATTAAAACACTATAAGGAGTGTCCCGTAATGTAAGGTCACTTCCATTTGTTCTCATTACAGCCCTAGAAGGACAAAAGAAGAAAAAGACTTTTTTTTTTTTTTTTTGTCTGTAGAAGAGATTTTAACTTTGAGTACATAACTTGCAATGTTAACTTGCAAGTAACAACAACATCGCTGGTTTATGGTGATCTAGGACACAGTTGAATAATATTTCTAAATTGAGCTAGACTGAACAAATCCACCCTTTACTTTCTCTTCAGGTAGTAGCACAAATGCAGTTCCAGAACATGAGATTGAGTTACAGTAGTTGGGTGAGGTGGAGGATTCTTAACAGCTCATTCAAAAACATAGATAAATGAGAAAGGGCATGATTAGAATCTACTGATGTGTGCATACCTACCTGTTTACCAGCGCAGAGACATGAGAATTTCAAGGCCGTTTCTACCATTTGAGAAACAGAGTACAAAGGGATCCTGACTCACAAGAAATGTCAGGAGAGTCATCCAGAAATCGGTCCATCAGCCTATCCACAAAATGTGGTCCTGTGAGAAAAAGACACTACTCAGACAGCAAAGATGCGGGACATTAGTTATAAAAAAGTATGCGTTTTCGGTACACTGGTTCATATATTTTAAATAACTGGCTTTGGTATTCATGCAATCAATATGTTAATTAATCACTTATTTTTCTGGACAATGAAGAACGAGACTCCAGTAAAGTAAGTCCTGCACAGATATGTGATCAGATTCAGTCAATGCTTGAGTTAATTTCCATATTGTTTCATATAGACTGAAGCTGTGGCTTTACTTTATCTGAACTGTAGTATTGTGGAAGTATTAGGGGTTTGTCTATACAGAGGTGAGACACTTGCAAAATTATGCTGAACTAATTTTTAAAGTGGATTGTTTCAATCTCATTAAACTGTCATGTGGCTCTCTGAGAATTAAAGTGGTCTTATTTTGAGTTTGCTTGATTCACTTCCAAAGTTACACTGAATTAAGGCCACTTGAATTTTGAGTAAGTGGCCAAACAGAGACCTTAGGTCATTCCACAATAAATTCACTGTTAAACGCAGACTAAATTGCCGAATGCATCTATGTAGATAAAAACAAGTTTGGAATAATCTCAAGTTCGCTATATTTAGATAAATATTAATCAATCATTAGAATTATTTGTTAAATGCTGTCCTTATTTGACCATGCAACAGGGACAACAGGATTACATGCATGTGGTCAGTTATACTAGTTCATCTGATAGACTAGTACATTTTTATGATGGATGGTATTGTCTCATGATCTAGCAACTTTCAAAGTCACACAAAGTTGTATTGGAATGAGTTTTATGAAACCTCAGAACCAGAAACTTTCCTCCTTTCCTGCCTGCCTGCTTCCCTCCCTTTCCAGTTCCTTCCTTCCTTCCTTCCTTCCTTCCTTCCTTCCTTCCTTCCTTCCTTCCTTCCTTCCTTCCTTCCTTCCTTCCTTCCTTCCTTCCTTCCGTCTTTCTCCTCTCCTCTCCTCTCCTCTCCTCTCCTCTCCTCTCCTCTCCTCTCCTCTCCTCTCCTCTCCTCTCCTCTCCTCTCCTCTCCTCTCCTCTCCTCTCCTCTCCTCTCCCTCGTGGGATACTTACATCTTCGCAGTGCTGAGGGTCTCCTCCCTCTGCCAGTTTGCGTTGTTCTGCCATGCACACACTGCTGTACATGTGCCTCTTCCACATGAATTATCCGCAAAATCTTAATCTGGCTCTGTGTCCAGGATACTGAAGCTATGAAAGTGATTGGCACTGAAGATGATTTAAGGACTCATTTGATTTTGCTCTGAATTGGATGAGGAGTGCTCAAATAGCTCCGTGTTATGTCTTTACTGTGGAGCAACCATAAACACTGGAAGTCAATAAGTGAAAGGTGAAGAGCAATGGCTTCATATACACCTCAGAGCAGATAGCAGGCACTTGCCAGACATCTACGTTGGGTTTCACATAAGTAAATGTAACTATGAGAGCAGTGACATCAGCTGCCAAGCCAGTCACTGTAGACTGCCTTTACACTTACAGGAAAGGGGCACTTCAGTGTAAGAATCATCTCCTGATACAATAGTTGTCTAAAACTGTGTCCCCAAAATGCTCGTTTCTGTCTGATAATTATACAAGAATGCAAGATGCTTATCTTAGGTACACAGAGCTAGTGAAGATGAAATGAAACTTACCCTTTTAGTTTGATTGTCTTGCAGCTATACTGCGCTATTGGGTTATTTTGTCCCTTATGATACATTACAGCCTTGTTTGCCATAAGTGAGAAATGATCAGCTCATGACAGTCTCCTGTAAAGTTAATTTTGAAGATGAAAATATTCTTGAAGTTCAGTTTCCTTATAATATGGAGTGCTGTTTGCTAGGCCATTCCTTCTTACACATTTAAATATATAACGATATACCCTGTCAATAATACCTTTCCTGAAAGGTATTTCCGGAAAGAATGAGTAAGTCACAAAGTGGTGGAGGAAGTGATTTTAGACAGGTTATCATTACGTGAATAAAAATAGTATTTATTCTTGCAGTTGATATTAGGAAAAGGTGGTCATGAGACTTATGCTGACATTCAATTCACTCTGCTTAGGTTTTGTCCAGCAATTACTCAAAATCTAAATGTCTGACTAAAGTCTGCTCTATTCACATCTCAACTCCAACTGCTTGGTAGTGGGAAAAGGAGCTGCAGCCACAGATCGTATGTTACAGCTCCCAGAAAGTAACAATATTTTGAAACATGCTTTCCTCTGAAACTACTTTTTTCTATGTAGTTCCAGAAAAGCATGATGCTTCCTGCTGGAATTATTTTATCAATTCACGGGGTTGAAAACCAACAAAATTTACACTTAGTAATATTTACAAATTTCACAGAATATTCTGTCTTCAAAGCATTTTGCAAACACCGGCTCTGGGGTGTAACAAAAGCTTCTGCAGAGGTCAAAATAGCAAGTAACTATTGTCTTAGAGAAAAGAAAAAGAGGGTTTAGTTTCTGCACTTGTTTTGCTTTGTTTTGTTTTTATTTTATTTTATTTTATTTTATTTTATTTTATTTTATTTTATTTTATTTATTTTATTTTATTTTATTTTATTTTATTTTATTTTATTTTATTTTATTTTATTTTATTTTATTTTATATTATTTTATTTTATATTTTATTTTATTTTTCTGACTGCAGCATCCATCATTACAGAGACTAGTCTGTTGCTGTTAACTGATATGACCGTAATAATTTTCTACTTTTTTATTCAAATTCTGCACAATTGACCAAAAAGTGACATTTGTTTTTGCAAAAGATCATCCAGCATTGGAAAAGTTTTTCTGGCATATCTTCTGACATCAGACAGAACTGTCTTACATCTACTAAGCTACATCTCAGCTATCCATAACACTTCTCTGGGGAGGGCAGAGAAGAAAAGATACCTTTAAGACCGCATTATGGACGTTTAGATTAAGCAGCCGTGCAGGTGGATGTGCAGGGATGGACATAATTTATTGTGTCTCAAGCATCAGAGTCACTCGGCCTCACTGTGGCATGGATGGATCATGACCGATCTGCCTTCCTTCCCCTACTTTATCCTATCATGTAAAACAACAATCCACTACCTTTTTGGTCGTATCAATGTTCCCACATGAGATCCCACTTTTCACAGAATACATTAATTTACAGTGTCTTAAACTTACAGAGAAACTTGTTGTAAACACCATTAAATCAGAATACTTCCCTTGCCACTCTCAGTGGCGTTTCCTCTGCACGCTTGCACTTTCACAGACCACCATACCCATATGTATTTCAAAGAATCATAGAGTCATAGGAGGGTTTGGGTTGGAAGGGACCTTAAAGATCATCTAGTTCCAACCCCCCTGCCACGGGCAGGGACACCTCCCACTAAACCAGGCTGCTCAAAACCCCATACAGCCTGGTTTTGAACACTTCCAGGAATGGGGCATCCACAGTGTCTCTGGGCAACCTGTGCCAGTGTCTCACCACTCTCACAGGAAAGAATTTCTTCCTAATATCTAATCTAAATCTCCCCTCTTTCAGTTTAAAACCATTACTCCTTATCCTATCATTACACTCGCTCACAAAGAGTCCCTCCCCAGTTTTCCTGTAGACCCCCTTTAAGTACTGGAAGGGGCTATAAGGTCTTCCTGGAGCCTTCTCTTCTCCAGGTTGGACAACTCCACCTCTCTCAGCCTGTTTTCATAGGAGAGGTGCTCCAGCCCTCTGATCATCATTGTGGCCTGCTCTGGACAGGGGAGGACAGATCTCCAACAGGTCAATTTATTCCTCATAGTATGGTCTAAGCTCCGAATCTGAAGCCAACATTGAAAGGTCTTTGTTAATTTCATTATTTTTCTCAAATTTGAGTCACCTTGAGGATGGTTATTCTGGGACACAGGTTTTGTACTGACTTGTTTTCTCACAAAAGAGACTTTTGTGTCACCTGGGAGGTTAGAGAAAACAGTTGCCTGTTCAATGAACTGCATCCTCTTCATGAAAATCTTATCACTGCAAACAAACAAGGGCAATTATCATTAACTTGGTGATGCTAATTCAAGCCACAAAGTAAACCAATCTGTCTAGAAAAAGGAACATGACAAGAGGTACCTTCCAGTGCAGGAACTCTGATGACATTCAGGGTAATCCCTGACCCTGAGATACATCCTGTAATTTAAGGAGATTAAAAGACCAGAAAATTCAGGTCTTCTTAAAATACTGTTAATAGACACTCCCAACTCACCAGCTTTCAGGCTTGCAAAGAAACACGAGTCTGAAATACAGGCCATAAATCACAGCCCTGCAGTCTCAGAGGGCTTAAAAATACGAACATGGGTGTTCAGGAAGGCATAATCATACTGAACACTGCAGCACAGCACAGCCAGTGACACTACCATGCAAAGACTACCTCAAACTGAATAATGTCTTCTTGAATATTCCTAGTGTGTGCTATTTGCATGTGTGAGGGGAAAAAGAAGAGGAGGAAGGGGAATAGAGAGTTCAATGTGAAAATTTTGGTGCTGTGTGATGCTTAAGTTTTAGTGAAAAAGTGCAACAGGGACATGACACTAAAGACTTTATTTCTTCAAGAAGCACAACTGGAATCAAATTAGGTATGCACATTTCATTGGGAATAGCACACAAATAATTCTCCATGGCCATATGCACTTCATTCAGTCCAGAGTTAATTTTGCATTTTGTTATCCTCAAAGGATAGCTTAACTTTAGTTCTCTTTAAAGGATGTAATGAATAGCTAAGACGGTGGTAGTGTGCATGTGGATGTGAAAGAGAAAATATTTGTTTCTTTTAAAAAAGAGAAAAAGAGAGAGAATGAGGTTGTTCTTCTCCCAACTTCTTTTGAGGGAAGTGTAGGTTAAGAATATTTTGATTTAAGGCAATTTACTGTAAAGTCTGGATTAAACATATTCATAGGTCTAAGCAGCAATTCCATACGCTCAAAAAGCAAATTTTTCAACATGTAAAAAATCACCATTTCCCTTTAAAAACTAATTTCTTTCCACCAGCTAAAGTATTTCCACAGTTCAGTGCTACTAAAGATATCACAGTAAAACTTGAATTTGCCACAAATAGGAAAATGACAGAAAGTTTTGTAAACCAAGGCTGTATATTTGAGGTGAAATTTTCTAGTTTAACTTATTATGGGAGGCACTATCATTGCAGAACAAGATGAGAATACCACCCAGGAGTAACTGCATGAACTTGAGGACAGGAGGAATTGAAATCAAATTAATTTACCAGAGTGAATTGCCAGGCTATTTGCTCCGAGAAGGATAGTAAGAATTTTTGCTTTCAGAATCAGGACTGATAGGGATGAAGATAATAATCTTGGGTGCAACAATCTTTCACCAATTATTTTAAGATATCAGTTTAATGTGGATAGTTCTAATATCCGTGTGATACAGGGAAGAACGAATGTCATTTGTACGATGTACTACTCTGACTCAATCTGAAATACTGGGAATGATTATGGGAACAAAATTGATTTGGAGAAAGCATAAAGAAGGAATGCTACGGAGACCGGAGAATAGAGAATCCATCGAACTATCAGAGATGAAAGCAGCTGGGTGTTTTTAGCCTGACAAAATGGAAGGTGACAGAATATGAATGCAGTGAATAAACATTTTGAGAGGGTAAACATCAAGAAGTAAGACAGGCTACTTAAGATAAAGAGTGATGGTGGTGGAACAGAAGATAGGTATGTACTGCCCGGGAAGAAAATAAGCTAAAGATTAAGAAGACATTTTATAAGAAGAGGAGAACAAGACTCTGGAACTGATAAATCTAAATTTTGATAATTTTAGAAGCAGAGATCTGAGGAATATATAATCCAACCCTAGAGAACCATATAGAAACAAGATGGAACATGAAGGATGCCACCCAGCTGGCTGGGTAAAAACCTCAGTAAATGTGTGGTCTTGGAATAAGCGAGTTGACTGGAACTAGCTGAAATAATGCACTAGAAGTGAGAGGATACCTCCAAAATTAGGAACTCCCACATATATCTAGGAGCTGCGCAGAAAAAAGTGCTACATATTATAAAGATGTAATTGAGAACTGAAAAGGACTTTGAACTTAATATATAAAAAAATAGTAAAATTATTTTTGTCTTCTGTACTTATTTTCTTTTTGCTTTTTCATTTTGAAGGACAGATGTATGAACATAAGCAGGACAAGTCCCTCCATTTGATTTCATTCTAACCACTACTACAGTCATGGAAAATCCAGTGCCACTTTTTAGATGTGAACACAACTTTCATGGATTAGATTTAAAAAGAAATAAAATAATCCCTAACATGAACAAGATAAGGATTTCCTGAAAGTCTGTATAGTGTTTTACAAAGCAAAAAGAAAAACCAAAACCAAAACAAAACTAAAAACCTCACATTGAATAAATAAGTAAGCTTCACTTCAGTTTTGTCAGCTTTTGTGAAAACTGTTCTCTGATTTCTATGTAATATTTGATGCTGTACAGCCGTTTTATATTTAGCACCTTGTTGTTTCTCTGCTTTTATCCTGATGGAAGAAACTGTTTATTACATATGGTAACTACTTATGGGACACTGGGCTAAAAAATAAGACTAATACTGTCTAAAAGTCTGACGCATATACTGAACGACAGATGAAATTCGACTTCCAAATATTCAGCTTTTTAAAATAACCATCAAACACCACTGGTCCCAAAAGGTTTTTATTTTTCATGCATGAGGATTCAGTTTATGAGCAAAATGTTTTGTAGGATTCCAGTCACAGCTCACTGGATGTTATTCTGAGCAGCATTTGTCTTCACCGCTGGAAGTAACTGTCTGAAAAAGCTGTAGAGTCTATCGACTTCAGAAGGATGTGAGCTTGAACACCAGAAAAGTACCTTAGCTCCCCACCTGAGAGCTGCTCCTCTGGACAGGACCTTTTGATTGCAAGCCTGTTCAGCATATATGGAAAGGAATATTGAACAAACGGTGTGAAAGTAACGGTTTCACACAGGGGACTGTTTTTTCCTGTGTGCTATAAACCAGATGATGCAAAAAACCCTTAGCATTTCCTAACCTCTGTGGGGGTTAATGTGCTGTGCTTGGAAGATGCCTTATGCTTGATACAAAAGATGATTTTTGTGTGTGGGTTTAACATCGGTTTTGAACTTTTTCAGGAAGATCTAAGTGGAATAGACTCTATGTCTCAGACAAAATACTCATCCAGTTTCTTTTCAGCTTAACTCTGGTCTCTATCTGGCTATCACGGTAATTTTAAAGCTAGAGAAGTATAAAAGAATCAACCTAGCTCCTTGCTCAGTGCCTCCATTTTCACTTATGCGCATTCTGTGATTCAAAATGAATGAACAAGTCACGGACATTATTCTCATTTACAGGGCAACGTCCTGCTACTCAGTAAGGTTCTTTGCTAAACTTTCTCTCCAAAAGGCATGTGGTGTGTTGAACTGAGCTTTTTTGTATCCTGCAACATCTTTACACAGAGACTTTGAGGACATATCCACCTTGGGATTTGAATGTGGGGACCTCTTGACAGACTGGTGTGTTGAAACTGAATCTCCTCCCAACTCACTGGGTGACATGACAAAGCCTGCTTGCATACAGATCATAGAGTCATAGAATGGTTTGGGTTGGAAGGGACCTTGAAGATCATCTAGTTCCAGCCCCCCTGCCAGGGCCAGGGACACCTTCCACTAGACCAGGCTGCTCAAAGTCCTGTCCAGCCTGGCCTTGAACACTTCCAGGGATGGGGCAGCCACAGCTTCTCTGGGCAACCTGTTCTAGTGCCTTGACAATAATGAATTTCTTCCCAATATCTACTATAATCTCTTTCAGTTTAAAACTGTTACCCTTTGTCCTACCACTACACTCCCTGATAAAGAGTCCCTCCCCATCTTTCCTGTAGGCCCCCTTTAAGTACTGGAAGGCTGCTATAAGGTCTCTCTGGAGCCTCCTCTTCTCTAGGCTGGACAACCCCAACTCTCTCAGCCTGTCTTCATAGGAGAGGTGTTCCAGCCCTCTGATCATCTTTGCAGCCCTCACTGCAACAGGTCCATGTCCTTCTTATGTCCAAAGCTGAACACACTACTCCAGGTGTGATCTCACAAGAGCGGAGTAGAGGGACAGAATCACCTCCCTCAACCTGCTGGCCACAGTTCTTTTGATGCAGCCCAGGATACGGTTAGCTTTCTGGTCTGCAAGCGCATACTGTTGGGTCATGTTGAACTTTTCAACAACCAACACCCCCAAGTCCTTCTCCTCAGGGCTGCTCTCAATCTATTCTCCTCACAGCCTCTAGTTGTCCTTGGGATTACACCAACCCACATGCAGGACCTTGCACTCGGCCTGAACTTTGGTTGAACTTCATGAGATTCGCACAGGCCCACTTCTCAAGCCTGTCCAGGTTCCTCTGGTTGACATCCCTTGCCTCCAACATGTTGACCGCACCACACAGCTTGGTGTCATTGGCAAACTTGCTGAAGGTGCACTCAATCCCATCATCTGTGTCACTGACAAAGATGTTAAACAGAACCAGTCCCAACACTAACTCCTGAGGAGCGCCACTCATCACTGGTTTCCACTTGGACTCTCAACTCTTTCAGTTCCACTTAACCCTTTGAGTGCAGCCATCCAGCCACTTCCTTATCCACTGAGTGGTCCATCCATTGAATTCGTATATTTCCAATTTAAAGACCAGAATGTCATGTGGGACAGTATCAAATGCTTTGCATAAGTCCAGGTAGATGAAGTCAGTTGCTCTTCCATTATCCACCAACGCCTTTCATAAAAGGACACCAAATTTTTCAGGCACTCTTTGCCCTTAGTGAAACCATGGCAGTTGTCACCAATCACCTCCTTATTTTCCATGTAACTTAGCAGAATTTTCAGGAGGATCCATGATCTTGCCAGGCATAGAGGTGAGACTGACTGGCCTGTAGTTCCCTGGGTCTTCCTTTTTTCCCTTTTTGAAAATGGGGGTTATGTTTCCCCTTTTCCAGTCAATGGGAACTTCACCAGAATGCCACAACTGTGCAAAAGGCACAGATACCAAGAAAGTTTTTTCTGTCTCCTGGTCAGTAGACATCACAGCTGAGAACCAAGCAGATAAATGACTCACTGCCATCTCTTCTGAAGTGTGGTTCATTCAAAATGTCACAAAATATTTTGCACTTGGAAAACAGATAGTGGTGATGAGGATACTTTCCCGGGCTGGATTCAGAGGTTGATGCAAGTGTGCAGAGAGAGAAAAGGGTGTTGAAAGATAAGCATGGGGATGACTGAGCATTACTTCTTAATTGTGGTATGTTCAGGTAAGGAAAAATAAAGAGTAGGTGATAAGAGCTGTTAGCATTCCCCTAAATAAGTTTAGCTCCTTCAAAAGGCAAGTATCCCCTGTCCAGAGCACGGTATAAATATTACCAAAAAATGCAGAAGCATACAAGCTTTTGTACCAATTAGTACAGTGTCCTCCCGGATTTGTTATCACAGGAAAACATTCTTGCTTAACTGGAAAAAGAAATGAATAAACTTCCATCCCACTTTGTCTTTGTTTAGAAACACAGATCCTCCAAGAACATTTCTTTTTATCTCATGTTAAAGAAGACATTCTTTTTTTTCTGTTTCACCCAGATCTGATACTTCCCCAGCATCTTCTGTTTGTTGCTCTGCTAAAAGACCATAAAACTGCAGTGACAGAGGACAAATCTCCCTCATGTACCAGTTTCTGCTGCGTGGCTGTGCTCTTTGCACTGCTGCTTCTGTTTTCAACACATTTCCAAGGCAAAGAATCTTTTCTCTCCTTCCAGAAATTAATGCTGTTACAGATGTGCTGATACAGTTTCATACAGAGACAGAAAGTGACTTAATGAATAATATGAGTGCATCATGCAGAAAGAGTGACTTCCAGCTGTGACAAGTTCAACAAGTATCCTGCTGGCTCTGCTGGCAGGAGGCTCCACTTTAGCAGAGGGTCTGTTATGTCCATACCAGGTACAGCAGCCTCCTAAGTACTAAGCAGGTTCTGTTTTGAGAGCTGGCCTTGGCAACTTTCTCTCACATAGGGTTCTTAGCCAATGGATAACAATGTAGATATGGGAGATTTCCGCCAGTAAAATGTCCTACCCTTATCTTAATTGTCCTTCAGTGATGAAGTAAATCAACTCATTTCAGTTCCCTGAGTGATGGGTTTAGACAATTCTGTACAAACTCCTTCTTCTGTCTTTAAAACCACATGGGCTCATCAGCATTCTCTCCCTCCTTAACACATTGGCAGCCAGTGAAACCATCAAGTGGAACACGTAACAGGTCCAAAACAGGCAAAAAAATTAGGATTCTGAATAAACGGCCTGATGTTCAAAAGGCCTGATCCCCTGGAAAAACATAACTCTGCCATCTTAACATGTGTTAAGGAACCATACATTAGGCTCCAGTTTCAGAAAATCTTAGCTAAGAGGATTAACTAGAATAGGAAAGGTTAAATCTGCTTTAATTTCTGGCAACAACTGTGATGAATTCATTAGCAAAGAATATGCAGTAACTGAGCTCTGCAGAAAAGCCATTTTTCCAGAGTTCTTAGTAAGGGAAAAAAAAAGAAGATTCTGTCACAGTTGTTTTCCTTTTGGAAAAACTGATATGAAGTATTTAATTTTCAGCTTAGTTTACCTATGGTAAATTGTGTTGTTTTTCAAAGGTATCCACAAGCTTTTTGTTCAGACAAGTTCTTAAAATAATAATAATAATAATACAGTCATCATGTTATTTGTCATTATTGTGACTTTTGTTATTGAAATTCTGGTTTTGAGATCCGTGATATCAAGTGGCTTAGGCTTTCCTGAGGAATGCATTTAAAAAAAAAATAATTGTGTCGTGCATATTTCCATATTTATCTCACTTCTATCTAAAACCAAAAAGATAGCTCTGTACAAATATTTGAAGATCTGAGAGAAATGAAGGAGTTAATCAGTTGTTTGTTGTGGGAAAGGACTTTTCTTTTTTAATACAGCAGCAAAATATTTTGTTGGTTTTGTTTTGTTTGTTTGGTTTCTTTTTTTTTTTTGTTTTGTTTTCCCTTCAATATCATAATATAAACTGTAAAGATTAATATAGTCTCTCATTGGAATGTTTTGCTGTATGAATGAACATGGTGGGGAAGAACACTATCTCAAGTGGTGAGATTGGAATGGAGAAGGGACACGTTTTAATGGGTTTCAGAAATCAGAAATTTTAGAAATGTTTTTTCACAGTGAAGTTTATTGGGCTGGGCAATATCTACCTAAAGTAGAAAACACTTGTGTTTAGACAGTTCGTAGTACAACTGGCACAAACGTATCCAATCCATTTATCAGAGTGAGTATGTAGATCTGTCATTGCAGGGAGGTAATATTTATGAACTGAAAAGACAGACCCGAACTTTTTCTGCTTTTATGCTGGATAACCCATGAACTATACAATTCAAGGTGATTGTAAACTTCTGTAAATTTTTTCAGTCAAAATTAAAGTAAGTATTTCCATTTCTGTTAGGTATTTTATAGAAATCTCAACTTTTTTGTTGAAAATAGGCTCATATGTTGATTTTCCTTCCTAACCTCCTCATTTTCTTCTTTAAAGATGAAACAAGGAAAGAAAAAAAAAAAAAAAGAGAAGTAAAGACAGAGTCAGTAACTATGTGATATGCCTCCACTTACTTGCTCACCTACATCTCCCTTAGAGATGCAATACATCCCTGCATGCAACTTCCTTATTTAAAATGAGACACAAATTCACTTTGGTGAGGTCTACTGGAAGCCTAAGGACTGCAGATGGGTCAAAATTCACTTTTTATTGGAACTAGTTAAAGTCCACTTATGTCTTCAAGATTATTTTTTTGAATGTGTTAAAATGCTGCCTTCATGAACTGTTTAAAGAACTCTGGACTGAAGTGAGTTTTGCCTTAACTGCTTAGAGGTCAACCCATTTCAATACCTAGAAATGCAATGACTTGAGCTTTCTGCCAGTATGACAGTTACATTTTTGGATTATATGGAGAATCATCATTAATAGGCTTGATTTCCTCCCTCACTGTTTGTCTTAGGTTACAGGACTCTTTTCAAGCTTGCCTAATGATTCCTTGTGACTCTAAACATTGCACAACTCACTCATTAGCTGCATCTTACACAAGGACAACACAGCCTGTACGTGACTGTTGAAATTTTATTAATTGATGCTTACTTATCTTTAAGAATAGAAACAAGCAGCAAACTTAGCCCTTCCAAGGCTATTACAGTGTATTTGCATTTGCATCATAGTGCAGCCTCTGTAGAATCGAAAGTCTCAGACTGTTTTATCGAGAAAAAGAATCCCTAGATACCCTTAAAAGATTATAAATGCAGTAGGTGAATATATCACTTACACATTCATCATCCAGCAATCTCAAATAATAATTCATGATTTAGGCTCTGAAGCCGATTGCTCTCCAATTCAAAAGCAGAATGTGCATTAACTTCTCTTGCTGTTATTCTCTCAGGCTGTTTCTCTCCTTCTTAAATTTAATTTCAAATATAAACACAGGCATATGTATATACATATTCTGCCTTTCACTTTTTGACCATCTTGCACTTTCTACTTTTTTCTTTCTCTTTTCTTCTTTTAAATGAAAACGTTTTCTTATTTTTTGTCTGTATCCTAACTACTCACCAACCTAAGTTTAATAGACTACTAAACTTTCTTCTTCAGTGGCATAAGTAGTTCTTTTCCAGGAGGAAAAGAAGGAGGAGTATTGCATTAATGAAGCAAGCAAATGTGTAATAAGGGCAGCAGATAGGTAGGAATAAATGAAATATATGTTCATAATTTATGAGACTTGTTAAAGAGATAATGATACAATATTGCATGTTCTATGTCATTATTTTCCATAAAGACAAAGAAGAATAAAGCCAATTGATTTTAATTCTAATCCTTTTTATTGTATCGAGTCTGTTACTCATTCCATAAAGCAGCAAGGAACACTGTAGTACAGAGCAAGGAATTAGACAATATTTCAAAGACACCTTTAAAGTAAATAAACAGCAACATGCAGGAGAATGTATGCTACCATCACAGGCAGAGTAAAAGCTGTTCTTGAGCCTTTTTCAGGCTGATAGCAACAAAATATCAGCCTAGGATTCATTTTTAATAAAAATCAGAATTCTTGTAAGAATACCTAAAATACCTAAGTATATAAGTAAATGAATGTATGAATTCATGTTAACACGTGTACAAATGACTACAGGAAGACAACAGAGACAGAGTAGAGAAAAATGTGGGGAAAAAAAGTAGAAATGTTAAATATGTGTCCAATAGCCTCAACTTTCTCAGAGAACCTTGCAGATTATATCAAACAAATGTACTATAGACTGGTGCAAATCATGACATTTCAATAGAGATCTGCATTATACAAGAATTCAGTTGCCTTTGATTCTGGAGATTGAGTTAAACCCCTCTCTACTGCACAGAGGGAAAGATCTTTCTAGTATGCAGTGTCCTGCAGAAAGGAGCGCATCAACCGTTTGGGCAGTGCACTGAGGCAGCTGTGTACAGTAATCTGGAAGTAGAAAAAGGAAGGACTGTTCCAATTTCTTGGCTGTTCTGTTTTGTGTAGGTAAGGACAAAGTGTTAACAAATCCAACTACAGATTTCTGCCTATATTAATGTGGTGACCTGGAAATGCCTTATGCCTCCGTTGCCTACTGAGCCTTTGCATCACTATAGAGGACTCCAACTAACATTAGATAATTCAGTGTTTGGAGGAAAAATGAATAAAAATTAATCCCATCCTTAAAGATTCTGTTCTCTTCTTCACGTGAGATTATATTCTCAGACATTCCTATTTGAAAAAAAAAAAAAACAACAAAAAACAAAACAGACCAAAAAAACAAAAACAAAACCAAAAACAAAACAAACCCAAAAACCACAAAAAAGGCTAAGAGGGATTTACCAATCTTATATTTCCGTAAGTATTATTCACTTTGTTGCATAGATGAAGTGTTTCCAGTGGTTTCCTATGGATGCTTTTGAAAATGTGCGTGGGGAAGTTGTGACTTACAGGTAGAGAAACAAGGACTGTATCTATTCACAGAACAGCAAAAGATATAAAATAACAAAGAAAAACAATTCCACAGGAATCAAGAGATTAATATCCTGCCATTGATGGCAGAAGACTGGACTTAGTGACAGAGAACAGTCCTTGCAGTCATGCTGCTATGATTAATTGCCCTGCGTCAGTAATTTATTTCTGCAGTTGGTTAAAAAAAGGAGTGGTTGATTACATTTTCTTTTTTAATGTTTTCCTGCTTTTGTCAAACTTTGATTTGTTTGGTTAATTTATCAAAATAAGTTATGACAATTTCTAAATACTTTCCCCTATTGTATTCTCAACTCTGAAAATATCAGATTCCCATTGTGTTAAGATATTGAAATATAAAAGAAAAAGTAAGTCTCGGTCAAACTTTATCCCTTTTATCTCTAAATTTTGATTATTGTTAAAATGGAATAAACAGAATTAGTGTAATCTGCCAAACAGTGAGATTTATGAGGCTATGCAGCTTTTTCTTTAGGAAAGTAGCACACTTCTCAGACCAAGGATACATGAAAAAAAAAAAGAAAAAGAAATAAGAAAAAAGAAAAAAAGAGAAATAAAAAGAGGAGAATTGTGAACAATATTCAAGGTGAGGCTGCACCAATGCTGAATCAAATGGCCTTTAAACTAGATTTGAAGGGGGAAGGGGATGAATCCATCAGCAGAGATGCAAGGGTCATTGATGGGTTAGAAACTATGGCTGCACCTGGGAATGATCAGGTAGAAGTTAAGCCTTCTTCCAGCAAAAAGGTGGCAGGACCAGTAGCCCAGCCGAGGTGCTTCTATGCTAATGCACGCAGCATGGGCAATAAACAGGATGAGCTGGAGGCCATTGTGCAGCAGGAAAGCTATGATGTAGTCGCCATCATAGAAACATGGTGGGATGACTCACACGACTGGAGTGCTACATTAGATGACTACAAACCCTTCAGAAGGGACAGGCAAGGAAGGACAGGAGGTGGGGTGGCCTTGTATCTTAGGGAGTGTTATGAATGTCAAGAGCTTAATGATGGTAACAATAGGGTTGAGTGTTTATGGGTAAGAATCAGGGGGAGGACCAACAAGGCTGATATCATGGTGGGAGTCTGTTACAGACCCCCCCAACCAGGATGCAGAGGTAGATGAAATATTCTACAAGCAGCTGGGAGAAATCTCAAGATCACTATGCCTTGTCCTGGTGGCAGACTTCAACTTACCAGATATCAGCTGGGAACACAATACAGCTGAGAGAGAATAGTGTAGGAGGTTCCTGGAGTGTGTTGAGGATAGCTTTCTGATGCAGCTCATGCGGAAAGCAACGAGGGAAGGAACCCTGCTGGATCTGCTGTTTGTAAACAGAGAAGGACTTGTGGGGGATGTGACAGTTGGAGGCCATTTTGGGCATAGCGACCATGAAATGGTAGAGTTTTTGATTCTCAAAGAAGCAAGGAATGGGGTCAGCAGAACTGCCAACATGGACTTCCATAGGGCAGATTTTGGTCTTTTCAGGAGCCTGCTTGACAGAGTCCCTTGGGAGGCAGTCCTGAAGGGCAAAGCAGTCCAGGAAGGCCGAACATTTTTCAAGAAGGAAGTCTTAAAGGCACAGGAATAGGCTTCCCCATGTGACAAAAAATGAGCCATCGGGGAAAAGATCGGCCTGGCTGAACAGAGAGATATGGATACAACTCAGGGAAAAAAGGAGATACTATGGCCTTTGGAAAAAAGGACAAACCACTCAGGAAGGCTACAAAGGTGTTGTAAGGCTACTTAGGGAGAAAATTAGAAAGGCCAAAGCCCAACTAGAGCTTAAGCTGGCTTTGGATGTTAAGAAAAATAAAAAGAGTTTCTATAAATATATTAGTAACAAAAGGAGGACTCAGGAGAATCTCCACCCTTTATCAGATGAAGGCAGTAACGTAGTGACAAAGAATGAGGAGAAGGCTGAGGTACTTAATGCCTTCTTTGCCTCCATATTTGGTAGTAGACTTGGTTGTCCCGTGAGTACGCAGACCCCTGAGGCAGCAGATGGGGGCTGGGATCAGAATGAAGCCCTCATAATCCAAAGGGAGATGATGAGGGACCTGCTCCAACACATGCACTTAACACAAGTCTATGGGGCCAGATCGGATCCACCTGAGGGTACTGAGGGAGCTGGAGGAAGTGCTCACTGAGACACTTTCCATCATGTACCAGTAGTCCTGGCAAACCAGGGTGGTCCCAGTTGACTGGCATCTAGCAAATGTGACGCTCATCCACAAGAAGGTCCGGAAGGATGATCCAGGGAGCTACAGGCCTGTCTGTCTGACCTCGGTGCCTGAAAAGGTCATGGAACAGATCATGCTAAGTGCCATTATGTGGCACATGAAGGACAACCAGGCAATCAGGCCCAGTCAGCATGTGTTCATGAAAGGCAGGTCCTCATTGGCAAACCTGATCTCCTTCTATGACAAAGTGTCCAGCTTGGTGGGTGAGGGAAAGACTGTGGACATTGCTTATCTGGACTTTAGTAAGGCCTTTGATACAGTTTCCCACAGCATCCTCCTGGAGAAATTGGCTGCCCGTGGCTTGGATGGGAGTGCTCTTTGTTGGGTTAAATACTGGTTGGAAGGCCAGTCTCTCTGGCCCAGACAGTTATGGCAAATGGAGTTAAATGTAATTGGCAGCTGGTCACGAGTGGTGTTCCCCAGGGCTCCGTATTGGGGGTCTTTAATATCTTTATCAAAGATCTGGATGAGGAGATCGAGTGCACCCTCAGGAAGTTTGCAGATGACACTAAGTTGGGTGGGAGTGTAGACATGCTTGAGGGTAGAAAGGTGTTGCAGAGGGATCTGGGGTGGCTGGATCGATGGGCTGAGGCCAATGGTTCAACACAGCCAAGTGCTGGGTCCTGCACTTGGGTCACAACAACCCCATGCAGCATTACAAGCCTGGGGAGGAGTGGCTGGAGAGCTGCCTGGCAGAAAAGGACCTGGGACCACTGGCCGACTGCTGGCTGAATATGAGCCAGCAGTGTGTCCAGGTGGCCAAGAAGGTCAACAGCATCCTGGCCTGTATCAGGAACAGGGTGGTCAGTAGGACTAGGAAAGTAATCATCCGCCTGTATTAGGCACTGGTGAGGCCCCACCTTGAGGACTGCATCCAGTTTTGGGTCCCCCACCACAAAAAAGACATTGAGGGCCTGGATCGTGTCTAAAGAAAGGCAACGAAGCTGGTGTGGGGTCTGGAGAGCAAGTTGTACGAGGAGTAGCTGAGGGAGCTGGGGTTGTTTAGCCTGGTGAAAAAGAGGCTGAAGAAAAACCTTATCATTCTCTACAAATACTTGAAAGAAGGTTGTAGAGAGATGGGGATTGGTCTCTTCTACCAAGCAACAGACAATCGGACAAGAGGAAATGACCTCAAGTTGTGCTGGGGGAGATTTAGATTGGATATTAGGAAAAATTTTTACACTGAAAGGGTTATTAAGCATTGGAACAGGCTGCCCAGGGAAGTGGTTGAGTCACCATCCCTGGAGGTATTTAAAAGACTGGTAGACATAGTGCTTAGAAATATGGTTTGGTGATGTTTTTTTTTCAGAGTTAGGTTGATGGTTGGACTAGATGATCTGAAAGGTCCCTTCCAACCCAGGCGATTCTATGATTCTATGAATACAGTGGCATAATCACCTCTTTGGACAGGCTGGTTATACTGTGTGTGATGCACCCCAGAAGACGGCTTGCCTTTTTGGCTGCCAGGGCACATTCCAGTGTATGCAGGCCCACATGGGGTCAACCAGCACCCCCAGATTCCTTTCTGCAGGGCTGCTTTCCAGCCACTCCTCTCCCAGTTTTATTTCTGATCAGTGTTACTCTGTCCTAGGTGCAGAATCTCATATTTGAACTTGTTAAATTTCATCCCATTAATCATTGCCCAATGCTCTAATCTATCTACATCCCTCTGTAATGCATCTTGTCCCTCAAGAGGGTCAACAACATCTCCCATTTTGGTATCATCAGCAAACTTGTTAATGGTAACTCCTGTATCCAGGTCATTGACAAATATATTGAACAGAACTGGCCCTAGAATTGAACCTTGAGGAACACTGCTGGTGATCAGTCACCAGTCAGATGTAACCCCATTCATTACAACCCTCTGCCCTTCAGCCAGTTCTTCACCTAGTGTATCATCAACTGGCTCATCCCACAGTTGGACAATATCAAAAGACAGTATCAAAAGCCTTACTAAAATCCAGAAAAACTACATCTTTCCCTTCATCCACTAGGTGGGTGACCTTATCATAGAAGGATATCAAGTTAGTTAAACAAGACTTTCTCTTTGTGCGGCCATGTTGGCTGTGCCATATATACTTCTGTAAAACTGTTTTTTTTTTTTTTTTTTTTCCTTATGGAGGTACTCAGGGCCTATGTTTCATATATATTGATTTTTACATTGATGCAGCTCTAGTGACAGTAATAAAGTTGTTTATTTCCACTTGTTGATGTGAGAGGAGAACCAGAGCCCACATATCTGGTAGATAAGGTCTCGTGGGCTCTGTCTTAACCCTGTAGCCACCTTTTCAACTACTCTCCAACAGACAGACTGGGTAAATCATCACACAGAACATTTTGCTTCATCTGGGCTTCACAGTAGCCTCTTCTGTGAGCCCATTGTCTTTTTATCAAGGACAGCAGCTATGGTAGCCCTCAGTCTGGATACCACAGTGAACATCTGAAGAGAGGTGTGGTGAAAACAGATCCTACTTCATTAGCACTTAAAATCATCATTTGAGAGAGATTGTTTCTCTCTGTCAACTACCAATAGTTGCCTTCTAATTTAAGCATGTGTCGTGGCTTTGGCCAGATTGGCCAATCAGAACGACAGATGGCCCTCCCCCGTCTCTCTCCTCAGAGGGGAGAGGAAGAGATAAGGAGATTTCCAAGTTTAGAAAAAGAACTAAACTACTTTAATGAAAATAATAATAAATAAGAAAATAGTAAATAATAACAGAGAGAAAAAAAAAAAGTATACAATATATACAAAACCGTACCCAGCTC
This sequence comes from Alca torda, assembly GCA_008658365.1. NCBI lineage: Eukaryota > Metazoa > Chordata > Aves > Charadriiformes > Alcidae > Alca > Alca torda. Next base: position 7,045,760 of record CM018101.1, read on the forward strand.
CCAGGATGACAATCGCGTCACCAGCAGAAACAGGGAAAGTCCCAGACTAGAGTCAGCAAGGGACAGGAGCTGAATTCTGGAACTAGAGTCAGGAATGCCCAGATCAGGATCAAAGGCAGACGAGCAGACAGGGTCCTCTTCAGCCATGGGCCATTGAAGAAAAAACGAGCCGGAGCAACCTTGCCCCTTTGATCCCTCAGCTTTTATACTGAGCATGATGCATATGGGATGGAGTACCCTGTTGGTCAGTTTTGGGTCACCTGTCCTGTCCGCTCCTCCTGGCAGGTGGGACCCCTCTACGCTTCTCCACTTCTGACCCTCTAATGGGACAAACAGTGAAGTTAGCTGACCTTGGTTGTTATAGCAATAAGTATAAGCAAGAGCCTCTGTGCACACCATTCCTTGGTATAATCAGGTCTCATCACTCTGAGAGCGAACAGTTTCTGAACAACATGCTGTTAATTTCAGAGTTTAGTCAGTTAGAAGAGGCCCAGCTAAAAAGTACAATTGCAAATCAGAAAATTGGTTCTCTTTTACCTCAAACCAGGACAGCATGTAATGTAAGAGGTAATATGCCTCTGTCATAGTGCCAGGCTACCAGTGTGCATCTTTATCTCATGTTCCTGTTGATACCTGTAGGACATTCCTAAAGAGGCTTTGCCGTATTACTTCCATTTCCTTCTTCAAAGACATAGGGAAGCCTTCCTATTTCTTTACGACCATGTCTTCCTCTGTTTATACCTGGAGCTCATTTGTGCCTTCTTGTTTCTGATATATTCCCTCCAGCTTCTGCTTTCCTGCTGTGATTTCTGTTGCACATAGTTAAGCCCCAAAGGCAGTACTTGGATAAAATTATCATTGTCAGGGCACTAACTTCCATTCCCATCTCCGCTCATTATTTACATTCTTTGTGTTGCAAATTACACATCAACAAAGGAAGCATAGTTCAATTTACCTACCTCAGAGTTATTCTCTGAGGTGTAATATGTTAATAAAGAGAAGCAAGTAATTAACAACTAATAAATTATGTGACTAATAAGTTTTGGTGCGCTTTTTTTTTCTTGTGGAATGCCTACATCAATTCTAATACTTCTACTCACAATACACATGTAATCAGCACACTTTTTTAGTCATTTTGTGTGGTATCCAGCTCATTGAGTTTCAGGCATCAGAAAGTTCAGTGTCTAGCACAGGTGACTTATTTTAAGTTCTAGTTATTTGCATGACAGCTTACCTCAGACTTGGATAACGAGTTTAGATCAGGAGTCTAACTTTGATCTGAACAAGGTGGTGTAATATTTAGCTATCAAGGACCAACTGTGATGTGTTCTCTGGAAGTACTTATTACTTGACACCTTGCTACTACGTTGCTGTAGTTGTTCTGTGAATTCATGCTTTGCCATGTCTGTTTGTTGACTGGATGACAATGAATAGTGCTTCCTTTGTTTGTCTTCTGCATTTTTTTCTGGAAGTGGAGGATTTTGGGTGGGACAATACACATTAACACAAACATGCACATTTATGTATGTATACTGAGCTCATGAGAAAAGCTGTTAAAGTACATCATCAGTATCTACCATGACCTGCAAAAACAAAAACCACTTGAGACATTTCTATTTATTTCTTATGTGCCTATTAAAAATAACTATTTTATTCACTAGCTAGTGAATAGAAGTACAGGCAGTCCTGGGATTATTTAGATTTTCTCTTGCATTTCTTAACCATTTTAGATTACTTTTTAATTAGATCTTTTCTCTCTTCAATACCCCAGCAACATAGCTGGAGAAGTAGTATTTGGAAATATCCATAAATGCATAACAGCTAAGGGCCTCTGTTAAATATTCATGGACCGTTATATGAGAAAGCCTTCTATTTCCATGTTTTGTAAGTATTTCAGTTTATAAAATCAATTTATATAATAGTTGATTGAGCCTTTGTTTTTTGTAGGTGATTTGAAGTTCAAACTAGGAAAGAGTACCGGTTCCACCAGGTGAGGGAGAAAAAGAAAATTACAGGTCAACATTTTAAAAACAGAATACTTAATGTCAGACAATTACATATAGAGCATTAAAATCCCAGTCCTTTATGCACTTACCTTTACATGCTGTCTTACAGCAATGTTTGGGTGGAGACATGCTGCTTTATTAAAAGGATCCCTTAGAGTAGTTTTTATTTTACCACTATGGGTCTGATACTAGTTCGTTCTGTAGAGACAAGAATGATGAGGCAAAACACTTTTTTCTTGTGCATGGAAAATAATTTCCCTTGAATTTTTCAAAAGCAGCTTGATGAAAAAAAAAAACAAAACCCACAACAAAATGTTATCTAGATTGTAAATTAGGGCATATTGCTCTGAGAATGCAGGAAACATAATTCAATTCTTTATAAATGCCTTTGGAATTAATTATAATTACCACTGTGTGCATAATGTACCATACACTAAGATTCTGCAGGAATGTTATCTGCTTGTGAAGGTGAAGTTGTAAAAAGTCTTATAGGAGTTAGAAAATGGCTACTATCATTTGAAAGATTCAGACAAGAAGAGAGATATAAAACTGGACTTTATATCCATTCCTAACCTAATAATGAACTTGAAAAAATAGGTTTTCTGAATTTCCTTTTGTTCCAAATTCTTTGCTTGTAATTTGTTTTTCTTAGATGAAACTGGGCACAATATCTCTAAACATAATAGTCTGGTCTTAATTGTGTTTATGTCTTAGATTAGGGCTTGATCTCATTCTTGATATAGTTGTTTATTTGGCTTCACTGGACACTGGATTTGGCCATAGGGACTCAATTCACTGATGTATCTATGTGTGCTCCCTAACTATAAATTCATGGCAAACTTCAATAACTCTTTTGAGACTATGCTAATAGCTAAATACAATCGTAGCATATTTAGGATTTCAGAGACAAATTGCTGCAAATTCATGATGATATTGTGTCCAGAAGAGGGCCATGTTTTGATTTCACATGCTTACATTGCTCTTTACTAGCATATCAAACCAGCTACCTCATCTCCCCTTTCAGAGCTGTGCAGGAACATACCTTGCATTTCAAAGGAACTAGTGGCACTCTTCACAGCAAACTATCCGACAGGTTTAACCAAACCCGATTTCTTAGCTTTTTATGTTTCCCGAAAAACATCATATTTTTTTTTCTCTAGAGTGGTTAAACCTCTTTCCAGGCCAGGAACCATATTATTTTCTGTTATACAGAGTGCTGTATGGAAGAGCTACGTATGCTGAGCATGGATATTGACAATCTGTTGGTGTAATTACTCTACGTCCAAAAGAGCAAATGGTGTTCAATTTCTCATCCCTACCAAATACTTGATGGGCTTGCTTTCTTACCAAAAAAAAGTTAACAAACCCAAATCTTCTTTACTTATGAACTAGTCTCTACACTCTGGTCTTGATGACCTTGTGAATTCTTTTCCCTTCAGGACTTGAAAACATCAATCTGATAAAACTACACCTTCCATTAGTTGAACTCTACCAAGCTGTAAAATGCTAAGATGTTCCCTACAGCATTCAGAAAATAATACTTACGGAGCTAAGCAAGTCGGATGAAACACAAGTCTTAATATCTGGGAATAGCTTCAGGAAGCAAAAATAAAAGAGTTGTGATAAAAGAACTCAAAGGACAGATGATCTACAGAGAAAATTTGTGGGTTTATGGCACTTGTTTATTAATTTGGTATACTGTGTGTGAAGACCCTTACAGGCTTTTGCAGTACATCATGCACTGCAGTTCCACCGCTGCATTGTTACCTGGATGCTGTTGAAGGTCCACCAAAATCTCTGGTCAGGGAAGCTTACAAAGGAAGAAATGACCAATAGCTGCCTCATGGCAAAGAAATGTGTTATTTATCTGGAATTCATGTTATCTAGTGATAACATGAATAAGATTGATGAAGTTTTAAAGATCACCACGGATGAAATGGAAAATGAAGTGAGGGTGTGAAAGATGTAGCTTCCTGTGAAATTGGAAAAACTGCAAATTCTGATCTGGGAGTAGTTTCACCATCAGTCAATCATACAATAAAAGTTTCAGATCTCACATTCTTTACACATATATTAGATTTAAATAGATCTGGAATGGAGAAATATAAAATAAAACCTTTCTAACTTGAAGACTTTGCACCACTAAATACACCATTGAGAATTCACATACTTTTCCAGACTTATACATTTCCCTGTGTTTCTGAGTTTTGGGTCAGCTCTCCAGAGCCTGTGAGGAACAACATGGCTACTTGCAATTAAATATATACTTTTAATGTACATTAGTACTGCCCACCATGTGAGAAGTATTCTGCTTCTTGCCTAATGTTGTACAACCTGACTAAAATGCTGGGGGAAAAGTAAACTCCCTTAAGCATTTACACAGTGATCTGATTTTTGATGCAGAAATCAGGAATATGTTTTGTTTTCCTCCTGAAATGTTAGCAATAGTTTCATTTCCAGGACTGCAACCTGGGACATGGAAAGTTGGAAAATCATTTTACTAAAGTTTGTGAATAAATAATACAACTTGTTTGTTTCTTTTTCAAAAGTCAGGCCAGTCTCATAATTGGAGGGTTGTCCAGTTGAAGCTTTGAACTTCTTACCATCTTTCTTTGCAGTACTATTTCCAAGTTATTTATCATACTAAGTGAAAAAAAAATTGTGACCACTGTTCTTATTTCTTCCATTGATTCAAAAGTACTCATCTGTGGGGAAACAAGTCACCCGGACTCCGTCAATAGTCCAGAAACACTCAGTATTTGGTATTGAACAATTTATGACATCTCTGAGTATTCCTGTCTATAAATGGGGGGAGGAATACTTGCTTATCTCTCAGAGATGTTCAGAAGATTGGTTAACTCATTAGTCCCAAATTTTGCAAGAAGTGTTCTTGCATCCAGCTTTGACTGTAAATCTGACTGTGCAAATTCATAATGGCATATCCAATCCCTTGCCTTGTTGTAATATTTAGTGTTTCTAAATGATCTGTCTTACCAGACTAAAAGACTATATGAAGCAAGGGTTCTCATCCTAGGTAATTAGTCCAAGAGACTGTAGTGAAACTAGTTGCAGAAGTAATGCTAATATGCTTTATCCCTTTGGGTGAAATTCTCCCAGCTACATATTGCCTATGAGCCACGTAAGTCCCTCTTAAATCCTATTTTGAGGGCTTTAGTGGGATTTAGGAGGTGCAAAGCCCTTGTTCTGTATTCTTACACAAGAAAGAATTTCATTCTTAATTTATATTTAGGGCTTCAAAAACTGTAAAGTCCTATAAGAAAGATAAATCTTTACTATTTGAAAATGTACATTCACAATTTGCCCTGAAATGCAAATTCTACTTCAAACATTATATGGTTGAATTCACATATTTTCCATGTATCTATTTTTGAAAACTTAGTTCATAACTCTTTCTATATTTTCTCCACTTCTTCCCCAACCCGCTCCCCCCCAGCCTACCCGTTTTCTTTTTGTCTTTTTTAGCAACCTAAGTTTTGCTTCAATTTGCATGTTTAAATATGCAGTATTTCTGCCTGATCTCTGAAAAGAAAAACTCACTAAATTTCTGGCAGAATTATTTCCTTTCTCTTTCCCTGTTTTTTGGGGTTTTTTTTCCCCCCTTTTCCATCTTTCTTTCTTTTCTTTTTTTTTTTTTTTTTTTTTTTTTTTTTTTTTTTTTAGCTTGAGACTGTGATTTGAATAACAACTGGGAGAGAAAACAGAAGTTCTGCAATGCTTTTCAAAAACCAAATTAGTAAGTTTCTACAATTTAAAGGTTCTATTTGTAATTCTAAAAACCTTTTCCATTCCCCTTGCTTAGCTCCAGGCATGAATATAAGGGGGAGATGTTTCCTTTGCTTCTTGTTAATGCATAAGAGATAACTAAATGCTGAATTTACAAAACACTTGCCTGTTGTGAGTTTTATGCATAAGCACCATATTAATATCATCTCCAGATCTTAACTGAATAATATCTGTAAAGTTGGTTCACGCCGTATGGGAAAAAATCTACATTGTTTAACTCTACAGGCCTTTTAAATGATATCCACAAGTATTCGGCCTTAAAACCTTCACTTGGAATTTGAATTGCAAATGCTGAATTTTCCATCCAATGTTCTAGTCTGTCACACAGTCAAAAACAGGCTTGGAATGGAGAAACAAAAAGAAGTTTCAAATATAATTAGAGTGAAACCTTTTGCAACGGTATTGGATGAAACAAAATCTACCAATTTTAAGGTGCAAATGATCTAAGCCAGGAAACGCTGTCAAGTGATTAGAGCCCAAGGCTCGTGTGTATTCTGGTGGTAACACTACAGTACTTTGTGGAATTAGAAAGATCACCGTGCCTCTCTGTAGCTGCTTCTGTATTTCCAGAGGTATCTGTCTAAATGGCATTTTCAGACATAACCAATAATATCAATAGTTACAGCAGCAACTTAATTACCTAAATAATGCTGGTAATGCTTTTTAGACAGTATAGTTGACTGTAGAGCCCACGAAAGTGTTGAAATGTAGTCCTCGACCCTCAGATGAGCCAGTTAAAAATATTAAAATGGGTCTCATTTACCTAACACTGGTGTATAACTTGTTCATAAATGTATATCATTAAGCAGTGACTCAGATGACATTTCTGTCTGGGTATCTTCAAAGCCCTTTCCATTTTTCCTTCAACAGTTTACTTAGGCATTTATTTTAAAAGGTTGCTTTTTTGTCACCTAAAATTTAATTGTAAGCTAAGCACCAAAGTTTGGCAGTCTTGGAAGACATTTTGTCTCTGTCAAGGTGGTTAGATAATAACATGAAAAGGCAGATGTTATTAATGCATCTGAGGAGGTAAGTAGAGAGAATATCTCCATATAAGGCATTTTGTGGACTAGAAAAGCCCTGGTAAGGTAAAAGCTGTCTCTCTTTGACAGGTCCCAGAGAAAACTAGCATGCCCCTCATGAAGGTGGGTTGTAAGAATTCTTCAGTCTTTCATCTTTTTGCATTAAAACTGTCCAGATGTGAAGGAGAGAGGGGGGAGAGCCATTATTTTCTTTGGTAGTGAAGCCAGAAACCTTAATGCTGTTATTTATGATTCAGTACCTCGTTTTTGGTTCCCTTTAATCTTCATAAATATTTGCATGCTACCCTTTCAGTTTCCGCTGTGGATTACAACCCCTTAAAAAATACTCTTTCATTTGCAAACCTCTTAACAAAGTATGCGATCATCCCACATATTGGTTACTGAAACTCCCTCCCCTCTGGTGCCCTAATTCTCTTTGTGGCTTGCATGCCTACTTCCATGAGTCATATGAAAGGCTGAGGCCAAACTTCTCTTGCTTTACAGCCCAGGTTATGCCATTTCCATCTCATCAGTACTCTGCTCTTACAAAACCAATTGTATCTTCTTTATTTACGTTGACGTTCTCATTTCGTATCTTCAAGGCAGTATAGAAGTCCACCTTAGGAATCTGGTTGTCTTTTTCTTCTGTCTCTTCTCCTGTTCCTCACAATGCCTTAAGGTTTGACATACTAGGCTCAAATCTTTTAACTGTCCTCAGTGTGATTACTTTTACTTTTCACCTCACCTCTTCCCTTTTCAATTCTATCCTGTTCTTACAATATGATAATCAAATAATACATTTGAACATATTTTAGTCTGGCATGAATAATGACTTGTGTCTACTGTGTATCTCACCAAAGTCACCCATTCCATTGTGTCATGAAACATTTTTTAGTGAGGTTTTACCAAACAATCTATGTTTCTTTTAGTTTGTTTGGTTGTTTATTTTAGTGTGTTTTACATTAAAGGCATAAACTGATTTGGAGTTCATCCCTTAATTTTAAGATTACCTATATAAATATCAGTTGCCAAGACTGAAGCTGTGATCAAGATGCCCTTTATAGTCAATGACAGGAGAAAGGAATGTCTACAGGAAGACTTCAATCAGTTTCAAACAGGGATGTAACATTATGAGTTGAATCTCTTTTATGGTGGTTTCTAACTTTTTCTATTGACTATCAAGGGAGAATGCACACCTAATTTGAATAACACTATAAAATCTATGAGAGATGAGTGCCAGTCCTGAATGGGAAACTAAAGGGATTTATTCTGCAGTGTTGAACTGTTGTATGAGAATACCGTGCTTCTTTAACATCTGCATCGTTTCTTCCCTGTAAAGGCAACCTGTAAACATATGCCGCCATCTCTAGTCACATGCATCTGTAAGCATATTTATTTCGTATACAATATGATTTGATCAATAAATATGTAAATAGCTGTAAGCTGGAAGGCACCCTCCCTCAAAAAAAAAAAAAAAAAAGAAAGAAGAAGTGTCTTACTGGAAGTCGCAGTGTATCTGAGACTCCCTGGTAATGAGACTGAGAACTGGAAGAGCACATTTTCAGTCTTAGTGGGTCAGGGGCTGTCTCCTCCTCTCAGAGAAGTCTCTGCATTTTTAGAAACCACTAAATAATTATAAAAGAAATGACTGACTGATAGTGTTTTTTTCTCTCAATAATCCGGGTGTGTATACAAACACTGTGCTTTAATGTTGACATAATATAGAGAGCTAGTAGATTTCAGAAAATCTATTGGATTAATACTGTATTGCACATGTACAATGCAAAAAGCTTGTATAAATGTATCACCAACATGGAAAATCCAATGGTATTTCCATAGCATCAGCCCATGAGATTACATTGACATTTCCATTTCAACAAATAATAATAAAATCCATAATCTTTATGCAGCCAGTGCCACACTCCATATGTTACCTCTTATTAGCTCTTTATGTTATTTTTTGTTTTTAATTTGTTACACAGAAAACAAAGTCTCATTCCCATTGTGAATCAAAGAAACAACACCAGTGATAATAAAAAGACTTCAGTTTTGATCAAGAATCACAATCCAGTTATTATAGTCCTCAGTTTGCTAATGACCTTGCATTTTTATTCCCTGTAGTACAACTACTTTTGAAACACTGATATTGACAGAACACTATGTAATTCTGAGCTTCCTTTTCCTTTTGTCCGGACAGAACTTGTCCATATGAGTACACTGTTATCTGGAATTCAGTTGGTCTGGAGTATTTTAGTTATTTCATTGTCTATTTCAAAACCTAATTTTAGATTTTTGTATGAATAATCTGTTTCATTACTATCTCTAAGACTGTGTTGGTGTTTTGTTTTGTTTTGTTTTGTTTTGTTTTGTTTTGTTTTGTGTGTACCACAGAACCTTGGTCAGCCTGTACTGCACCCCAGCTTTGGTATTTAAGATCAAATGTGGGACACTGGTCTGTCACCACTAAAATTTACTTCTTTTCAACAATATCTGTTAACAACACAAATGGCTAAGACAGGAAATAAGGTAGGAAAAAGTCGTCAGCCACAGACTCCTGCAGAGGAAGGCGAGAGGAAGAGGGAGCAATGTGCTGAAGAACTGTAATTCCATTTCACTGTTTCCAGCAGGGTGATGAGTTTTAGCACTTGACCTTACGATCCAACTGTTATAGCCAAATTTATCCTTCCTAATATCCCATTCACTTCCTGGGAGCACTAAATTTAGGCTCCTGTTCAGCTGTGTTCTTTCTCCTGTCAATAGAAGGAAGAAATAAGCACCTCTAAAAGACAATTCAGCTTATTTTAGATCTGACACAGCATCTGCAGGTGCCTTTTTTCTCTCCACTGTATGTAATGGGAAACTAGGATGACTGGATGCCTCAATTAGGTAACTCTGTTAAGTGACAAAGTCAGAAGACCTTCATCTAGCCTTTAACTAGTAACCAGTTTACTAAAATTGCAGCAGCCATGGCTATGATAAGAGATTGTGAAAAATGAAAACTGAAACTACAAGAAGGTCAAGCAGAGTTGGCAAAGTCATGATCCAGGGATTCTGAGACATCTCCATGGGAATGGCAGATTTGATAAAGCAACTGCAGCAGCATTGCACCTTTTGGAACATCAACGCGTACTCTAGGACATCTCAAACAGTAATAAATACCTATAATTAGGCAACAAATTATTCTAGACACAAAATGTCACATTTTCCTATGCCATTCTTCTCCAGATTACAAATTATTAGAAATGCAATCCAAAGGAGCAAGGAAAAAACCCTCCACAGTATTCTTAAAACTATGTTGCACTTCTTCAAAACTGAAAATTGCAGAATAGTTTACGCTGCTGATGTACTGAGATCACTATCTGCCAAATGATGGACAATATTTTCTTTTTGATTCTTTGTATTACTTTGTCTGTTGGTTTCAAGGCTTTGTGTCTTCCATTGTACTTAGATTACGAAACCTGAATTCATCCTTTTTAATAGCATTCACTTAAAAAAGGAACATAATTTTGGTTTGTAGTCACACGTGGGCACCTTTGTTGTCAATGAAGAGAAAAATGTACCCTGAGGGCTGTGTGTGTTGTGGGTGTGTGTCTTCAAACCTGAACCTTTTTCTCAAAGTCCTTATTTCTTTGCATGAGTAACAGTGCTTCCTGGACAACTAGGTTCTTAATTTAGGAATTACAGTTAGGTATCTAAGACTACAGGAAGTTAATCTGGATGTAAGCTTTTAGACACAAAAATGTCTTTCTCCTATGCTAATATAGTACACAGACAATTAATTCTACTCTATAACTACATGACAATAATAAAACCAATATAGAATAATAATAACCATAAGTTCTCTGGAAATGTCTTCTTAGTCTATCTGTACTAATATTACTCAATTACAAATAGGGAAAGTACTGGGAAAATTTCTGTATAAATAATGTACATTTTCTCAGTAAAAGAGGCAAAATTCTCCAAGTTTTTCAAAAGGTGATTTTTTAATTGCCAACTCTGTAGTCTTACCCGGGGACCTGAATAAAGATTTCCTCATCATACCTGACAGTTTTGCCCTTGCACCAGGTGTAGGAAGAACACAGGAACATAGGAACTGCCACACCAGATCAGACCTGCAGTCCATCTAGTCCAGTCTTCTGTTGCTAATATTGGCCAGTGCCAGATGTTTCAGAGAAAGGTACAATAACCCTTCCATAGACATAGTCAGACATTCCCCTGTGAAAATCTTGTCCTAACCCTCTATACTTAATGATTTTGGGCATGAGATATGCATTTTGAAGCATGAAGGATATATTCCAGATAGGTAGAGCATACCTGTCCCCAAATTACCCTGATTGCACTGCTGATTGTATAAAAATGGTTTTCCTCTCTCTACAAACTTCAATTCACCTTAGAAAACTTCAGAAACTTAACAGTGGTATGTAAGTTAGAAGTTGAATCTCTGTAAGCTATCCCTAAAGTTAATGTTGTAAGAAAAGTCCTCAAGTACTCAAGTAAGTAATTCAAGTCTAAAGTGGTCTGAGTTATTGTAAGAGTTGACTGTCTTTCTCTTCATGAGTGTGGAGGAATGTTCACTTCTCAGTTAGACAAATCAGGTAAGTGCCTTAAGTCAGGTGAGATTAATTCACTTACAAAGCACTTGAATAAATTATTCAATTGAATTGCTCTTTGCAGTCAGTATGTTTTGAACCAAATCCATCAGTGCAATGAAGACGATGGCCAATGGTTTTACACTAGAGGGCAGATTCAGACTAGATATAAGGAAGACATTTTTTACAATGGGTCTGGTGAAATACTGGGAGAGATTGCCCAGAGAGGTAGTAGATGCCCCATCCCCGGAAACATTCAGGGTCAGGTTGGACGGGGCTCTGAGCAACCTGATCTAGTTGAAGATGTCCCTGCTCATTGCTGGGGGTTTGGAATAGGTAACCTTTAAAGGTCCCTTCCTACCCAAGGTGTTCTATGATCCTGTGATGTGGAGCTCTCTATAGAAAGTGAATATTCATAGTTCTAGATGCCGACTAAGTTTTGCATCTCCTCTGTATGAGTAGTGAAATATAAATCAGCAAAAGCATCAAATTATGATTCTTATTGTACAAAAGTTTAGAAGAGTTAGGCATAGAAGTCAATGGGCTGAGTACTCAACAAATAAAACATAAAATGCCTCTTGTCTGTAGAAACAACAAAGTGAAAATCGTTGTCTGTATTGCATGTTTATTATGGGTTTCTTCAGGTTAAGATAATTTAACCAGTTGAGTTTTCAGCTAAATGACTCTGAAGACTTTGAACAGACGTTCAAAAGAGTACAGTCTTCTCTGGAAAGCTAACCACAATAAAGGAAGGCAACAAGAAATTGTGCTGTAAGGGAGCTCATTGTTAGTGAGCTACTCAAGTACCAGTCTGTTGTTGAATACTAAGTATATTTATATTTGTGATTTTTACCTCAATAGTGTGAGTTTGATAATGGAGGTTATGATTCAGGTCATCTCACTTTAAACATTCAGAAGTTATCTGCAAATTTAGTGTGATTATCTAGGCTCCCCCTCACAGCCAGTGAAAAGTTAAGGAGCAGTTATTTACATTTATGTTGGTCATCTTCACTCCCAAGCTTTAAACTACTTGTAGTGCGGTCAACACATATGTCCTTTAATATAACTTACAGCACGTGTTGGATAGGAAGAGTGTCTAAGAACACATACTTGATTTTTGGATGACTCAAGTTAAATGGGAATGAATGTCCCCTAGCTTTCCTGATGAAGCAAATTTTGAGGCACCACCAACATGAAGGAAGGACCGTAATAAAAACAAGTCAATGGTATTGAGAACTTAATGAAAAGTACTGTGAAATTGAGGTCTATAAAATGTATTTGGGGATTAGAACTGATAATTGTCTATAAGATGGGAGGCTATCAATTAGAAATGACTGAAAAAGGGGAAGACAATATATTAACAGATCATAAAATATCTGTGAATAACTAGTGTGATGCATCTGTGAAATAGATTAATATAATCCTGGACTCCTATTTATCAGGCAAAAGATTTTAAGTACTACGTGCTTGGGTAATTTTATTTGGATGTTGACATCCCATGCTGGTCACCCTTTTTCAAGAAAAGTTTAGAAACATCACAAGAAATAGGTTGGGGAAAAAAAAAAAAGAAAAAAAAAAAGAAAAAAGAGGCAGTTTTACACTAAAAGAGTTTGGCTTAACCACATGAAGGCTGAGGGTGGAATATGATTTCAGTCTATAAACCCAATGATAAATGGTGGTAAATATGAGAATGGAATTTAAAGAAAATAAACTAATAGATAACATAAAAATGGATTTAATAAAATCCAATTTCAGCTTAAAATTAAAACATAGCTGCTAGTTTTCTGAGTTTTGAAGTTGAAAAATAACCTCTTGGTAGAAGCAGAGTCGGTAAAAAATTGTTTTAAGATGTGAAATCATGTACTTATAAGCAGGGTTGCATGACATAGCTGTATTAAAGGGAGCTTGACTGTTAATTTCAGATATTATTTTCAGTCTCTGTTTTTACAGTTGAGCTACCTTCATTTATTGAATTTATGAATTTCCACAATACTTCTATAAAGGCTGTCTGTACATTGTTCATAGTTTTGTAGATGAGAAAATAAGAACTGAAACAATTTACCCAAAGTTGTATAGAAATACTAGAGCAAAGCAGGGCACTGACTAATAACTGAAAGCTGCAGATTAGCACCATATTACTGGGCTGTCCTCATTCTTAAATTTTCAGAGAGAAGGGGAAGTGGGAAGGGAGACAGGAAGGAATGGAGGAAGGGACCAAGGGGGAAAAAATGGGGAGGAAGGCAGGATTACTTTTAGCCATTACAGAAGCAGGAAATAGATTTGAAAGGCTAATGGGCACATCTCAAACAGGAGCTAGAAAATAAAAGGGCCCAGAATTTATTTATTTTATTTTCAAATAACATGATTTTTAATTCAGTCTTATGAAATGCTTTGTGTTGACAATATTACATTCTTCTTTATCTTCTTTTTCAACCTGCAAACACAAAATTAGCGGTAGGTGTGTTCTAGTTTCCTGCATCTAGATCATCAAAGTGTCAGGTGAGATGAAGGTGCAGGTATATTGGCCATGCTGAGGTGCTCAGGATTCTATTCAACAGAATGAAGCTAAATATATGGTGCTATGAACAAATCTGGAATGTCAGTCTGCTTTCACACATTCAATTATGTCTTGGTATAAAACCATGAGCCGAGACTCCTCAACTGCTTCAGCATAATGAGAAAAGTAATTTTTTTCAGACCTTTAATTTTCTGTATTGTTTAAGGTTGGAGGGTAGAACTGACCTTCCAGTGGCAGCCCATTCAGGGTAGCAGCTGCATGGTCTCACAGGGACCTTATGATTGAGAACTAGAAGAACTACAGCCATCCAGCTGCCTAAAATATCCTTGTGGGTGTCTCTTGGCCCCCTTTGGCATACAGCAGTTTCAGATGAGGGAAGAAAAGGAGACAGGAGGTGGTGCTGAACCAGACAGAAGTTTTTTATTAAGCAAGAACAGGGAGACATCAAGAGAGACGAGGCAGCTGCGAGTATGCCAGCAGCTGCATCTGCTCTCTAAAAGGATGATAACATGAAAATGACAGGGCATCCAAAGAAGCAAAAATTTGGGAATGTCTGATTGTTAGTGCCTTGGTTACTTTCCTTCTAAGATGAGTTAGGGACTTCAAAGCAAAAGAACAGACTTCTTTTACCCCTGAAGAATCTTTACTTCTCACCCTCATTTTTATGCTATGGACTTGTTTGCGTGGCAAATTTATATTCATTTTCAGAAATGAAAAAGTAATAATTTGCGAATTTTTTCCTTGTCTATAGGGAACTTTTCATGTTGGCTAAGGACTATCAATGCTTCTATATTGCAACAATAAACATTCTAGTGAGCTATTTTGTTGTGTTGCATACAGACAGATGGATACATTGGATCCATACCTTTATTTTCTTTGGTGTTTTAGTGGCTGTCCATCTCTTTTTTGTTTTTAAATTCTAAAGTATCATTAACATTCAACAACTCCATTAGAAAGTCACAGGCAGTAAGAGCCCATCTGTGCCATGTTAACATTTAAGGAGGAAATAAAAGAGTAAAGTGGACAGGTGGAGTAGACAGCAGGAAACAACACCAGGCACACAGCAGGTAGGGAGTTCAGCAGAGGAAAATGCCAGACATTTAACAGGTAAATGGAAGGGCAGCTGAATTTCTATGCCAGTCCATAGAGAGTGTAGTGAGGGAGTTGTGGCTGACAGAAATAGGAAGATGTCACATCTTCAAGAAAGAGCACTTGCTTTCTTTGAGAATATTAACCCAATTAACCCAACTTCTGAATAATTATGATTGCTAAACAACTTGGCTCTTTTATTTCCTATAACATCTTAGAGGCTTTCATGAATAAGCTCCGATCTCTATGAAGCTTGGAGGGAGGTGTACATGAGGGATATGTTAAGGAGACGCGACAAGGGAGGATGACGACCCACAGTCAAAGTGAGGCAGTGGTGGGCTGGCTTGGCAAGGAAAGACTGCAGGGTGGTTTGGACAGAACACCTCCTAACGAACAAAACAAGGCTGCATGTGGCACACCTCGATGTGGTGTATGCACATAAATAAGGAAGTGCCATCAGGACAGCATTATGGGGAAAGTTCCTCATACTGTTTCTGGAAAATCAGCACGTCTGTGTGCCCCTCTGAAATGTGTGTACTCTAAAGCACATAGCATGGGGAACCAACAGGAGGAATTAGAGAGCTGCATGCAGTTGCAACACTACAGTGTCATTAGAATCATAAAGACATAGTGGGAGAGCTCACGTGCCTGGAATGCTGCCATGGATGGACACAGGCTCTTTAGGAAGGACAGGCTGGGATAACAAGGAGCAGGAGTTACTCTTGATGTAAAGACCAATGGGAATGCCTGGAGCAGATAACAAGACATCTGAGAGCATTTAAGTAGAAAGCAGACCAACACAGGTGATGTGGGCACGTGCTACAGTCTGTCTCATCAGGAAGAACCAGATGAGGCATTCTTCAGATAAGTAGAAGAAGATTCTTCAAACATGCAGATTCATGTTTGCAGGACATGATCTTCATGAGGAATTTCAACCACCCCAATACCTGCTGGATGACATTGCAATAGGACAAACACAGTCTATGTGACCAGAGAAAAAGTCTGGAGCAAGGAGGACTTAGCCACCATGGAGAAGGATGAGAACAGAGAACATGAATAAACTGGACACACACAAGTCCATGGGATATTCTTTATCTTGACTTTAGCCAGATTTTGACACTGTCTTGGATAACATCCCCATAGACAAACTGATGAAGTGTGGGCTAGCTAAGTGGTAGATGGGTTAGACAAGTGAAGATGGGCTAGATAAGGGGGACTGAGAACTGGATGAGCTGACAATGATCAGTGAAATGAAATCCTGTTGGGGGCTGGTTCTGTGTTCTGACAAAATCAAAATGTGATATTTGTAAGTACCTCTGGCAACTTAAAAGGGGAGCATACTGGAAGCACATACTTGGGGATCAGGCAAACAAGAGAGGTACAAACTCAGCACTTTAGTGGATATGCAATGGGGGCTTTAGGTAACTTTGGGCAAATCTCTTGAAGTCCCTGGAATTAACTACCCAAATACTATTGAGAGTTAAAGATCAAAGTTAATAAATACGTCAGGTGAACTGTAACAAACTGCCTGTTACAACTGGGTGTGTAATCAACAGAGTAACGTTAGCATGTTGTTTTCTGACAGAAAAGCAACTGGAAGCCGTATGCTCCAGTGTTACATCCGCAAAGGAACAGGGAAACAGTATGATTCATGTGGTCTGAGACACCTTTCTGATGTGTTTATCCAGCCTTATTGCAGAGATCTTCAGGTGTCTCTTAATTCCTTTAATTAGTTCTAAAATTAAGTGAATGAAAGCCAGACCTGAGTTTCCTCTCCTCTTCCTTTGAGGGTGCTCAGGAGCCTTATACTAAAAGTATATATTGTTTTCATAAGCTTTGTTTGTTTTAATACAGATGTTTCCTAGGTTTTAAATTCTTCCCTGCACTTGTGCAGTACTAGACTATGACTCAAGTCCTGGCCTTTATTTCTGCTCCACTCAACATCTAGGAAATGGGAGGCATGATGGCTCTAAATCTTGGCACTGCTGCAGACATGTTCCTGTTGATAGATACACGCCAAGTTTGCTGTCACTTGGCTTCACCCCTGGAAATTGGCAGAAACAGAAGAATAAGACTCTGCTAATTTATCCTTTTCAGTGGGGGCAACATTATTTGTCACCTTGCCACTTGGCTGTTCTTTCACTCTGGCATGCAGTCTCCAACTCTGTGTTTGCAATGCAGCATGATGGTTGTGTGGTCTAGAGTTTCGTTAACAGCTGCCCATCACTGTCTGGCTACTGAGGCAGGGTACCAAGGAGGAGGACAAGAGTTGGAAGACTGTCATCTGACAAATTGTTCCAAGGGAAAAAAAGATAAGCACATACAAGGTTCATCTTGAGAGACTCTGCAAATAATCATAGAATGGAAATCAGAAATGTATGAATAACCCAAACAGCATATTTATTGCCTGTGCTCATCCTCTTCAGTTATCCCTCTGCAGTTATATTAAAAAAGAATTGTTAGTGTGTTCATGTTTTTAAACTTTTGGTGTCTCCACAAGAAAAGATAAGTAGTATACCTGCATGAGAAGGTATCGACACTTCCTGAAACTGGACTCTCTCCCTTTGCAACATGGCGTTTTTTAACAGTAGCACGTGGCAATGCCAATATATTGTTTCCTATTTTTCTTGATGTTTTTATCAATGTATGGACCTAAAAATACAAAATCTAATATGGCAAATCTTATAATATTTAGTGTTATTTTCTTTTCCTCAAAACCAACATTTGGATTTGTCTAGTTGTACAGCAATATCCATTTTCATTTTGAAAAAATAAGTTAGTCACCCATGATTGTACAGAAAAATAAAAATAAAGGAAAATAATCTGTAACTAGAGACCATTAAAATGTGATATAAACCAAGATAAAGAAACTCAAAATATAAAATGTGTTGTTGCAAGTTAGAGAAACAGCAGAAAACATCTCTTACATTTTGAGACAATGGGCTGATGTATGGAGCTGATTTAATGGGTTTTGATTGAATTAGGCGGGCAGTTGTAAGGAGAGGAGAGGAGAGGAGAGGAGAGGAGAGGAGAGGAGAGGAGAGGAGAGGAGAGGAGAGGAGAGGAGAGGAGAGGAGAGGAGAGGAGAGGAGAGGAGAGGAGAGGAGAGGAGAGGAGAGGAGAGGAGAGGAGAGGAGAGGAGAGGAGAGGAGAGGAGAGGAAAGGAGAGGAGAGGAGGCCTCAGTCTCACAGGCCAGTTTCTACTTTGAATTTGTATTTTTTTGGTCAGTGTTGGTCTCAACATCTTAAGCAAGATTCATCCAACTTTACTGTAGGCTCTTAATGGCAGTGCCTACATTAGGAAAGTACTTACCTTATACTTTCCCTGTACTGAATGAGAAAACATAGACTGCACCAGAGGTCTCAGATAGATTTTCTCTCCCCAGTGGGTATGTAAACAGCACAAGGTTATTAACTGTGATTCAGGAAAGTCTGGTACCTAAATTAATTTACGTGAATTTGTTCCTAGAAGAGCCTGCATTTCGTACCATGTCACTACCTCATAGCGGCTAATTTAGAGCACAATACTGATATGCACTTTCTCCATAGCTAGACTCCGAACTAACATTGTAATAATGGGAACAATATTACTCAATATCAGCCTCAAGCTCTTAATTTCAATCAGAAATGACTGAACTCAACATGACAATTTAGGTGCTTCAAAGGGCATGTATTTATACACTTTTTTTAAACAGTGTTTACTGTCTGAGAGACTATGAGGCATAGATGTAAGTTCTTCCCCTTTTCTGTAGGGTTTGCAACAAATCTTCCGTGTGTCAAAGGAAATCAATGGTACTCATGGACCTCACTGGGTTGTTGTGTCACTTGGTATATTATTGAACATTTCTGCAGTGCACTGAGCTTTTAAAGAGCATGAAAATGTAAATCAGAGTAAGAATAAGTTTGGGGAGCTCTGAGTTTTCCATAACACTTGAAGAAACTTATAAACCATGAAAGAAAATTGTTCACAAAATTCATTTGAGAATACAGTTGTAATGGGATGCAGAAAACATTCATCCATGCATTGCTTAAGCTCGTATCATGCCTCTTGTCCCGAGAGCAACAAACTGAAACTAGGCGGCAAAAAGCCACTGCTGGAGTCAGAATTTAGCTAAAACATCAGAAAGGGAAAGGAAACAGGGATCCCCTTTAGAAATAAAGAAATATGATGGGATTATTAGCAGCATCTCTATGATGAATTTTACAGTTATTAATCCACACTGGCTCATGGAAACTGCACTAGTAACTGTGGTCTTGCTGTGGTTCGTGATATATGCGCTCAGCAGGACATTGTCCCCGCCCAGAAAGCCAGCTCTGTAAGTAGACAGGAAAGACATATTATTTTCACATTTTCTAGATGGGTAACCAAGGCATGGAGAGATGAGATGACTTTTCCAAGGTCAGTACTAGAACCCAGAAGTTCTGCAGCACATTCAAATGTTTAGCAGGCTCTGAAGTTAAGTAAGAGTTTATTTTCTTTCAAGATACGAGGCATAAAATACTTCAAAATACTGTTCCAATGTTTTCTAAAACTATCTGCTATTGTTACAGCACTTAATTACAATTACTGGTTACTTTCAGCTTCCAAGTTGAAAGGATTCTGCCTGTCTTTGAAGAAAAAAACCTACTGCTGAAGTAGCTCTACATTTGGATTTTTTTATACAAGTGACAGTTTGCAAAGGCAGATAGACAGAAAACTGATTAACTAACAGACATGCTCAGGTTATTCAGTCAGATCTTGTGATTTTTTCTCCCTTTTCTTCTGTCCTTGCACAAGGTCTTCTGCTAGAGATAGAATCATAGAATTAGAATCACAGAATCGCCTGGGTTGGAAGGGACCTTTCAGATCATCTAGTCCAACCATCGACCTAAATCTGAAAAAAAAACATCACTAAACCATATTTCTAAGCACCATGTCTACCTGCCTTTTAAATACCTCCAGGGATGGTGACTCAACCACTTCCCTGGGCAGCCTGTTCCAATGCTTAATAACCCTTTTTGTGTAAAAAAATTTCCTAATATCCAATCTAAACCTACCCCAGCACAACCTGAGGTCATTTCCTCTTGCCCTATTGCCTGTTCCTTGGCAGAAGAGACTGACCATCCCCTGGCTACAGCCTCCTTTCAGGCAGTTGTAGAGAACTAGAAGGTCTCCCCTCAGCCTCCTTTTCTCCAGGCTGAACACCCCCAGGTGCCTCAGCTGCTCCTCACAAGACTTGTTCTCCAAACCCCTCACCATCTCCATTGCCCTTCTCTCAACACGCTCCAGCCCCTCAATGTCTTTTTTGTGGTGAGAGGCCCAAAACTTGACACTCAAGTGTCATGCTGAGTACACGGGAACAATCGTTTCCCTAGTTCTATTCATCACACAAGGTATGTATATATGAAAATACAGATAGTAAATTAGAATATAATAAAAAAAACTAAACCAGCATTCCCAAGCTATTTCTCCTGACATTTTTTTTTTTTTAGTTCAAATAAAGACTGACCAGCGAAATCAGAACTTGACAACTGACAAGCCTTCTTTTATGTTTGTTGCTTGCCATACATACTCCTCCTCATATATTAGTCCTATTTTCAATATCTGGACAGATTACTAGTGGCTAGGTCTCCAGGTAACACTCTGGATTTAGATTTCATATAAATTGTATGTCATATTTTGTCATTGCCATTTTGATGTCTCAGACTTCACAGGTCATCTAAGTAGATGCCATTGTTCAGGCAACATAATCTTGCCTTTAATATATTTCAAAGTTAACACTTTGTTATGATGTAGTTGCAGAAGTGGAAACAACAATTTAATTGTACCAATAATGCTAGCAAAAAAATGCCTTTCTTATATCCGTAATAGTGCATTTGGCTGGGCATGTGGCCCAGGAATAACTTCTGAAATGTCATTAAACTTTTTCCACTCACAAAAAAGGAAAAGAAAGAGCTTTTCATGTCAAAGGACACAGATTGGGAGAGAATGAAGTGATACCCTTTGTGCCATACTGATGTCACTATATTTGGTTTTCATCAGTAGCAGAACACTTTGAGCTTCAAATTTGATAGACATTAGCATTATTGTCTTTTGGTCTCCACAATGGGCTTGAAAAATGACTTTATTTTTTTGATTTATGCTGCGTTTAAAAAGGAAGTTTCTCAGAAGACACAAATTTACCCTACGCACTGCTAACAGTGGCCAAGTATCTTGAATACCTAAGTCAAACAGACACTCAGCCGTGTAGTACTCCCTGAACAAAAGTTTTGTCTAAATTGGCTAGAAAGCAGGAGTTTACTCTTCTTTCCCATAAAAGCTGAATCAAGGTGCTCTTAACAGGGTTATATTTAAAACAAACAAACAAACAAACAAACAAACAAACAAAAAGCATGCATAAAACAAATTCTCACCAGAATTCACCTTTGCACAGACTGGAGGCTGAGTTCTTTTTGAGAACCTGGTTGTAGATCGGGAGTCCTGAATATTTGGTCTTTAAGACTTGGTCAAAGAAGTCACTGTCAATACTGGAAATGTAACCCACTCTCCCCAGTTTTTCTTCACTGCTGCAGCCTCAAGAATCCCGGCAGCCTTCAAACCCAGGAACACATCAACCTGTGTTCGTCATGTTTATTTAGGTAAGACCTTGAGATGGATTGAATATCTACACCTACTCTTGATCTCAGGGCATCTCACATCCTACGAACAAATAGATAATGCAATTTATTCATTCATTCATTTATTTATTTATTTATTCCTTCATTTGGCATCTGAAGTGTTGTTAATCAATGACATGCATTTGAATTTGAATAGTTTATTAACTTGCAATAAACTCACATGATTCTTCACGTTCCATTGTACAGAGCACACAGATCACTGGCTTTTCCTTACACAGACCTTCACTGAATTGAATTATTAAGTTCTGTTGACGTTCCGTATAAACGTTTGCTTTACATTGTGCTACATATTTTCTCATTACATTTCCCTATGATTTATTTATGACAGGCCTATGCATATAAAATCTATGTTCTGAAGTTCACATTGCAATGACCGAACTGGCATTCCTGGAAAAGTTCACAGTGATGATTCACAAGTGATTCACTCTCAACAATGCCCTTTTCTCCTCTGAAGTGCGTCCGTGGCATCCTGCGTTTGCTTAGAGGGGCACTGACTTCTTAAATCTTCACCTTGCGATTTTTCAGGACTGTCTGTCTACAAGAAGTGCATAAGTGGTTACACAAGCATTTTAAAAGTCTGAAACATGCTCCAGCTTAATATTTACCTCTACTATTTATAAACGTATATAAATAAACACAAACAAATATAATATATCAAGACAGATGTGGAGTATTTCTGTGTGTGTGTATGTTCAAGCTACACCTTTTAGGCTACATGCAGCACTTGTCCAAGCAACTCAAAATATGCTGGATGTTGGCTTGCCCCTGCTCTAATTAAGCAAAAGAAATGACAGCCCAGCACAGACAGGTTATTATTTACTGGCTTGCTGAACACTTGCAAGTATTTTATCTGTGTGTCAGAGCTGTGTGTAAATGTAGACAAAGCAGACAACTGTCTGGGCAGCACACTGCTGGGGGTATGAAACAGCCAGGAATGTCTCCTTGTGCTGCACCTACAAGTCCATAAAGGTTAGCAGCATTTGTGGAGGAATTTGGATGTGTGTAAGGTCCCCAGCGGAAGAGAGGACAAAGCGTTTCAGAAAGCATGGAAAGAACAAACCATAGCTCCAGAGCTCTCAGATCTGCTTTCCACCCCAGCTCTTCATTTGGCTCCCCTCTCCTGAGACCTGGGCTCCGATCCTCAAGGGAAAGAAGTTTCGCTTTTCTGCTGAGACGTGTTTAGCTGACTGAATGTCACAGCCAGAAGAGGTTTTCTATGGCAGACTCTTGAAGGATATTCTATCTCTGATAATATTGTTATATTTTTGACAGCTTTTGTTTTTTTTGCTTCTCAGTGCATAAAACATGTAAAGCAGATATGACTTGTCCATGTCACACAATGTTCTGGGTGAGGGAGAGCACGGAGAAGAACAACTACCAGTACTGGAAGTGGACCATACAGCTCCGGTGGGGTTCAACTGCAATACCTACATCTCATGAGCCAACAGCAAATTTGTGACAAGGGCTGCAAGATAATCCAAATCACAGCCAGGTAAAAGCAAAGAGATTCAGATGTAGATGCTGAGGTTCCCTTAGAAACTACTATGGGTCTTTTCCAGCCCCATGGTATGATCCCGTGCTGGGATCCCAAGGACAGTACTTCCACCTCTCGATTCTTAACCATACATAGAGATCCTTTACTTTAGGGTCTCTGTGGTACATACATGTGTCTTACAGCTGCTGACCATGTTAGGATTTTGGAGTGCACTTTGTTATATCATAAAATGGTAGGGTCACAGGAAAATTCATGTGGGAAGGGACATCAGGAGATCATGTAGTCCAACCTCCTGCTCAAACCAGGGTCATCTATGAAGTCAATTCAGGTTATTCATAGCTTTCTCAGGAAGACTGACAGTTTTGTTGGAAATCATAATGGTGTCCATCTGATATAAGATTTAAATGTAAGCTTCCAAGGCTGCTTTTCTGCCTATGTTAGCTGCTTGAGCTACTGCTGGCATGGTTTCAAAACTTTGCTAGCCTTTTTGAATGTTTTCCCCCTTTATTTCCATACACACAGTATACCAGAGGTCTTCCAAGTAATTTTTTTCCTACCTGATTTTTGTGTAAAACCACTGGGAGGAGACAATAGCCATGATAATCCCACTCCATGATGTGATATATGGCCTATCATCTCAAATATTGTGTCTAAAAAAAATAGAGGAAAGCCGTAAGTGGAAGAATTCTACTGTTTGATTTTGTTTGATTGTTTGTTTGTTTTCGGTAAAGCACGTGGTAATTTAAGACCTGGACAGAATTTCAGTATCAGAACTCCTGTGTAAGGCAGAACTGTTTTGACTTCTCCCATTTTGTAAATGGAACCTCTAGATGAAGAGACAAGGTACACTTAAGATGTAGATGAATTAATACTCTTTTTTTTTGATAACTTAAAAGTGTTTGTTTGATAAATTAAAAGTGTTTGTTTATCAGTGGCATCCACAGCTCCTGGAGCACAATGCTGTGATTCCTAAAAGAGAATTCAGAAGGTTCACAAAAAGGAAGCAGCTGGTAAGAAGTGCAAGTTGAGGGACAAATTTAGTTTGACTATCTCTTTTGTTAAAACAATTACCGAGGACAGGGAATACAGAATTCAATTTTTAGATTTTTAGATTTCTCTGTTACCTCAGATCTCAATTATTCATAAGATTAGACACGAAATTTCAGCTCAAGTTCTGCTCAGCAATGGATTGATGATGGATTGCATTCGGTGGGAAAAAGACAGAAACTCCTCGAAAATTTCTACATATCATTCACAGATTTGTTTTCTTTGTTTATCCATATTTAAATAAGAAAATAGATAAAGTCCCAATATTTAGTTTAATTTAATACTACAAACATATCTTATCTACAGGCTTTCACTGTCTCTAGCATTACAAAATTTAAAGCTAATAGATAATCCTGTGATGGATAAATAGGCTCCAGTTAATTCTTAATGTAACTCAGTTGACTTTGGTACAAGTTGCACTGGAGGTGAACTTGGCTGGACGTTTATAATGCAAACATAGTCTTGAAAAATTAAGTTTATAATGCAAACACTCTTGGGAGGTTGATTTGATACATAACCCCTCATAATATTTGATTAGGTTTTATTTCAAATGTGAATTTACTATGGTGTCATCTTTGCAATCTAGAACTGTTTCAAGGTTCAATAATTTTGTTTCATTGTGTAGTGATGCAGTCACCAGAAGATAAATAAATGCAAATAAGGGAAGCAATGAAGAGCCACGTATGTGATGTAAGAGATCAAACAAAGCGCCTGGGGCGTGAGCAAAAAAGAAAAGAAAAAAAAGAAAAAAAAAATCTATAATATGAAGGAAAATAGAATAGAGTAAAAAGATATATAAAGCCATTTTTCTGTCTTATTCACACCAACAGATGATTTTCCTTTGCATTATAACTTCAAAGGCCTTAATGCATCCAGTTTTTTATTATTTTTTTTTAAACTCAATTACTTCCATCATTTCTTTTGGGACATCTGTACTTACTTCATTAGAGCTCGCAGCTGAGACTTATTTTCTTGACATCTGGCCAGGTTATTTTTTCTTTATTTGTTTTTTATTTGTTTGTTCCCATATCTCACAGTTGTTCAAGGTTAACCTAACAGTAGCATGGGATTAATCTCACCAAATTTCAGAGGTTTCCTTTACAATGGGTTATCCACTTGATGTCTATGGAAATGATAAGGTACTTTCAGAGTGTGATTTCTTTCTTCGTGAAATAAGCATCATATATGTTAGATGGATTGCCTTCCCTTCCGAAGGTACCTACTTCCACCACCATTTTCATAGGATGAGATTCACTTGTACAGTATTTAGTGCCATTTGAGATGCCCTAGGATCCTAGCTGTTTTCCAGCTGCTATTCCAGAGAAACATCATTCTCCCACAACTACTGAGTCATATTAGCCAATTGTGCATTAAATATCTCAGGTTGCGTAACACACCTAGAACAGCATTAGAAAGTGTCTGCAACCAATCACTGATTATAGTTAAAAGTCCCATTTACATATTACTCAGAAGCTATTAAGATTAATTTCTCCTTGTATTGTTATTTTTGTGCTGGTCTTGAAAGCCACTGGTCACAGAAAAATAGAATATATTATTGTGGCTCAGATCTTAGAAAGGCTGAGTCACTTTGTGCAAGCAACAAGAGAGTGAGATTCAGGTGTATAAACAGAGGCATTTAATGTCCTTTAAGGTTTCCTGGGTTATCTGGCCTGGAACTTCAGAAAGAGCTTCACAGCACATGTGCCAGAATGATATGAATGTCTCAGGTATGTTGCAGTAACCAAGAATTAACTAGACAACCATGCACAGGGACTTGACTCACCCTCTACATCTCTCTACTAGGCCAAAACCACCTCATTTATGGACCTTAATTAAGCACTTGAAGTTAGACGAGCTAAAGTCAAGCCAAGGTCAGAACAAAAGCTCAGGTCTGGAAGAAATGCCTGGGGTGAGGGAGGGAACAGTGAAAATCTGATTAACCACAGAGTTTTAAGATACAATGGTATATATCCAAAAGCTTTTCCAAATCCATGTCTACGTAATAACGGTTTGTGCCCATTCTAGCCTACCTCCACTGAAACCGAAAAGCATGATAATTGTGCTTCGCTGAAGACGTAGCTCTAACTTTTTATTTTCTAAGGAATAGTAACTATCCCAGACTAATGCCTTACCTCAAAAATGTTTAAACCAATAGAAAAAGTCTTTTAAACGGACACACGCAACTCAGATTTGAAGACTTGCAACATCAGCAGATATTGTTACACTCCCTTCTATCCACCTTCACCAGTGCTCTCCATCAACCACCTCTCTACCTTGCTGGCACATGGGCAATCCAGACTCCATAGATGATAAGAGTTAGAATATGTTTAAAAGGAAATTGTCACTAGTAACCGGTAGAATTCTTAAAACATCAAAAAGAAAACCTGACGATAGTAATCCTGTCAATGCCTGTGCGTTGGCGCCAGCAGAGATCTGAGTTCATCTCACCCTCTTGTTGACTCTTGGAGGAAAATAGCCCTTGCTTTAGCTCTTGCCCTTCAAATCAATAGATCCAAGGAGAGCCCCAGCTGTCCTCAGGTGTTGTGGACTTTCACTAACCCAGCACTTCATCTTAAAAACTGATGCAAGTGGAGACATAAGCAGAGACTGGCAAGGAGAAGGAATGATGGTTAAGGCACTTAAGGATTGAAAAAGTCACACCAACACAGCTGCACATGCTCTGCTAGAAAGCCATAAAACCCAAGTGCTTTATTCCTGTGACAAAAAAGTAATGAGAGAAGAAAATGTCGCAAGATGAAGCTACCACCAAAGATGTCACATGTAGGGAAAAGAGTCTGGAAGGGATATTAACCCACATTCTCATTATGCTGTTAAGTGGTCCTTCTCAAATGACGCTTGTTTCTGTTTATAGATTGTTTTGTTCATTTCCAAGTTCTAATCAACAGCACTGAAAATTACGGTTACAGCATCATGTTTTTAAGTAGAAGTTCTTATTGTTCTTCCCCTGGAGAAGGTAGGTCTGTGTGTATGTGTGCACGTGTGTATGTGTGCGTGTGCATGTACACACACACATGCACGTATGTGTGCGTGTTTTGGTGGTATACATCCAGAGGGAACATGTTTTCTCAATATTTCTGAACACTTTCAACGTTGTCACACATATGGAACACACAAACACCATATAAAATTTCATAAAACAAGGCTATGAAAAGGGATAGCGTGTAGAATGAAGTATGATATGGTAGATAGTCCTTATTCAATGAGGAATGAATTTAGGTCTAACTACCAGATGGCAGAGCTGAACACAGAAAATCCATATGTGTGATGGCAGCTAGGGACAGCCGTTGACATACTTGCTTTTCCAGCCAAATGCCTCAGCAGATGCAGAGTTTTACACTTTAACATTACAATATGGCACTAAAACCCAGGAGAAGAGTTATATGCAGGAATCAAAGACAATTTAAAGGGACACTGCTGAATTCTGCCCTCTTCCCATCACAGGTGGAAGACTGAAGGAGTGAAAGAAAGACTTTTTTTTTTTTTTCCCTTTTGCTCAAGTGCTAAATCACTCTTTTTTT
This sequence comes from Alca torda, assembly GCA_008658365.1. NCBI lineage: Eukaryota > Metazoa > Chordata > Aves > Charadriiformes > Alcidae > Alca > Alca torda. Next base: position 7,073,526 of record CM018101.1, read on the forward strand.
TTTTTTTTTTTTTTTCCTCATAATAGAAGAAGGGTAATAAGGAAAGAGAGAGAGGGATTGATGGTCGAATACAATAATTCTGTGTTTTGTTTTGGTCTTTTTTTCATTGTGCTGCCATACTGTTTAAAAAATGTCTAAGTCCCCTCTCGTTTAAATGATACAGACACTTAGGAGCCTAAGAGTGAGTAAATATGTATGGGATGAAGTTCCTTAAATATCTTTCTGAAACTGATAATCTAGCTTCTGTATCACTTTGTATTTCATTATTTTTATTATTATTATTATTATTATCATCATCATCATCATAATCATTATCATTATTATGCCATATAAAAAAATAAAATTACCTTGTGTAATTAGTTCAGAAGTCAAAAATCCATACTAAATTATGTATGAAACTATATTCCTTTGTGGAACAGATTTCTGTCAAATCCAAGAAGAGGGTCTTGTAGAGATCAAGGTCCACTTCTAAGCTCAGACACTGGTTTCCTGTGTGTCTTTGGAAAACTGTTTAGGTTGAAAACCTAGCATCATTTAAGGCCATAGCAAAACTTCCATTTCTTTTAATAGGACTAGGATTTCACTAATCTCTGTTCTCTCGTCCTTCCTCCCAGACTTTTTTTGCTTGTCTACTTAGATTATAAGCTATTAAGGGTATAGACTGTCTTCTGCTATGTGTATCTACTGAAGTTAATGTACCAGGGCTGAAGTCCTAGTTGGAGTGTTTAGGCACTATTTAAGCAATAATAAATAAAAAAAAATAATAAATTATAATATCTCTGTAGTTGTAATTGGCATTTTTAACTATGCTTTAAAGTGTTCTCATCTTGACTAAAATTGTCGTACATTTTATTATCAGTCCAAGAGATGACTGGTACACTAGTTCATCTTTTTACATTCTTATTTGTGTCACTCAATTTCTTGATCCCACTTAAAAAGTGTGTGTGAAATAAGACAAAATAAGTTTTGGAATATTAACCTTCAGATTGTTGGTCTAAGCAAATGGTTATTATTTTTTTCTTCAGCACAGCAAGAACTTGCTGGTGAAAGACATTCTGTACATGCTGGATTTTTAACGGTGGATGAAAAAAATGCAAATAAATCTACTGAGTTTTCCAGAGTAAAAGGCTGAGAAGCTGGGAGCCATTTGTTTAGTATCGGACACAGGTCAAATGCAAAGGGCCACCGTGTGACTGGAATGCCTATTTCTCATTGCATTTTCATATAAGACACGGAAGCACTAGAAAATGTTAAAAAATATTACAAAAATGTTTTGCATCTGGATTTTTCCCGTATACTAGATGGTACTGGAAACCAGAAATTTGCCTTGGCTTTATTGAGAGACAATTGTTAAAATGGATTTTCATTCACTGTACACTTGTACTCGTGGCTTATGTTGGCATTATTTTTTTTTTTTTTTTTTTTATGGACTGAAATTATTTTAAAAGGAAGCTGTTGCAAACATGAAGAAATTTTGAATTTTTAAGGACTTGAGTACTCACTGAAAAGCTGAGAAAAGAGAATTTACAGACTGAAATATTTACATATGACCAGAGGAAATGGTTAACTGAGTGTTTCTCTCACTACTCTGTCTGGATACAAAGGCTAAATCACATTTCAGATTAAAAAAAAAAAAGGTACCCATTTCTCTCCATTGATCACAAGTAGGAGTCAAAATATCTAGCTTGGCTGGATGTCTAAACTCTAGATGATGAAACTTAACCTAAGGGTCTTTTGGATCAGGTCGTAAGATATTGCGTTCTAGTGCCATAACATACCTTCAATTTTTAAACACAGTTTTCCATTGATTTTGACGAGGAGCTCCTAAAGAAATCAATGTCATGCTATTGCCTTTGTGCATACACGTGCTCTTAACTAACAAAGTGAGGCTTATAAATCTGAGACTGATAGAGAAGGCTCACCATACTAACAAAGCTTCTTATCAGGACCATCCCTAAAACATGCCCATCCTCCACTTGAGAGAGTCGTGCTGTCTGACTAAAAGACTTTATCTATCCTCAGTCTTATTATTTTAGGAAATTAGTTCCTTTATTAGCTTTTGGATTAAATAAATAAAGAGGATACAATTTCATTTTCAATATTGTCATAAGCCTTTCCAACAAAATGAAAAGGAAACAGTTTCTGATTTAAATATATCTAATATCCTGTAACATCCTCCTCTGTGCCATATACCTGTGGAAATGCAGCAAATGCAATCCATACTGTTACCTTAGCATGATGCTAACTCAGGAAAGCACTTATGTGTGAGTTTAAATCCTCTTGGTTTTGTGATATCCTGGATAATGAGTGTTGTAAAATCTAAATTTTATATTATTTTTTTCCCTTTTACACAATTTATCACATACAAGATAATAAGTACAGTACTAAAATCTGAAAAAAAAAAAGGGGATAAAAGACATGCTATGAAAAATATGCACCTTTATCCTGAAAAAAAATAATTTCATGAAATGTGGTCACTTTCTACAGACATTTCTGCAAGGATTTTAGTTGTGTTTGGTTTTGTACTAAGTTTCTGGAAGGAATTTAGACTAAAATTAGAGAGACATTTGAATGGGCTTTGATAGAGTACCTGAAGATTTATAAGGGTGAAAGCAGGAGAACGACATACTGTCAGGATGACTAAGAAAGAGAACAGCAGAGTTATCATGTGGGAAACTATTCTGTTGTTATTGTGAGGTCAATTCAATAATAAGAAAGGATGAAAAAGAGTTTCTCAGAAATTGTTTAAGTCTAAGTGAGACAACAGAGTAGAGTTATTGCATCATGAAAACAAAATTACTTTGATTTCAAGGCGTTTAAAGGAGATACAGAATTTGTCCTGTTAAGCTCAAAAGAGCTAAGTAGGCTGCAAGCCACAGAAGAAATGGGGTCTATAAATATATTTCCCAATACAGTAAAGCCTGTATATAAAACAGTTCATTTGTACTACTGTATGAAATAGTGTAGCTTTTTGTTGTGTTCAGTGAGAGGTAGAGTAATATAGAATTGTTGGCTAAACAAATTGGTTTCTGTGTTAAGGTTCTTCTGCACACTTTGACTATTGGGATATACTAAACAAGTTATACTTTTCTTCCTTTTTTTGTTTAATGACAAAATTTAATAATTTGGACACAAAAGTGACTGGATATGTTTTTTTTTTTTTTTCTTTCACGTTCCCGGAGGCAAGCCAGTCAAGAACGATGTTTGATCCTAAATAAATTCCTCAGAAAGACAGAATATATTTTTAAACTAATTGGTGTTTGGCCAAAAAGGTACCCTTTTATTTGTTCTACCAAGCAAATTATTCACATTTATAGACTGAAATAAAAAGTGAAATAAAAGACTCCTGCAAGCAGATCATTTTCCTTTCAGTCTGTTACACGGACCCACATTTCTTCTTGAAAAAGTTTGCGCCAGTCCTGTGGTTCCTCTATTAGTAAATCATTAATCCAAGCTAATAGCAGCAATGCTAAGAGTTTGATGGAAATTCCTTTTGTACTAAAGAATCAGTTTTGATGAGAATGCAAGAATGTAATCCAAACAATAATACACACTCCTTTACTATCACCATGTGTGATCACTTTGTCAATATCACTGCAGCGAAAGTTTCACAAAGATTTTCTCCTAGATTATTTCAAACAAATTTCACCAAGGGGCCTGAGGGTTTCAAAAGACCAGAGGCTTGTGTTGAAGCATACAAAACTCCAGAAAACAAAACAAAACATAACACAACACCCAACAATCAAACCTACTTCCTTTATCTGAGAATTATCTAAGTACTTTCCAAGGCCAAGTGCAAGGGCACATGGGCATATGGGCCAATGCAACCCCAAGCACAAATCCAGGTTGGATGGAGAATGGATAGAGAGCAGCCCTGAGGAGAAGGACTTGGGGGTGTTGGTGGACAAGAAGCTCAACATGAGATAGCAATGTGTGCTCACAGCACGGAAAGTCAACTGCACCCTGCTCTGCATCAAAAGAAGCCTGGACAGTGGGTTAAGAGAAATGATTCTGCCCCTCTACTCTGCTCTCGTGAGATGCCACCTGGAGTACTGTGTCCACCTCTGGGGCCCTCACCATAAGAAGATGCTCAGAGGGCTGGAGCACTTCTTCTATGAAGATAGGCTGAGAGAGTTGGGGTTGTTCAGCCTGGAGAAGAGAAGGCTCCGGGGAGAATTTATAGTGACCTTCCAGTACCTAAAGGGGGCCTATAGGAAGGATGGGGAGAGACTCTTTATCAGGGAGTGTAATGATAGGACATGGGGTAACGGCTTCAAACTGAAAGAGGGGAGATTTATATTGGATATCAGGAAGAAATTCTTTACTGTGAGGGTGGCGAGGTACTGGCCCAGGTTGCCCAGAGAAGCTGTGGCTGCCCCATCCCTGGAGGTGTTCAAGGCCAGGCTGGATGGGGCTTTGAGCAACCTGGTCTAGTGGGAGGTGTCCCTGGCCAGGGCAGTGGGGTTGGAACTAGATGATCTTCAAGGTCCCTTCCAACCTAAACCATTCTATGGTTCTATGAATCTATGATTCCGTGATGAATTGGAATTGCATTCTTACTGTCTTCCTGGGCTTGCTGTGTTATTCACTGATCAATATTATCTTATAAATACTTCATAATAGTAAGAAAAGCAAGAAGAAAAAGGAAGGAAATAGAAAGGGAGGAGAGAAAAAGGGAGGCAGAGAAGGAAGAACTGAGATATATTGATTATTTCCAGTTATTTCATTTATTCATTCTGTGGGAGCTGATTTTATATGTGAATAATATTTTGCAAGACTCACACTGACCATGAATTTTGTGTCTCGGGTCCTAAAATCTGCTTTAGAGGAGGGATAGAGCATGAAAAAGATGCAAACCGAGAAGGATTTGGAAGGGTCATCAAAGGTTGTGGATACACTCCCTGAAAAGCGAAGTGCAAGGACAGATCACCTGATTGATCTTATAAATATCATCTGATCGATCTTAAATAATCATTTGTATTCTGCCCAGCCCTGCATTGCATGTGTTGCTGGCCACATCCTGACAGCTGCACGTCTCTTGGTAGATTATAAATCCTCAGCAGCGATAAAAGGGATTTTTGATAAGGTAATAACTGACCTATCTGTGGACCTTCAATCATGTCCTCTGACAATGGACTACAAGGAGAGTAAGATACTCTGAGATATTATGATTTTCCAAAATGACTTCATTAAACTGTCTCGGATTTCTGGCCTAAGGTCTTTATAACAGGATTTTAAGGGACTTCTGGATGGTCATAGAAAATTGCCTTTTTATAATTTCTGCTGGATGTCTACATTTACTGTAGTAAGGTTTAACTTAAGTGCAAATTTGGCTCTTTAAGCATTATGGAGATTGGGTGAGAGTGATGTGACTGTCTAGGTTAAATTCCAAGTTAAAGGAACCACTGCTTTCTCTATTTGCTAACTCCATGTAAAGACACAGAAGGATTTTGGTGACAATGGCAGTCCAAATTAGCAGTAAGGAAAATAGTAGGAATTCAAGTCTCTTTACTTAGACTGTTCTCCTTGCCTAGGCTTCCCCTGCTTCAGTCTCAGGTCTGTTTGTTTAGCATGTCTCAAGAACAAAGGAAAAAAAATTGGAAAATAAAATGTCAGAATGAAGAAAATTCAATTACTTGAGCCCTCAATCATGCCTACAAGTAAAAGAAAGCAGATCGATAGAGTTTGCTGTAATGTGGCCCATTAACTGTTTCTCCTTCACGCTGTATCTCTGTGAAGGTTTCTATTTCCTGGAGATATATGTAAGAATTCACTGTATAGTGTGGGGAACCAACAAGAAGCAAGAACAAGGTCAATAGGACTGATCTGAGGAACTTTTCTTTGTATGAATTTTAATATTATTTTTTCACTTTCTAATGAGTGTATGGCTGTAAAAGCTATACACACAAACTGTGATATGAACCGTGTGCTATATTTTCATAGCTCCTTTTACATTCCCAACTGTCAAGGACAAAAAGTCTAGTCTGAAACCTTTCACCATGTGGGCAACAGAATTTCTCCTACAGACTTTTGTGCCAATCCGAACAAATGAGGGAGAAGAAAAATGACCGAGGAGTGAGGTGCAAGCGTCAAACTTGGGGAGCGTACTCTAGTCCTTGCTTCCTCCTAGGCGTCCTGGTGAAGATCATTCAACCATTCATTGCCTAAGGTCCTTGTTTGCATTATGCAGGCATTCAAAGTTGTTTTTCTTGAGAAATGAATGTAAAAGGCACCGTTGATTGTAAGGTAAATTGATTTTTTTATGGAGTACATTACTCAGAAGTGGTAACCTAATCCCAGACTCATCAGCTCGTCCCTCCAATCAGTTTAATTAGACTTGAAAAAAAAGGTGACTTCTCAGTTTGGTTAGACCACGTGCTTTCAGAATGCAAGCTAACACGTTCACAAAGTAAACTAGCTTATTTCTTGCTAGTTAACTTACCTGAGTATGCAACTGAACTTCTGATACCGTATTAATGTATCAGGTAAGTCATAAGAAAGGGATCATATAATAAGCTCAGAGGAGCCCAGAACTATTGAGTGCTTATGAAAATATGCATTTTTGATGCAATATCTTTAAATAATGAAAAAATCACCTTAGCATTCTTGTATGCTATTCCAATTGTTAGTTAATTAATTAAACATTAATTAATGTGAAGTAATATTAATATTACTCTAATACTTAATAGTATCTGGTGAATATTAAGTGATACTAATTAAATTTAATTAAGGATAATTACTAGTTAATGTACTGGTTAAACTTTCTAGAGTAGCTTTGAGGTTTATGGTCACCTTTTTTTTTCCTACATATTTCTTTTCAAACATGAATGAACTTTTATCAGTTGTGTTGTTCTGGAGGACCACATTTTTCTTCTCATCTATAACTCTCTCAACTATGAGTGAATCCCATGCAAACGTAAATGCAGAATATATTGCAATCAGTTTTCTTTGAAGAATATACAATTCCTCGACCTTTTATTTTCTTTCCCAGTGACACTCCTTGTGCATTTTTTAACTGTTTGCATACGTTTATTTAAAAATAAATAAATAAATGAATAAAATTCCGCAATTATAGTTGTTAGTGTTATTGGTACGATGTTTTACTGTTAGAAATTAAATTCGCCATAGTTTTAGGCATACATCAAGTAGTTTATTTGGTACATAATCTAATATTTGAGAACTGGCTAATACTTTGTGAATACAGCATCACACCAATTTTAAGATTTCACTGAAAAATTGGCTATGTGTGGCAGCTAATCATACTTAATCTCTTGTTTCCATCTGTATTAAACCTCTAACTTTAGTGGTCTGAAACTGCACAAACTGTAAAGCTTTATTTCTACTTTTTGATCTCACTTCTTCAATTATATTTGTGTTTGTTATTTTTGCTCCCCGTCCATAGCCCAAAATGGGAAAAAAGAGGTTTTTGTGTTAGATGCAACATGTGGGGAGATAAAAAAAAAAAAACAACAAAAACCAAACCAAAACCAGAACAGTAAATGCATAATTATAAGTCATAGTGAATGAGTGGAATCACACAACATTTCATCCTCTTTTCATTCAAAGTTTATTTACAGTTTCTGATTGGGGGGGGGGGGGGGGGGGGGGGGGAGGGGAGGAGGAAGATCCTCTGCTCTGAACAATCCAGTCAAAATTGCTTTTATACTGAAATGCCCTGAGGCTGTCAAAAAGGACCTTGACTGGCATCTGGAATAAGCCATTATCTTGGCAATGGTTTGGCATATCCCAGGATGGTATGTATTAGCATATCCCTGGATAGTAGAAGTTATCATATGCCTTAGTAGCACAACTTGCAGATTTTGGATTGTGTTCATGAGAACAGATTTTTCCAACAAGTAACTTGCCAAAGGCTTGATATAAAAAGTACTTATGCCTAATGTCTGTCATTCCATCTATGCCAGTTCATTCTTCCTGGGCTGGACTAGATCCACCCTGGCACCTGAAACGGAGTAAACAAAGTCACCATCTACTGAAGACATTGATGTGACCTGTGTTATTTTTACAGGCAGTTGTCATAAGGATGGTGACTTTAAGTACCATGTAATGGTTGACCAGTGGTCTGAGATTGTCTTCTATTTTTATAGACTTGCTCATCTCAAAAAAAGACTTTAAAATGCCTTATAATTTGAATATATTGTGAAATTATCATCTCTGAGAAAGAACACAGCTGCTGGTAAGACTTCATTTGATCAATGGGTATAAATACATTCTGAACTTTAAAGCATATATTCATATGCGCTAAAGCACTTACAGTCATAAACAGAACGGGGAAGTAAACACCTGTTTGACATTTCAAAACATACCAGAGCAATGAATTGGCAAGCCAAAGAAATTCTGCCTAGACTGTGAGAAATTTTATCTTTGTGGGAGAGGAATGGGTTGATAGAGAGATGGACAGACAAATCTCTCTATTTCAGAGATTTTTAAATTATTGGAAATCTATTGAAATCTGTTGGAAACTTTTAAATTTTTAATGTCCATCAGAATGGAACGTCTTGGGGTCTGTCTATCTGTTTGCCCCAATTACAAAAGGTCTTTGTAGAGATCTTAAGGTATTAGTCTTCTTCTAGAACTTTTTGGTAATCTAAATATAGAAAATAAATTGCATAAAGACAAAAAAGAAAAAAAAGTCTTGCCATGTTACATTATGTTAATTCACAGAAAGTTCAGTGGAATTCTTCATGAAATAAAGTGCTGCTCTACCCAAGGAGTGCATCACAATTATCTCCCCCCAAAAAGATGCATTCTGTTTTCTTCTGGTCTTTTATTATAGAATCTGTAAAAGTAAACAAGAGGTACATCTTACTTCTACAGATTTAGGCTAGTGTAATTTACAGAATATGAGGGAAACTCTATCAGCTTCAGAATTCCAGAATGATCATGTACAGTTTGAAAGGGAAATATAATTAAAGTGGAGCAAAATCATATGTTTTATCAGCGACTTCAGCACAGGCAGGATTTTACCAATAGTATGTAATAAAAGCACAGATTAGATCATTGTTCAAACAGAAATCCCATGCATGCTTGTTGATTCCTTAGAGATTGGTAATCATAATCTCTTGACTCTGTTTCAATAAGGTTAGGGGTTTAGATCAGTATTTTTCCAGCTGCAGAAAGAAACCTTTGTAAACAGAATCTGATTGCCTGTAAAAGACTGCATGTTTTTCACCTACATGGTTTCCCTTTCCTTTCTTAGCTGCCTTTCATGTCAGTGCTCTCCAGAAGAAATAGCAAAATAATGATGTAAATTTGAGACTTATTTTGCTTTCCCAGACAGTATCTTGTCCTTTTACAGAGAGTCTATAAAATCAAATGTGGATAATGCAGCTTTTTTTTTTTTTTTTGGGGGGGGGGGGGTGTTCTTTCGTTACTTCATCTGAAAGTTCTATTACTGTTATGTTGATAGTATTTTCCAAGAAATGTTTTGACTGTTTAATTTTGTTTATAGATGTTAAACTTGGAATTGGTCGATATTCTGTTAGGATATATATCATGTTTTAAATGGCATAGTTTAGTGAATGATCTTGCAAAGTCTGTTCACTCTAGCATCTTTGTTCACCCAAATATTTCTGTTAAGTTGATGGGAAACTCTCTTTTTGAGTGACCTTACAGAATAACTGTGATTAAAATGCTGGTGGTGTTGAAGTCAATAATAAAATTTGTACTGGCTTCATTGAAAGCGTGAGCTTGTCCCATGACTCCTGTATTTGTAGCTGATAAAAACTCCACAGGACCAAACTCTTGATGAGCATACAATGGAATAGCACCACCAATGTCAAGAGACCTCCATGGATTTAAGTGTTCTGGGGTCTAAAGGAAAATGCTGTACAGAAAATGTATAGAAATCCCAAAGTCCATAGAAGGGAAAACTTCCAACAACATCACCTGAGGCAAGTTGTCACAGTACAAGACTGAGGTCTTAGTGACTCAGCTTCCCGGAGACTTGAAATCTGACCTGCTCTGCAAAGTTGCATTTTTACTGCTCAGTACAGGGTGCTGGTCGTTATACTGTCCCTGCTTGGCAGTAGCACACCCCTTACAGAGCCACAAGAACTTCAGAAAATTTAGGCCAAGTCAGAGATAGAAACTGTGCTGCAAGCAGTAGCCACAGTTATTTGATACTTTCCTTTAATTTAGATGCTCTTCAGTTACTATTATTTTTGAGACTTCCACCATTTAGGTGGAAACTTTTCATGCCAGATAGCTGTCTCAGGGTTATTGGTATTTTTTAAATTAGGAAAGTAACTTTTAAAAACTTGCTGACTTACTTGTTTACCTGTACCATATTCCTATTATGTCTTCATGTACTTTCATAAAGTAATATTTTCCATATAACAAATGAGGTTATTGTTTGGAACAACTGAGATGCTATTCCCATTTGCATCTCCCATTTGCTACCAAATAATATCAATTAAAATGTTATGTGGCAGCGGTTCCCTGGTGAAAGAGACTCCAAAAATGGGATTTATTTCATATAAATCCATCTGAAAGTTTTATAGGGAGTCTAGAAGACTAATTTTCATTAAACATCTAATTTAACTTTAGGAGGCTATAGCTAAAAATAGAGTGTGTGATGTTATGCCCTTACTAAAAGTTTTAAACAGTTCCTTGAAATATTATTGAACTAATGAAGCTTTTGACCCCACTTCTGAGTGGAAGATACAATGAATGCATATCATCTTGCATATTTACTGACATCACACTCATCTGTTTAAAAACACCTGACTCATCTTGGCAGGAGTGATGAAACTCCTCATTAAGCTGTTAAAAAAGAGAGAGAGAAAGAGAGAGAGAGAGAGAGGGAGAACTCTAATTAAGCAGCTTGATAAAAATTCTGACCCATAATAGATTAAATAAGCTTTCTGTTCAGCAATAATTCCTGGTACTAAGCGAGTCCATGGGGAGCAGGTATATCCAATACTGCAGGTTGATAAATAAATGCATTTACTGTTTGGACACGCTTCAGGAGGAAGCCTGTTTCTTTTCTTTTCTCTTTATTATAACGCATACCAGAATCCACTGCAATTTTTGGCATGTGGAAAGAAACCACTGAAATCTGCGGTTCTGCTAATTCTATGATAAGGTAACTGATACCTGCTTTTGATGGGGCAAATCTCTCAATTTGACTTTTTTTTTAATTGTTGGTAATAGATTTTTTTTTTTTTTTTTTTTTGCTTTTCTGAGGAAAAATGCCCCTTACTGATTACACAGGATTGTCTGAACAAAACATTTGAGGATTTCAGTGCTGGAGCTCAAGTCTTGGTCACGCAAATTGTCTATATGAGAGTAATGTCATTAGCTGTAAGCAACTTGAACCATTCACCGTCAGCCAGAAAGGCAATTCTATGCTTCCCAGACAGTCATCCTAAAAAGTCTTTGAAGGACTGGTGCTTTGAGACAAACTACACCCAAGGACATACTTCTTCAGATCTGTATTTAAGCTCTCCAAAAGGAAACATGTCTGTACATTACCAGCAGGTGTTTTCAAAAGCAGGACAAAGGAAGGTGGTCTGCCAAAAAGATGAGATAACTAGTGGTTTCCTGACTGTTATTTTTGACCTGGTGGTTTTTGACTGTACTTGTTAAGGGAGAGCCTTCACTGGTGATGTTTGCTAGCAGCCGCCTTGTACACTTAATGGGAATTTAGTTGGTGAGAAGTCGGTTGTCACAAGCAGAGTTTCTTCTTTTGTACATCCCAATTGAGGTGTAATGACCTTCAAGCTGATGGGGTGCAAAATGCACAAGGTTATATCCCTGCTCTGAATTCTTTCTGTGATTAAATTGTTTGCCTCTCTGCTTCTCTGCTGTACCGCTGTGGTTATAATTTGCCCAGCATGAAGTCTACAGAAAATATGAGCAACAACAAAAAATATATTTGGGTTCCAGCGAAAGCAGAAATTTTCAAACTTTCACCAGAAAAAATAAATTAAAAAAAAGAAAAAGATATTTTAGCATTTTTTCCCATTTGCAATTACTCTTTAATCCTCTTCACTGCTCACTTATGACCAAGTCCATCATAGCAACATGCTGAAGTTGAACTTCAATCAAGAACTACAGGGCATGAGTTCAACTACTGACAAAGATCGTTACAAGGAGTTATTTTACGTTACAACATGTAAATCCAGAACACGTAGATCCAGCTACACATTTCCCCTGCAAAACTGTAAATTAACCCATTACTAAATAAAAAAAAAAAAAAAAAAAAAAGAGAGAAGTTGATGTGTGGTGTTGTGGGGCTTTGACAGAGAATTGAGAGGCCTTTTATAATCTACTTTCAATTAAAAATGAAAAGCTTTCTCAAACTGGGGAGATGATACTTCATCCGGGTTGCTCCACTTGAAGTCAGTTTCTGAGCAGTATCTCAGTTGACTTAAAGCCTGGGGGCACCTTTCTTTGAGGATTATCAGCTGATTTACACAAAAATGTTCATCGCTATGAATCAAAAATATAAACTGTATGTTGATTTGCTGTGGGCTGCTGTTTACAGGAATCACACACTTTTTTTCAGGACAGAAATAATCTCTGAAATGTGAATCCTTGCAAACTCTGGCTTATATCTGTGAATAAGGAGTAAAGGAGCTTAGCTAATTTATACTTTTTGAACAGGTTAAAAAGAAAAATCCATTCCCTCCCCGACCCCCCCCCCCCCCCCCCCCTTCTTATTTCTTTTAACATTCAGACAACAATAGAGATTGTTTATTGTATGAGTTTTATGTAAGCTTTTTAAAAAATATGCAGGAAACTGATTTTTCCTGTAATTTGGGCAATGTTTTATTTACTCAGTACAAATATTCCCCTGAAATGTAGAAAAGCAGAGAGTAAGAGCAATTTGCCAGTGTATAAGAGCTGAAAGTGAAATCAACCATTAACAACAATGAATCCAACCATGAAGAAAAAATGATGGGGTGGTAGATATTTAGGGTAGGACTCATCTCACTTAATTTTATCTGTCTAAAAGTTAGGCATCAAATTTAAGCTGTGATTCCAGACTTTCCCCGTACTCAGTGGAGAATAACAGTCACTGGAAGAAGGTGATTGACCTCCCCCCCATCTCAGATGTTTTTGATGATGAATTTCTTGTTCGTGAATTTTGTTGTTCATCTGGAAGTGATATCCTTTCTCTGCTGACTATAGAAAGTGTCTTGGTGCTCAATTGCGTGCCTCACATTTAGATAGAAAAAATTTGGAAGAGTGAATGCCATACTTAGTGTTGGTTTTTACTTGACGTAGTGTTTAACCTGGATCCTTTTCCCTTTATTTAAAGGCATATCTAACTTACTCATTCAGACACCACTTTAGATGAAGTCTTGACTGTGGCTTTTCGAGTTTCCCCAACACTTTTATATGTGCTGTTTAATCAGAAACATCTCACTAACACTATATCCTTCAGGTGTCAAAGATGCCTTGGTTCTGTTTCATAACATAAGGTTTGACTTTTTGTTAGATTACAGATACCTTCTTTGCTAGGAATTTGATGATGAACATGTGCAGCTCTACCTGGTATCAAAAATAATCTCAGAAAGGAGATTTTTATGACATCAAGTGTAGGACTGTCTGCTACAAAATACAAGATACTGAGTGTGAAATAGAGATAACCAGAGTTTTCGTATGGAAGAGTGGTCCCTTGATGTTAAATATGATAATGTGAATGCAGTCTATGTCTCATTAATTATTCAAACCCCTTGCCAAAAGCTGGCATACTTGCACCATGCCCTGATTTTTTACTCCCTTTCTGCTTCTAGCCATTGCTAGATGATAAACCCTAGCTAGGTGGTCTAGCCTAGAATATTTTCATAAAGGTTTTAAACACAAAAAATGCACAGTAAATGGCAGTCATTATGCCATGGGTTTTGTATCTTAAATATTAAAAATAACAACACCCGAGCAAATAAGGTATTGCAGTTCATGGCAAAAGCCATCACCTAGATATTGGAGGAACGTTTTGTCCACTTGTGTTTTATAATGTCAGTCTTGGAACTTACTGCTTCTGATAATTTCGGTCCTTTTTCATCTTCCTCTGGAGCATTTGGAGCTAATACAGACTGATGAAGGAACTGGATGGATGAGCCATGATGTCCTTTAGTACAACTCTAACTTTCAAAAATATTTTTGGAACAATTCTCGTATTACAACAGAGGACCCACATTCAAAAAGCTGAGTAACAGGTTAAAAAAACCTTTTTGCATTCCACCAGAAGACATTTACTCCTTAGAAATAATTAGGTCAGTAGTTCATCCTTAGCAATATATTGTAAGACAAGATACACATGCAAGATCAGGGGAAAGTTATGTTGGTGTTTTCTTACTCCATAACCAGGGTAAAAAAATCATAGTCTAAATTTGTAGAATTGGTGGTGGTGTCAGGAAGAAAGGGAGAGCTAAAAACACATTAGCTATTAATTGAACAATAATTTCATACCAGTCCTGTTGTGCTTTTCCTTTTGTGGCATGAACATCATTCCTCAACACCTCAACATTGGATTTTGGATATCACCAAAAACACAGTCTTGCTTAGGATCAGACAACCATGCAAAGTCACTCCAGGCGACTTTATGCTAAAATCTCCTATTTCTTAATGAATATATGAACTATTTCTAATTTTCCAACTGCATCCATTTTGAGGGTTTCTAAGATGTGTATCTTTGCCTACAAGATTACTCTTACCATTTGTTCCCTAAAAATTGACAGCTCCTCACAATAACTAGTGAAACAAAACAAACACAACAAAAATAACTGAACAGGCACTTTCACTTGAGAAGAATTCTTTCCTACCCCAAGTCTGTCGATTGATCTAACAATGAGAACATAAGAAATAGCCATAAACCAAGCACTTGAGAAGTTTGTAAGTACAGAAAAAAGTTTGATCAATAGGAGAAAGCTAATATATTTAACTGTACATTAGGAAAAGTACACACACATGCAAAAAGAGAAGCTGACACTGGGCATATTCTGCAGGCCTCTCTTAATCTAGTAGTGAATAATACAGTATTTTGGGACAATGTAGCCAAACCATGAAATGGATGTTAAATATCTGTACCATCAGAAGAGCTATCACACGCCCATGATAGCCAGGGTGAGAAGCTCCAGCAATCTAGGTAGTGAGAACAACAGCTTGCCTTGGGTTCCACATTTCCAGAGAGGATAAGACTATTATGCTGTTGTTTCTGGCTTTAGCGGACCTCATTGCATATCTTTCCTGAAAGCCAGAACATAGTTAAATCCCACAGAAACCTCTAATGTCCAATGTTGTAGTCCCAGAAAATGATCCACACTTGAGCAGGTTTCAAGACACGTGTAATTTTATAGAGTAAGGTTGACCATCCATGATGTAAAACAGTATCAAGGCAAGTTTCCCTTGACAGTCAAGTGAATTTATTTTCTAATTCCACTGAGAGTTTGCAGAACGGTGCCTCAGAACAAAGTAATCTGGTGCTCTTTATGGTTTGTCCAGTAATCAGCCATAGCCAGCATCTGATTTTCTAAGTGTCTGATTGATATGGTGGGACATAAGAGACTGACCTCCCTAACAACATCACTTAAATGTACAACTCCAGACATCTGCACTTAGACAATATGAGTGAGATTTCCATAAGCGATCTGCACTGACATTCTTCTGGACCCTTTTGTGGCAGCAGCGTTGCATACTTTATGGTAAAAGTTTTGTTTGATAACGCACACAGGAATTAGTGCAGAAATATGTTAAGGTTTTCTGACTTGTCAGGTTGATCGTCAAACTCAGGGCTCTTGATCAAACTTCGTGTCCTCTGTACTTGTTTCCACATCTGCCTAAACTTGGGAACTTCGGAAGGATGCTTGTGCAGGTATATCTTTTGCTTGGGATTTTTTGTGTAGTGTTTTTTTGGGTTTTTTTAGGCAATTTAGAGCAATACTCCTGTATTCCCTTACCTAGGTGTAGACCTGTAGGCAGCAGTGCTATTACTTGTTTCATACAGATATGGAGAAGGGCTTGAAGTAGTGGGAACTGTAAGAATTGTTTGTTGTTATGTGTATGTGTTTCTGGCTGTTTTCCCCATATGCTATTTCTGCACAGATGAACATGGTATAGCCCTACTTTCCTCAGACTTACCGCATCTCACAGTGTCCAGAAGGGGACTCTAGGGTACAAGGACTAATCCTGAGAGGTACAGAGTATCCTTTAACAGTGTAAGAACTCCTCATCTCCTAGTGACTTGCTCCCAACAAGCAACTTACAGGACTGAGACTGGAAAACTCAGATGAACCGGAACAGCTAGGAAATTAAAACAGGCCACCAGGCTAGAGCCCGGAATTGCCACAAGCCACTGTGTCTCCTTCTTATCTGAGGACAAATAGATTAGAGTTAAAAGGAAAGAAAGAAGATAGTGAGAAATAGGGTATTCTGAAATTTGAAATAATGAAGGTCTCACCAAATTTCTGCAGCCTCAAGGAAAAGCCATTTAGATTTAAGAGCTTACTTCAATCCAGGACAGAGCTAAACTCTTAACCTCTTAGGCGAACCTTTCCCCTAACCCTCTAGAGCCCCCAAACAAACATAGATGGACCTTTCAGTTCCCTCAAATCAGATCCGCCTTTGCTTTTGCAATATTTGTTAAGATGAATAGGGTTCCCTTGCAATGCTGCGGCAGTGGTGAGGCGGCACATTTGTCAAACAGCAGATCTTGAGCTCCGAGCCTATCTGGATAGACGACAACAATTGTAGCTGTTGTTTAACGTATCTATTATGGTAGCGCCTAAATGGCTCAGCCAGCCTGGGACTCTACCAAGGTCAGTGTTGTATATACTGAAGCACAAATAATAGTCCAACACATACACAATCTGTAACACTAAGGTAAATCAGGAGGGTAAGAAATTATGACTTATGAGGTAACATTAAACTGTGTGGTATCCAACTGAGTGACTCTTATCATGAAACCTTGGCCCTGCTAAATACACTAGGGGATTAAAAACTGCACCCATGAAGTCTTGATAATATCTTTCCGCTTAATGAGCCTGGCATCCAAACAAACTATGTAAGGTCATCTAATATCACCAGCATTAATGATGAATTCTCCCATAGCAGCTACAATTCTCCAGGCATCATGCAAAGGCACTGCAAACTGTGTGTTGTGAGTCTACTGTACTTAGCACAATAGGGTGCTGCTGTACGCAGGGACGTCTGACAACAGTATTATTGGCAATTAGCTATTCTGTAGTGACTTAAATAATTTCCTTATCTTATGTAAGATCATAACCACGTTATTCTTGCAAGGGTGGAAGCAGGAGATAACACAGGCATTGTTTTAGGACATGCAATTTTAAATTATGGATGAAATATCCTGCTTGATTCAGCTGACATTCAGCCAAAATCCATGAGCTCACATTCTTCCATAATAACTATATTTACCACTACTAGAATGGAATTCAAATTATTCAGTGCGTAGCCCTAATAATAAACCTATATGACTAGGGGCTGCTTCTTCAACATTATTTCCACCTAATTTATAATCAAGATGTTCAATTAATAATTTCAGCATTTTACGCAGTGTTAAGTCAGCTGAAAAGCATGTGATTTTTTTCCATTTTTCATTTTTTCACAATGCTGAGGAATGCATAATAACCCAACAGAACAAGGATGCCAGGAAAGCAACAATTATTAACAGACTAATGGAAAAAAGAAAAGGTTCAAAAAGAAAAGCTGGAAAGTTGATTGAGTTTCACAGAAAATGTAAATGCACTAAACGGTTTCAGAATAAAAGGCAGCGAAGTCTACAATGCATTTCCACGGGTATTACATCCGCCTTGTGAATGACAGGCGAGATGAGGATTTTCTTGGAGAAACAGCACCGCATTTCTCTCACATTCACCTGCTTTGCACCGGTGCGACAGCAGCGATGCTGAAGTAGTTGCAGAGGACACCCAGATGTGAGTGACAACCAGATCATGGCAAACCATTTCTGCTTTGCTGGGAGCAGTGTTTCCTTTAGAATGCTGCAGATTTACTCACTAAATAAATACTGCACTAACTCAAATATGGCTCAGTTAGAGAGTGCTGTCTTGTAGTTTGGCTCCTTGGTGACTTTTGTGAGCAGGCTACAAAGTCACTGAAGGTAACAGAGAAGAGAAATGTTGAGATCTATGGCTTGCATCATATACCGTTTTCATTTACATAGCTGTATTGACTCTTCTGACCTTTAAATGGACAAATCTATGAAATATACTTGTAGCTTCACTCAGAATAACCAAATTCAATTCCCTGTGTCCATAATCCCTGGCACAGTGTTATCCTTGTCAGAAAGGCCACAGACTGAACAGGTACTGAAGTAGCTGCATATCATTGGTATATGTTCTTCCTAAGCAGAAAGAGTACACGTTATCGTGAATGCTCATGTATTTAATATCACTGTTGCATGTGCTGTACAACTAGCATTAGAAGACTTTTCTGGAATCTTCCATCATAACTAAATAAATTTAATAAATAATACAATGGAATCTACTGGGAAATTTTTTAACCACACGTTTATGGCTGGATCAGGTTTCTTAAATGCTTCTATTCAATGGCCTTAGCACCTTGTTCAGTTTGCAATGGCGAGGTGGGGAAAAAATGAGATGTAGTCTACAGAATTTGAAAACTAAATTCAGTATATTTTTCTGTATGGCTTATACTCATCACTGGCAGTTTAATTAGAAAACATTCAATTTCTGTTAAGAATTTGTAGTTGAGGCTTTGTTATTTTCCATAACTGAGCAGTATTTCACTATTCAATATCATCAATGCAGGGTTTTTTTAATACTCTTTTCCCTTTGTTGATTATAAGTGTCTCGCTAAACTGCATCTGTAACAACTGAACGCTTTGCCATTGCAAACAGCTCTCCAAAATTCATAAAATTTAAATGTGGTTTCACTCTTTTGTTTTCTGTAGAGTGCCAGGTTATTTACTTTCCAATATTATAGTACTGATGAATTTAGGAGTATTAGGCCTAGAATTAAGGCCCCTTAGATATATATTTCTTTTTTAATTAGTCACCTACTCCTTCTGTGACCTGAGTAGGTCAATTAAACGGTCATTGCAGGCTTCTAAAAATATATAAGTAATATTTTGACATCTCTGAAAAGGATTTAAAAGCTAAATAAATTAATAGTGAGGCCACTGGTGGAACTCCCACAGATACAAATCTTTGTTGCTTTGCACTGCATGTTTTAACATTTTATGTCTATTTTGCATTGTTTTTTTTAATAAAATCTTTAAAAAACCTTTTTTGTGAAATACTTTCCTAGTTTGAGGTATGCTTCCCCTCTTACATCCTGCCAGGTGGGGTAAAGGCCTACTAATGGCTGACTTAAAATGTTTGTTTTGGTAATGCTATAATGGTCAGTTTTGTCTTTTTGTCTGTATTTCCTAGCATCTATACCCAACATACTGCATTTTGTGAGGCAGAATTCAATGCAGTTTATCGCTGGTGCACACTGTTCTCTGTACTGGAGATCTCAATTTTATTCTGTCTGTTTTCAGTGTTTTCTTCATCTAAACTCAGAGTCATCTGGAGAGGAAAAATATTGCTCATCATTTATGCATAGAAACCCCAGCCTAGACACCCATGGATATATTCTACTTATGCTTATGACAGGACAGTCTTGGAGGTCCATACTTGTGGGTTTGCTCCAAGGGTCATTCACAGCCTTTTAGACCCTGAGATCCTTTTAACAAGAGGATCCATCTGAGACCTGCCCAGTTTTGCTGACTGGTGGCTGGTTTCTCCCAGTTACCAAGTTACTCAGACATTTTAAAGACAGAGGATGATATTGATTGCCAAATATATAAAGAACACATGCTTCACACTGCTGTAGGAGGCACTATGTAACAGGTGAGAAGATAATTACAGAGCTTCAGTTATCTCACCAGGTTTCTTCACCACATTCTCCTCCAATGTACAAACCCCTGTCAAGCACTTCTATTTCTTATAAATAAAAAGTCTAACACTGCATCTGCGTGCCTACAAGACCAGACAGCTTAACTGAATTTTCTTTTTCTTTTTGTTCTGTTTTTTTTTTTTTTTTTTTTTTCCAATTGATACTGTCCTGATTTGAGGACTTTATGTTCAGTAATTTTACTTCTTAACTAAGCCTCTTCTAACTGTCTGAAATTAACAGCATATTGTGCAGTAAAATGTTCATTCTCAGAGTGATAAGACCTATGTTTATAATTCATGCCAAGAAATGGTACACAGAGACTCTTGCTCGTATTTACTGCTGTAACAACCAAGGTCAGATAGTTTCGTTATTTGCCCCGCTGAAGGGTCAGAAACAGAAAAGCACAGAAGGGTCCCACCTGTGTGGAGAAGCGGATAGGACAGGTGACCCAAAACTGACGAACAGGGTATTCCATCCCATCTGCCCTATGCTCAGCATAAAAACTGAGGGATCAAAGGGTCAACATTTTTTTTCAGTGACCAACATCTGGGGACCCTGTCTATTTATCTGCCTTTGGTCCTGACCTGTGTGTTCCTGACCCCAGATCTGGAATACGGTTCCCACCTGTCGCTAAATCAAATCTGGGACTTCCCCAGTGCCTGTCAGTGACGTCATCCTGGGAGCTTGATACAGTTTTGTATGTATTGTATCTATTTCATTATTTTCTTTTTATTTTATTATTAAAATTTCATTAAAGTAGTTTAGTTCCTTCTAAACTCATAAATCTCTTTATCTTTCCTCCTCCTCTCCTTGGAGTGAGAAGTGGGGGGAGAGCATCTGTCGTCCATCATCATCCAGTCTGGCCCAAACCATGGCACGTGGCTATCAGAGACTATTTCCTCCAGTCAATAGTTTCTGGCCACTTTATAAACTCAACCAGACTGAGGATGAACTAGCAATTTCACTAGGAAGCAAAGACCTCCAGTCAGGTTTTACTCACGCAAAAAGATTTAAAATTTCTGAATATTGTTCTGGCAATTGGGTCTCATTTTGAATCTCATTGTTTCTGGAACTTCACATTTAATTAATTATATCTGGCTTCAGCAAGTGGCCTGCTCTTAAAATTTAGGGATGGAACACTTTTTTGAAAATGGAGAACATTTTCCTGCTTATTTTTTTTCCTTTTCTTCTCTCACAGAATTTTAATCATACCATTACAAAAGTTTCTTTTTCTTGTTTAATTATTTTGCTGTTAGTTAGAGTGTCTCCCAAAGTGTAACCCAAAACAATGGCCCACTGTACCAGATATCTGAGGCTTATCACCTGCTTAGAGGGTAAGTTTAGGTTAGAGTGAGGAGAAGTTTCAAGCATCACGGCAATGTTGAAAATCTGACTTTGACAGTGTTTTTAAACATTTTGGGGATTGTTAAGGCTTGGTGTGAAGAAATTAGATAACTAGAAGGAAAAGTAACAAGGTATTTTAAAAGAATGGATGTATAAAACCATAAACAAGAAGTACTCATGCCAATGATTACTTTTATATCCCTAGAAATCCCAGGTATTCACATTTCTGTTTCAACATTTGGCACCAGGTTTACAAAAGTGATGATTTCCCTAGATAAGGCAAACCTTCAGCAATGTCCAGACAAGTGCCCCCTTGCATCTCATCCTGAGGACTAACCTCATTCCCAAGACTGCAAAACTTCCATCCATTTTAATGAGGAATGAATAACAGTCAGCACATTGAAGGAAGGAAGGAAATTTTGTAACTCATAGCTTCACATGGTGTTTTTATTTTTTTTTTATTTTTTTTTTTTTTTTTGGTCTCAAGGTCAGCTCACAACTTCCCAGCCATGTTGGTGTTTATCATAAAAATTCAAGCACTTTCTTCTTTCAGCAATACCACATACGTATGTTTACAGGTTTATTAGGGTCTCATCACACATTGTCCCCATTCCCATTCATCTAGTGAGGGGGTGAATTACTACAAAAATTGCCAACCATGGCTTCATCCCTCCCACAGGAAGGGGGCATCATTCTGCCCAGGAGCTTGGTATTTCTTCAGTGAAATTCACTCAGCAGGGAGGACAATCTTCTGCAGTAAAATGAGAATTTTAATGGGCCCATTTTGTAGGTAGATTTGACAAGAAAATACCGCCAGCTCCTTGTTTCCCGTGGATCGATTTAGAAGTTTGGTGGAGCTTTTCATCCTTCAAGCTTCCTAAAGCTACCCTTGATTTCTTTTTAATAAGATGCACTGAAAATGTCCTACCACCCTAGAACATTATACTAGGGCTGCTAAGATCTAGGGGAGGGAAATGCAGAGGGTTAATTTTCAGCTGCTGCCGTGAGTGGCATTAAACATCAAAAGTGCTCTAAATTAACTTCTTCCTCAGAAGAAATATTTAACAATTGCTGATGTGATGTGTGCCTTGACATTTTGAAGGATTATTCAAAATCTTTTTGTGTTTAGGATAATGACTTTCAAAGCACTTACCATCCTGTGCTAGTCAAATGCAGCACTTTTGATTCATCACCACGGCGGTATTAATAATTAAATGTGTTAAGATACTGGTAAGGTTGTGTGGCAAGCAGTAAAAAAAAACTTGAGCTGAGGTCTCGCTACATCCCGAACTCACCTTGATGTTCCCTGTTATTATTCCATTGCAAATAAGATCACACACACACACATATATATGCCTTTTTTCACTTCTATGTACATTTTTTTGCAGTGCACTTGCTTCATACTATGTTGTAAGCCTAGGCATGGCCCTTAGGTCTAAACTCTCTTAATTCACGGGTTTATTTCATGTAAGCACCAAGGGAATGAGACGTGTGATATCCCAGATGTGGAACTGTAGGGAAAACTGGCTGTACATACCAAACTACCACTTTATTAATTGCTTGCTTAATGCCTGCTATGTCATCTACATCCTACTGAGAGAAGCACTCACTAACTTGAATAATCTCATTGACATAAACTGAGCCTGCCCACTTGGAAAACATTTTTACTGTTATTTTTGTTCCAGTTAGACGCTGTTCACCAAGCTCAGGGACCTACAATGCCAAGCACAGGACCTCTGTGTGGCAAGAGATAGTCTTCGCTTCTCCAGCAGTTTGTATTTAAAAAGAGAGATGGATGAAAAGAGGGAGAAAATTAACAGTGTTTGCCACTTTACAGCAATAAATAATTAAGTTTTGAATTAATTGAGAAGTGAACTGAGGCTTCTTCTAACAGCGTTTGAAAGTTGGGCAGAGGGGAATCTTTGGGGCCTTTGCTAGCTTCACTTTTTCAGCCAGGTCACAGGATGCAGTAGGCAGCCCATGGCAGTGGCACTGACTGAGGACTGCCTCCTGCTTCAAGAACATCTCTTTGTGATGCTGACACCCGGGGTAGGGCCCTGAATGAGAACCACTTCCTTGTTCCAAAAAAGCTCAGAACCACTACCTTTCTGACAGACCTGCAAATACACATCATCCAGAAACTTTAGGAAGACAGGGATTCACTCAGGATAGGTGACAGTGAGGAATATTACTAAGAGCTGACTCTCTTTCAGGGTAGAAAGAAGATGATGGTGTCAAGTGAATCATCCCGAATTCCCCATGGAGCCCAATTAGTCTCAGAGTTTTTAATCTGAAGGATGGGTTAATCTCAAGTGAAGTGAAGCTGAAAAGGTTACCACAGAATATTACTGACAGAGATGAAATCCAGATACATCAGAAATCGCCAATATTTTTCTGCCAGAAATGAAAACATTGATACTATTTTATACACAAAGCAAGCAGAAAGAAAGAGAGAATAAGCAGTCTTTTAAACCACTGTTTCAAAAGTTCCAGCAGATTTACAAAGAGGAAAAAAACAAAAAAGTTATTCCATTTTGAAAAGTAACAAGTGTCGTACAAATGAGCATACCTCTATCTGTGCTTTTGTGCATAAAAGGCACATGGCAAATTAACAGAAACTGCCTTTTGTCAAAACCGAGGATGCTTCGGCCTGGCCTGAATATTCAATCTTCCACTTACATGCACACCTTTAGAAGCAGCAGTAAGTAAATTTAAAAAAAAAAAAAAGAAAGAAAAAGAAGGAAAAGAAAAAAAATGTTATCTAAAGAATTCAAGAAGTATCTAACAAAGAAAATTGAAAAAGAAATTATTTTGCAAGTGCTTTTAAGTATTGAATAATTGATTGATAGTGCATAGATTATTGAGATACTCTTGTACCTTGGACTAACAGTGTGTGCTTGCAGACCAGAAGGCCAACCACATCCTGGGCTGCATCAAAAGAACCGTGGCCAGCAGATCCAGAGAGGTGATTCTCCCCCTCTACTCTGCTCTTGTGAGACCCCACCTGGAGTACTGTGTCCAGCTCTGGAGCCCTCAGCACAAGAAGGACATGGACTTGTTGGAGCAGGTCCAGAGGAGGGCCACGAAGTTGATCAAAGGGCTGGAGCACCTCTCCTAGGAAGACAGGCTGAGACAGTTGGGGTTGTTCAGCCTGGAGAAGAGAAGGCTCCGGGGAGACGTTATAGTGGCCTTCCAGTACCTGAAGGGGGCTACAAGAAAGCTGGGGAGGGGCTGTTTGCAAGGGCATGTAGCGATAGGATGAGGGGCAGTGGTTTTAAACTAGAGCAGGGTAGGTTTAGATTAGACTTTAGGAGGAAGTTCTTTATAATGAGAGCGGTGAGACAGTGGAACACATTGCCCAGAGAGGTGGTGGAGGCCCCATCCCTGGAGACATTCAAGGCCAGGCTTGATGAGACTCTGAGCAACCTGATCTAGTTAAAGATGTCCCTGCTTACTGCAGGGGGTTGGACTAGATGAACTTTAAAGGTCCCTTCCAATCCAACACGTTCTATGATTCTATGATTCTATGACCTTTCATTTGTTTATTGGCTACTAGACGCAGATGTCAGGACAAAAGGTTGGTAGCCTGGCTGGCTGAATTGATGTACAGCCATTTATGAAATCTTCTTCTCTGTTTTCCTGTCTCTCTAAAGATTTTATTTCAACAGTTTAATACCCATTTTTCAATGGCATAATACCCTTCCCATGCTAAGTTCTGGAGACAATGTGCTGAGGACAATAAGCCTGTGGGAAGTGCTCATTCATGAAGATACTCCAGTTTGGTCTGTCGTGTGGCAGTCTACGTGAACGCAAGCACATTCTCTAATTTATAATAAATTCTCATGCTCAGATCCAGAACCAAGCTTCATATTGTTATGACATATGCTTCATTTGAGAAAATTATACTGAGCAAATGTGCTCTTCACCTCCAGGGCACCAGCTTCAAATTCATGGCTAGTCAATAAGAACAGTAATGCTGAAGCCATATCATCATGGAACTCTATAAGATGTCCTGAAATGCCTTAGTTCTATTGTCTTTTCTATTTCCAAGATTGTTAGTAACAAAAACATCCTTTGGCATTATCAGTGAAGAATCCAAGGGCTGCATGTGTTGGGTCTTGTCACATGAAGCAAAAATATCCACTGATTCCAGGAGAGCAGATGTGCCTCCCTGCCTCTCTCCATCAGGCTAACGTCTTACAACTTTCAACAAAGGTTTAAGGACAGGGTTTACTGTGTGTATTTTCATTCTCCTCCTCTGCCCATGCCTTCTATTTTACCTCCTTCATTTGACTTATTAGAACCTCACAAACAGCTGTGTTAATTTGGAAAGAGAAGAGCAGCTGCTGGACTTGAAACCATATGTTCAGTTCCAATGGATGCAAGTTGCTAGGAAAACTCAGCTAGCTGCTCCCAGGGCTCATTAGCCCCTCAAGGAAGTCTCCAAAACAGAAGATGATGAATGTAGAAATAATAAAAGAGTGGTGTTTTCCCCATTGCATTTCCTAACTTTTTTCTAATTTTTACTCTTCATTGCCTCCTTTTTATCCAAGGGACTTTCTGCATTCATTTCCTCACACTTTCTTTGTTTATTTTACAAGCGTATCCTCAAAGATAGGTCATTTTAAGAATAAAAAATAAAGGACAGATGTTATCCACTAATCTACAATTAGCAAAAAGTATTTGCTAATGGGAAATCCTAATTTTCATTTAGTTACTACCAAATTCTTCGCCTCCATCCTTAGACAGGATAAATGGCTACTTGTCCCCATTCTAATCTGAGTTCATGAGAACTTGTCACAGTGACTGGCTGTATGGATGACATTATTTCCCTCGGCTGTGAAAGTTAACTGTAGAAATCAAAAATCTAACAATTAACCTTGTTGAAAAACAATGAGGAAAAAAACCCCAAACTTTTAATGGAAAAATATATTACCTTTAAAAGTACAGAGTTTATTCAAAATGTTTTGCTGATGTCAGCTCTAATGACATAACAGTGTTTAGTTCATTTTACAGGGCAAATTTATTTTTCTTAAGACATTTGTTATAAGTTACTCATTTTTCCCCCTGATTTTTATTTTAAAGTTGTCCTCTCTATCTGGAAATAGAAGTAGCTATTTTTCCTTTGTTTTTGTTGCTCCCTAGAAAGTCATCACAACATATGATCACGTTTCCCCAGAGATTTTTTTGATTGTGGTACATATGGGCTAAATTTGCAATGGATGAATTTTAGGTGCACATTTAAGTGCAGTGAAGTAAAATTAGTAATAAAAACAATTGCATCAAATTTACCTATCCTTTGAGGAAAAGATTTTGCATTTGCAGTTAAATATTTGCTCTAACTTTTGCCTTTTTGTTCATTGCTCCATAACTTTTACTATTTTGATAAAGTTTACACTGCGCTTAGGTTGTTTTTTTTAGTCAGCTGAGCAGAAATCAAAGTCGAATAAAGCAAGCAGAAGAAAAAGTATATTTATGCTTTACTGATTCTGAATGTCAAAGTCAATAAATACTTTATTTTTCTTTCCATTTTTCTCCCCAAAATTTTTCATTTCATCAGGTGTCTGGGACAACTACTTTGCAGCTACTTCACTCATTTCAGTAAAGCTATAGCAGCTTATTGGTTTGTATGGACCCTAGAATAATAATAATAAAGTTATTTGAGTTTTTTGAGGGGTGTGTAATTAAAAAATAAAAGTCCTGAAAACCTAGGAAATTGTATTTGGGTTCCTGGCTCCCAGTGATTAGAGATTTCTAAATCAAATCAACACTTCGGTTTCACTGTTGGCATTACTTTGGAACACGATTTTACCAGGTAATACTTAAAAACTTACATTTGCATATCTTCATTTAGAATGTAATACATTTACCATAGTTTTGCATATCTGAAAATTAAGAACCTAAGCCAGGAAAAGATAGTAATCTAAAATATATAAATCATTCTCTGTATCTCCCCACTGAATTTAGAGTCTATATGAATGACTTTTTAGAGTAGGCAGCAATTTCTGGATAGCTAAAATTAGTTGAAAAAAATTGCAATGTAGGTATCTCCAAGCACATAACTTTTAATCAAAAAAATATGTTTGTATACTTAAATGTTTGGTTTGCACTTACTCTACAGATGCACCATGATCATGGCTGGGTTGAATACCCTGGGGCCTTTCTCTGTCTCTGGGTGTTTGGGATTCAATAACTAGTTGCTCTTTCACCTAAAATTTGTTCAGTCCTCAAGGATGATGCTTCAATAAGTCTAACACGTCTTGGTGAAACTGAGCTCACCCCCCAAGCACTGCAACCACACTTCAACCATGCCTCTATTCAAATGGACACAGCATGGGGAATAGACAAGAGGAGTTAGACACTTGTGCATGCCTGCAGGACTATGATCTTACTGGCATCATAGAGATGTGCTGGGATGAATCCTATGACTGGATTGTTGGAATGGAAGGATACACGTTCTTTAGGAAGGACAGGCAGGGAAGATGAGGAAGGGGCATCGCCCTCTATGTCAGTGACCAGCTGGAGTGCATGGAGCTCCACTTGGGGATGGATGAAGAACCAACCAATAGCTTTGGGTCAGGATTAAAGGGAGGGCAGGGACAGGTGACATTATAGTGGGGGTCTGCTGCAGGCCAACTGACCAGGAAGACCAAGTCGATGAGGGCCTCTATAGACAAATAAGAGCAGCCTCATGATCACAAGACCTGGTCCTCACTGGGGACTTCAACCATTGCCATATCTGTTGGAAGGACACCACAGTAGGGCATAAGCAATCCAGGAGGTTCCTGGAATGTGTTGATGATAATTAACTTGTACAAGCGACAGAGGAGCCAATGAGGAGAGGTGCTATGCCAGACTTTGTTCTCACCAACAGGAAGGGGCTGGCAGAGAATGTGATGCTCAGGGGCAGCCTTGGCTGCAGTGACCATGAAATGCTGGAGTTCAAAATCTGTAGGGCAGCAAGAAGTGCACACAGAAAGCTCACTACCCTGGATTTCAGGAAAGCAGTCTTTGGCCTCTTCTGGGATCTGCTTGGCAGAGTACCATGGGATAAAGCCCTGGATGGAAGAGGGACCCAACAAAGCTGGTCAATATTTTCCTACAGGAAAGCTGGGGAGGGACTCTTTATCAGGGAGTGTAGTGATAGGGTGAGGTGTAATGGTTTTAACTGAAAGGGAGGAGATTTAAATTAGATATTAGGAAGAAATTCCCTGGTGTCAGGGTGGTGAGACACTGGAACAGGCTGCCCAGAGAAGCTGTGGATGCCCCACCCCTGGGAGTGTTCAAGGTCAGTTTGGATGGAGCAACCTGGTCTTGTGGAAGGTGTCCCTGCCGATGGCAGAGGGGTTGGAACAAGATGATCTTTAATGTTCCTTCCAACCCAAACCATTCTAGTACTCTATGATTCGATGATTTACTTTTATCTAGAAATATGGAGAGACAGTTTCTTGCATTATATTGGTCAGACTACTCATCTGAAATAGAGGAAATTGGTGCTCAGTTCTCTTCCTCCTGCCAAGGATAAGCTATATGCAGGATGGCATGTATGCTACCTGCACAAGGGGAGCCCACAGGCCACCAACCAGTTTCTTTAATTATCAACTAGACCTGACAAGTTTCTGCTGCCCCGGGCTGGCTACATCACCACCAAACACACTTCTGCTTTCCTTTTCGCTTTTGCTGTCAGAAGTGGGTAAAAGCCCAGAAAAATGATCCAGCCCACTTGGTGTGTGTCTGATGTTTGTGGGCACCCATGCAAGGGTGAGGGTGATCTTGGTGGCCCATAGCATAGTGCACCCCAAGGTCACCCTGGCTTAGTCCTCCAGTGCCTTAAAAGTTTTGTCCATGGTGGAGGTTGCCGGGCTGGTGGCCAAGGTGGCATCAGGGTGGTCCATCTTTTCAGTACCCTAAGGGGACTTATAAGAAAGATGGGGACAGACTTTTTACCAGGGCCTGTAGCAACAGGACAAGGGTGAATGGTTTTAAACTAAAAGAGGGGAGATTCAGACTAGATTTAAGGAGGAAATTTTTTGCAGTGGTGGTGGTAGTAAAACACTGGCACAGGTTGCCCAGAGAGGTGATAGATGCCCCATCACTGTAAACGTTCATGGTCAGGCTGGACAGGGCTCTGAGCAACCTGATCTAGTTAAAGATGTCCCTGCTTATTACAGATGCACTTAGACTAGATGACCTTTAAAGGTCCCTTCCAATCCAAACTATTCTATGATTCTATATAGGACCACAGAGAGGCAACCAAGAATGAATCCTACTCAGTAGCCCAGTGATGTGAATCATCCTCAAGGAGGGAAAAGTTCTGGCCTAGTAATATAAGCACAAAATCATGCAAGACCTGGGCAACAGGAGAGAAAACAACATTGCACTAAGGAACAACCTTGGTCTCATCATCAATCTCATCATGAGAGGACAAGCCTACACTACTCAGTGAATGCTGAGATATTTTTACTTGTGCAAAGGTGTAAGTGACCTTTTGGTCTTTGTACATTGATAGTCTGTACTTAATGAGCACGAAAGGCAGTCTTCCAAGCAAACAGTCCAAAGTGATTTAAAGAGGCAATACACCTAGAACAAATGCATGAAGGGTCTATATGGCTAAATCCATTGCAATCAGGCATAGGGAAAATGGTCCTGCCCTATCTATGAATCAGGCTGTCACTTCTACATACTGCACAACCCAGAATATAAGGAGATTTAGCAAAAAATTCAAATTCCTTGTAGCTTTCTGGATCTCAAGCTAAGTGTCCCATTTCCAGCTTCTCTTTGAATTAAAAAAAAAAAAAAAAAAAGGCAAATAAGTCTGTTAGCACTGGGATAATTTCTGATTATTCTTGAGGCCATGTAGAACTTCCCAAGCTCAACTATGAAGGTGATATTGTTATTTCTTCTTTTTCTTCACTCTCAGGCTCACAGACTCATTCAGTATGAAACCCATTCACATATGAAAGAGGAAAACCAAATTCCTTTAGCATGTTTCCAATTTATCTTTCCTGCAACCCTCCAAAAGAAAACCTGTGTAATGGGAAAGCAGCAGGGAATATGCTGTGAGTCTGTCTTTTGCATCAACAGTGTTGTTTTTCTTTGTTCAGCCGTTGTCATTGTCTGTAGGTGGGTGTAAGTTGCCTCTTCTCTCATACAATTTTGCAACTCTTGTGGGAAAGACAACCTTTTAGCTTGGGTTTTTTGTAGCATACATCACAAAAAGAACCTCGATAACAATCAAGGTTCCTCTGCGATGAAGAATTAACAGAGCCCTGTAATTTTACTGTTAATAACTGGAGAGGTAGATTTGGAATGAACCATTCAGTGACAGAACATAATTTCTGTTTGCAGAATGAAAGGTCTCTAAAAAATAGGGGGAGATCAAGAAACTAAAATTGGCTGCTTATTTCTCTTCGAAAAATGTGTTATGCTTTCAGAATTAAAGGGGACTGTTTGGGATTAACTCTCAAGCCTAAAGCAAAGATGTGTGGAGGTAAATTTAACACAGAGGTGATATGTTTAGTCTCTGGGGAAAAAGATAGAAATGATGGTTGTCATTTTTCCCTTATCTCCTTTGACAGAGAAAAGGTTCAGCAATTATGGCCCAATGGAAAAAAAAAAAAAAAAGAAAAAAGAAGAAGAAAAAAGAAGAAACGATAATTTAAAAAACAGACAAAAAGAAGAAGAAAGAAAGAACCTCAGTGCATTTTCTTCTAATGATATAAATTTCAATTAACTGAATTGATAAATTAAGCTATAAAGCAATGCAAACATGCAGAAGAAAAATTCAAATAATTTTTTCTTCATGCTTCTAATTTTTTATAGTACATTACATCAGTTAATGGCAATTTGTATAATTTGTGTAATGACATAAATTGCCATAAACTCTCACAGTGAAATGTTGTAAAAATGATAAATCAGGGATAAAGTATGGAGGATCAGGTTTGTAGATGCTGTAAATTCCATTAAAGTTATTGGAGGTATGCCAGTTTACACCAGCTCACACCCCACTCCTACCCCACCACCCATAGGTGGTCAGGGAGGGAGTGAGGGCAGAATTGTACATAGCGTCATAAGGAATCAAAGGTGATTGTTAATAAGTTGCTGACGATCCAAGATGGAAGGCAGACACAACAAGGAAAACGTGATCTGGTGTGAGCTGGTGATGGTGCAACATACTACAGGACGGTGTCCTCCCTTTGCAGTGTATGCTGATGTGACCCTCATCCTCTCTGACCAAGCCCGTTCTTCCTGCTTTGGCAGGAGGTTCAGAGATCCAGCAGGGACCTGGTTTTGATCCATCTCACTGACGGCACCATGTGTGTCAGGTGTTCTGGCAATCAGAAGGAAGCACAAAAACAAATCACCTCTTTTCCTGGTGTCATTCTGAACACTTGCACCAACCCTCACAGCAACTTCGTTCTTTCAAATTAGCATTATCTGCCAACCCTGTTAGTCCATCCCTAAGGGCTGAATCTGCTACACCTTCGGAAGCTGTGTCTCCACCATTAGACAAGAGCTGAGGTCTGACTTCCAGCCAACTTTGTAGCCCGTTCTCAATGCCACCCCATGCCTGATGAGGTGCACTATGCCTAGGTCATTCCTTGATCAAGGTGAATTTGGTCATCCTGGTCATCCCATAGTCTTTTGCAGTGCCTGGTGCTAAAACACACCACACCACATGACACGAACACTGAGACATGGTCACAATGTATGACAGGCAGTGTGTGCACAGTCATTCTCACGGTATTCTACCATAAAAATTGCTATATTTGGAGCCATGAGAGGAAGAAATGGGAATTCAATAATTTCTCCCCTCTCTAAAGGTAATGTGAAGGCCATTTATAATGGGTAAGTGCCCAGTCAATTAAAAACCTGCTATTTACTCGTAACTGTGGGCCTGCACTCATAATACAATCTAGCCATACTGACAATTCTTAAGTTGACTAACCATTTTCATTCAGTTACAATGCATCTGCTATGCATTTTTCTCACTATCTCTTCCTTGTTATGGAGAAAGTGGAAAAGTTTTGCAAGGATATTAAAATAATTCAGTGGGGTCAGTAGATCCTCATAAAAAAATGACTAAGCTGTGCTCGGAACACTGATTGGATGTAAACATCAACTAGGGAAGGAAGTTGGTAGCATTTTGCTAAAGGCTAAAACAGAATGATGTGACACAATTGAAAAAAAATTGAAAATGTAGCTTTTCAGAAAAAGTAAAAAGGAGTTTAGTAGAAAGATTTTTTTTTTTTTTTTCCTGGAGTCTGGGATAATTTTCCAATGAAGTAGTTATGCGCATTGTGAATTACCACACTAGGGTGGCCAAAGCAGTGCGTGTTTCAGGGTGTGACTGAAAGAAGGGAACTCTCACAGCTCCAGAAATTTACATCTCAATAGCTCCTCTGACTCACTATTTGAAAGAACTTAGCAATATTAGTTAATTCAGTCTCATAAACCCACTTGATTCGAAGCTTCTTGGCTTTCTTTACAGTAAGATCCAGTGTCCATCAAAAGAAGGTCATTATCATCATCCCCATTCTTGAGCTGGAGAGATGAAGGTAAAGCCAAAATTGGTAAAGCTGACAGGAAATTTTACCAAGCAGTAGCTTGACTTTTTCCATCAAGGCCTCCTTCCACAGGAAGATGGGATTATGGGAATTGAAACTTTGAAACCCTTTTGTGGAAACATTGGCTTTAAGGTAATGTCTTCCAATAAAGTGTTCTTAGGGCTAAGAAAAAAAGCTTCAAAACAGGGACTTATGCCTTGAGCTCTTGTACCATAGGAAAATGCCCTAAACATGCAAATACTGATAATGCAGACAAAGCACTTGTCTGAATTGTCATGAATAATTTCAGAAAAAATGGATTCTTAGTCTAAAGTAGGACCATGGTAAAATGTTAGTCGTAACATAGCACACCTCTTGTAGACCAAGGTGTAGTCGCAGAGCTTCTCTGCAAACCACAGAGAAAGTTTGTTCCAGTCAAAACACATCAGAAATAATATTGAAAAACAAACCCTGAGGGGGGGGAGGTGTAGGGAAGGTCATTCAATCTGAAAAGAAATTATTTTGTATTTTGAATATCTTATTTGTTTAAGGGAAAAGATGTTTTTAGATTAATAATGTAATTTAAATGAAATAAATCAACCCTGTCCCCCCAATTTTACTAGATGACTGTTTTCAGGTCTTTTTTTTTTTTTTTTTCCTTTTTTTTTCTGTCTGAGAGAGTTACAAAAATAAATGATAAGAAGAAATCCCCCAGTTTGATCAGGCATTAATTCCCACAGTCATAAAAGACCAAAGGAGGCAGATTCTGACTTAAAAAAAAAACTGGAAAGTGTGGGTAAAATGGTGATGTGGTTATAACCAAAAAAGCAAATGCTTGGAGCAAAAAGTATAGAGAGTAAAGGAGGTTATGTGTATGGGATAGTAACACAAAACTTATTTGTTCTAGTAGTTCAGAGATGATCCAGTTTCTGCTATTATAAAAGATAATTAGGAAAAACTGTCAAGTCTGCAGATTAATCCTGCATACATCTGCCTGGAGTTTGCTTTGAAACCTCTTGGATCTAGAAAGACAATCTTGTGTAATTAGCTGAGGCCACTATAATCCATAAAAACATCTGATCACATTGATTTTCAGTCAATCAGGCTCTATCTGTCAACAGCAATTCTAGAGATCATACGAGAGGTCTTACAAGTACAAAACTTAGCCCTCTAAGGTCATTTAAACTTTTCTTTGGCTTTTAAACACAAAACCATTTTCAGTCACCAGCTGCCAAGAGTTCCAAATATAATGAAAAAATTATCAAAAAAAAAAAAGGATGTGAATGTATATCTCTCTATATTCAAAGATGTAGACATATAGATATAAATATATAGATCAACTCTTTTCATACCCGTGCACATTGCCATAGACATACATGAGAAGTGATCTGTACATGTATGGGGGTTTTATTTGATTAGGGGTTTTTTTATTATTATTATTATTATTATTATTATTATTATTATTATTATTATTATTATTATTATTATTATTATTATTAATTATTATTATTATTATTATTATATAGCAGAGGAAGCCAACAGTCCATTCAAACTCCTATTCTGCCTCCAACTGTGACGAATACCACAAATACCATAGGATAGCAAAAGTTGTAATGATGCAGCTAATACAGTGTGTAAAGCTTCATGGGGAAGGGAATATTTTTGAGCCTGGATTATACACAGCTAGCCCCATTTGAGACCAGTTAGCAAGGCACTGAAAATATTTCACTACAGAAACTTCGTTTTCTGAGTTCTGTGATCTCCTCGGGTGCCCTAACCTGCTCAATTTTATACTACAGTCTACCTTTTAATTTGCTCCGTTAACTGCCAGTGTTGTTCCAGGATAGCCCTCCCCCAGTTCACCTACCCTTGCAATGTTGCTAGCTTTGATTTCTGTTATGCGAGCCACTCCTATTGGGAGGAAGGGAGCTCAGATTTTCGGATCCTGGTGTAAAGAGGCAGAAGGCAAGGTACCCCATCCCCAGCTCTGCAGAAGTTCTTAAGTTTTCTTTCTCATTTAGGGTTTTGGAGAAACCTGAGTAGGGGAAGACTGACGTCTTCAAGTTGTCATGTGGATTGGTACTAAGATTGCTCTTCATGTCACCTGTGTTTGGCCATCTAAAAGCTATTTTCTAGTCAAAGCTAATAATCTCCACTGTCCTTACACAGAATACAAAGGTGAGCTTCTTCAGAGGCAAAGTTAACCCAGCTGATTTTGATGGCTATTTTTTATAGGGTGAATTATTCTCTAACCCTCCCTATTCAACACTGTTTAAGTTAGGCTCAACCCCCATCTAAAAGCTTAAATTTGGCCTAATGTAATCACAGGTTTAGTACTAAAAATCTGGGGGTGAAGGGTTACCTAGAGGAGACAAGGGAAAGACTGGAAATTTTCTTAGTATCATGTGGATAACCCATCCCCAAGTATTTCTTTTTGGCCAAAAGACAGGTAACACCTATAAATGGTATATTTTTATATAAATTTATATGTGACATCAAGCTACCTCTTACCAAAAAACCTTCAGGCAGGATGCTCAGTGAGATGTGGAAAAAAGCTGACAATATTCTGGTGAGACCAAAGATCATGGTAGTTACAGGTAGATTTCAGTTTTGCAGAAACTACACTATCCACTGCAAATGTAATTTTTATTCATAAATCTCTCAACTTCCTCAGCTGGCCAGAACCCTTTTTGTAACGACTTAAAAATATACATGGATGGGGTGACAAAATGAAGCATTCCAGGTATCCTAAACCCCATTTATGAGAAAATGGGAAGTCCTATAAAATATTTAACCTTTTCCAGTAAAACTGAGATATAGGGATTTAGTTCCCCAGCAGGTTCACAATGCGCACTTTTCATTTGTGGAGTGATATAGAAAAAAAGTGTAATGTTCTTGAGAATCCCTAAATAAATGTCATAAAGGAGCAACACTGTGTAATTTCTGAGTTCTGCTTATGCAATGAAGTTTCATAACCTTGAATATCCTTCTCAGTCTGAAGATCTGAAATTAAAATTAGCAGCATCTTCAGCAACCTTAAGACTCAGCAATAAGCTTGGCTGATAGAAGGTTTTTCTGCGGGATACAGTTGATGGGAGCAGTTTGGAAGAAACACTTTCTGGCTGGACTGTAGATTTCTTTAGGCTTGGAACTGGTGAAGTCAGTAGAAATGAATTGATATGTAAGAGAGCTGAGAGTCCTATATGGCTTGAAGCACTAGTTTTAAGCCAAAATTGAGATGACATGGGTAAGGGGGCTATGAATCATGATTCTAGTAGTCTGGTCTTTTTGCTACCAACTTGTTCTGCTGCTTTGAGGAAATTCTTTGACTTCTCTGTCACATAGCTTGTGGCTC
Source organism: Alca torda (assembly GCA_008658365.1). Classification (NCBI taxonomy): domain Eukaryota; kingdom Metazoa; phylum Chordata; class Aves; order Charadriiformes; family Alcidae; genus Alca; species Alca torda. Next base: position 7,109,679 of record CM018101.1, read on the forward strand.
ATATATAACAATAAATTGGTCTCCTTCATGACTGGAAGGAAATGATTTCTGTTCCAGAGGGAAAGACAAATCCAATGATTCAGAATATTTTCAGTCTTGCTGAAAAGACGGAACTGCTGTATCTGGGGGGGTTAGTTTCTTTTTCATCTCTGTGGATGAGTGTACTTGATAAAAACCTCCATCACTAACTCAAATACTGCTCAGCACTCCTTATCCTAAAACATACACTGTATATACATTCAGGCCTCTAGACCCAAGATCATGGGAAAAATCTTCCCCTTTCTTCTTAAACCTCACTCAAGCCACAAATGCTGCCAACTTTGAAAGATGATTTCTTTCTCTCAGAAAGTCTCTGACTACTTATTAGTGATTTATCTCTAAATTCTCCTGTACATAGCCTTTCTCCCTCTCTTTCTTTCATTTTCTGTCTTTCATATACACCCTCATGTAAATACCTCTAAAAAGGGAGAGAGAGGAGAAATTTCTATGCTATCATTTCCTAAACGCATTTTTGATGGGTGCTGAACAATTGCCTTTTGACTCAAACATGAGTCCATGCTGGGACAGTTCACACCAAAAGAACTACTTATCTTTTCAGGGGAAACGCCAGGGTGTCTGTGTTGCCAAAATACCTCAAACTCCTCTTAACATAGTGAAGCACAGATTGTTTCTTCTACATTAAAGCATTTGTTATAAAATAATGTTTATGAGGAAGGGCTCTTTTTCAAAATGCCTTGATTTCCTAAGCCCAGAAAAGAATAAATATGAGTACGTGCATATGTGAACATAAACAACCAGGAAACACTCACAGAACCAGACAGCTCCTAAATTATATGTTTGCTTAGGGACATGCATGGCAGAGCCATGTATCTTACCCAGGGCTTGTAAAGACTATGAAAACTGAGTAACATACTGTGTGACAGCAGAACAGAGCCCTGAGTGTTTAACTTCAATATAAAAGTAATTATATTAAAGAAGGCATTAAATGCACATTTGAACCAGGTTTGTGAAGGACTCGGGGTAAGTTTGCCTTTGTAAAAGGTTGCTTGCTTCATTAAAATCAGAATTCTGGCTTTGCCCTTGATTTGTTCCTTTTACAATTTTAGTCTTTCATCATTTTTTTCCCCATTTAAATGACATGGTCTACTCAGGGCCATTGCTAATGTTAAAAACAAAACCAGAATACAGAAAAGAAAAGTTAGTTTTTGGTTTTTGTTGTTTTTTTTTTTTTTTTTTTTTAAAAAAAAAAAAAAAAAAAAAAAAGACCTCAGTGAGTGACTCAGAAGCTCAAGCTCGGTGTGTGGAGACCAAATGATCCTCCAGGAATTTGAGACTATTGACATACTTTCACTTTACACTGCTGTTTTTTTTTGTTTTGTTTTAAACATGGAAGTCTCTGACACTGTAAGCTTTAGGGTTTATTGCAAATTAGGACCTCTAAAAATCAGTGCAGAACTCATGGGTCCCAATTTATGTGGGAAGTTATGCCATACTGGCTAGCCCTAGGAATTTAGATAAAATCACCAGTGCCTGTCTATTGCTTGAGCTAAAAAGTGGTGTTATGATACATAACAGATAACAAAAACCCATTCTATGGAAAATATAAAGGGCATCTCAATGCATGACAAAGGCTGGGGGATTGCAAGAAAACAATAAAATAATAATAAAAAAAATAAATAAATAAAAAAAAACAATGCTTCCCGTTCACTTCTAATCAGTGCTGTTTTCTTCCTAAAAGAGGTGCAGGGAAGTCTGAGAGAAAACCAAGTACAGAGCTTTTTGGGGTTTTGCTGATCTTAATTTCACAGATAAGTGGCATGCAGTAGTTTTTATTAGTCTTTCTGGGAGATATGAATAGCTGCATGAAGAGAGTAAAAGATGATTCTGCTGCCCCATGAGCATGTACTGAATAAGGTCCACACATGAAGCTGGAAGGTTACAGAACTGTTTGGTTTAGGAAAAAGATAAGTATGTATTCATTCTGATCATGAGGAAGTAAATTGGAACTGCCTTTAGGCAAGTATGCAGAAGAGTGGAAAGGGGAAGCAACTCCTCTTCTTCTTCATCAGTAGCATATGGAATCAACATCATCATACTCTGGGTGCTGTCTTCCCCTGTCTTGAGAGCCTATCTGCCAAATCTTTGCACCTAGAGATGATAAAAAAATAGAAATTATAATAGAAAATTATACAGGAGAAAATAATGTAGATTAAAAAAGACATGTTACTTGTGTCTTATATGGCTTCCAGAAGAATGATATGTCTGTCTAGTTCCAGCCTAGAGAGTTGATTAACAAACCCATAGGGCTTGTCTAACAGACCAATATGGACAGCCAGAACAGGCTTAACTACTGTTTTTCCAAAGGTATAATCTTTGCTGCCTTGCTAGAGGCCTATGGACTGGTTAGGGAACAGTACAAAACAGCTCTCTGTCAGCTGGAGAGTCGTACACAATTCAGAAAATAGGGTAATTCTGTCCCAATACTGGAAAAAAAAAAAAAAAAAAAAAAAGAAAAAAGACCTATTGATATAATGTCCCTCAGCATAAAGTAACCTTACCTGATCATTAATAATTGTCATTTGTAAATCTGCACAAAGTGACAGTTGTCTTAGGGATTGATATACAGATAAACACACCAGCAGTGCCTTTTTATCACCTTCAATGAAACAAGCCTTTCTCTGCTGCTTTTTAAATGACACTGGGGCTTGTGCCTGGCTTTAAAAATGTTGGATGATGACATTTTTTCAGCAGTTATTTTCAGAATTGCAACCACTGCTCATATAGAGGGGGTCCCGGAGAATGATAGATCAATATCTCAGTAACCCTAGAACAAAATTGCCCCAAACAAATGCTAATCGAGGTCCAAGCTTACATGATGCAGATCAGAAAGAAGCTGAGAAATCCATCAAAACTGGTGAAAATGAAATACATATCCCGAAGGAGTCTGACATTCCTGCTGTCTAGGTTGTAGTACAGCATGATGACTGTAGAATATCCACTGTCCATTGCTAATTGCTAAGAAGAGGGGTTTCGGAATGCAGTTTATGTACAGATATAGACAGCACATGATAAATCATTTGGAATAAATTTTTCATTTTGCATGGATTAAAGCAACTGTAGGAGCAAAACAAACTCCAAAATACTAAGAACAGACAGGATAGGAAAATCATTCTTTCTTTTACTCCACCAAAGCAGAAGAGGTGTAATTCCACCCAAGACAATACTGATGTAAAGCCAGCTTTGAAGGGAAAGAATCCAGTCCTGAAAGTGAAATGACAGCAAGTTGCAGTGAAAGGAGCAAAATCAAGGAGGCAGAATATTTATCACTTTTTTGAGTTAGTTGTAGCAAAAGAATGGCTCTACAAAAGGCTTTATCACAAATACTTACATAGCCCTATTAATCCTCTAAATAACACAGGATCTTTAATATTTTAAATCACAAAAAATCTGGAGAAGGGAAAGGTTATTACTCCATTAAGAGTTCAGAAACTGAGGCGACGGCAAAGACATTTCAGAATATGCCAGAAAAGAAGAAAGTGAACTGAAGTCTCCCAAATCCTAGAAATGTATCCTCAGAACTAAGTCATCCTTCTTTAATTGCCAACTGTTAGACTCGGGGCTTGATGCAAATTTTGGTAAATTCAGTAGATTAACACACATAAAGACAAACCACAACATTCATTGCCTTCAGCTGGCTTCAGTGTGGTTTCCAAATTCTTCAGCTCCATTAATAAAGGTTTGTTCATGGTCAGTTTCAAGTTTTCCTGATTTACTTGAAAACAGAGGCATCCAAAAGTTGATGTAGACAACTCCACCAGTTCCCAGTCTCCATTAACCCTGCCTTCCCCTTCTTTCCCTCCAAGAAAAAGAAAAGGAAAAAAAGAAGCAAAAGGGAAGAGATAAAAAAAAAAAAAAGGCCTTTGATTCCTTCTCCCACTGTGTGACCTTGCAGAGTTGCAGGAGTTAAATGGAGCACAGTTTGGGAACATCCATTGTTCTAATCACAGCTGCTCCAATACCATATTGTCAGTGAAATGGAAAAGAAATTAGCAGCTCATTTTGTGCGACGTGAACTTTCTCTCTCGCTCTCCTGCTTGATGAGAACACTCTCTTTGATAAATCAGCCATCATACCTTATTGCCATGCAGAGACTGGAAGTAAAAAAATGTCAACAACATTTTTTCCCCGAGTCTTCTGGAAGCAATCAAGTTTCACTGCTGCAAAGGTAATGCTTAATTTTCCGTCGTCGTTTTTTTGGCATATAGAAAGTTAACAGAGGACATATCTTTTAAAGCTACAAAATTGATTGGACTTGCAACAGACGAGACGTCGGCAATGAATGAGATAAAGAGCGGATTCGGCACATTATTGCAAGAGAGGTTCCCATCGGTGCGTACCATTCACTGCCTTGTGCACAGACTTCAATTAGCAGTTAAGGATGTGTTGAAATATGTTGCAGGAATTAGTCATTTCAAAGTCTTGGTAGGGAAGCTAAACTATATAGTGTTTGCAGTCAGCCAAAAAAATTAAAAAAAAAAAAAAAAAGAAAAAAATAGAGAGAAGAAGAAAGGAAAGAAGAGAAACTCAGCAAGAAGTAGCTGAATGGGCATATGTGGTATCATTGGAGCGTCTAAAGAGCAAGCCAGTAGTCAAGATGTGCTGAGTAGCCTGCAGTTCCAAGACAGTAAAGGCTGTTTTAAGGTCATAGAAATCACTACCTAAACGCATCACATTTCTAAGAGATACTATGGATGAAAAAGTTATTTTCTCAAATAAACAGGGTGAAGTTCTTTTTAGATCTAAGCAAACATTGTTGGAAATTTGCACACTTTTTTTCACAGATCACATCTTAAAATGTTGTTGCCATCCTGGTCACTCGTTCTATTGTATATTTACTTACTAATTAGCTGTACAATTGAAGAACACACTCATTAACAAAAAGAAAAAAAAAAGCTTTGGAAAAAACCGACAATTTCTCTAGAATTTTTTTTTTCCATTGTCAGAAAAAAAGTCAATAAAAAAGTATAGCCTGTAAAAAAAGATACTCAGACTTAGAGAAAAGTCTTGTTATCTTAAATTATAAAACCTGATATTCTCTATTCCTTCACTGAAAAAGGTCTTAAAGTCGAAACGTGTGTGTATGTTTGTGTGGGGTTTTTTTGTTTGTTTGCTTTTTACCCCTTAAAAAGGGAATAGGGCCAAATAGTCAATAGATCTTGATTTGTTTCCTCTTTATTAAATTCTATTGACTTTTTCACAATGGGTTCACCCAAGCTGTACACTCACAGATGCCTGGGACAAAAAACAGATCATGAGAGGTCACTACACTCTTTTCCTGTCCCAAGGCTGGATCATCTATTTCTACACCATTCCTGACAGGTTTTTGACTCAATTGTTCAGAAAAACCTCTAGCACTTGTGTGTCTGTGACTTCCCTGGTCAACCCATACAGCTGCTTACTGTTTAAATACTCCCCCCATGCCTATTTCTAGTCTATATTTTCTCTTGCTACAGCTGAAACCCTTCTGCTTTTTTTCTTACGTGTTTTAAACTAGGAGGGCAACATTCTCTTTTCCTTGTTAAAATGACTTCCAACATGTTTGGATGGTGTAAAGTGACCATGATAGAAAAGTTATTCCTAAGTCTGTGCAGGTGGTCCAGTCTGAAGAAAACCAAAGGATTTCAAAAAGAAATGCAATCGTAATCAGTCATGAAAAAGTAACTCCTATGACATTTATCAGTGTGATAACTTTTCTACAGAAGAGTTAAAATAACCTCTGCAATGTTTTTTGAAGATATAAGTCTCTATTAAATTTGTAATGACTTAAAAAATCTTACAGCTGCATCTTTTACCTCTATAAAAAATTAAGATGGGGTTTTGAGTATTACAGTCCATAAAGCACTTGCACAAAGTTTAGAAAAAGGGATTTTAATCTGTAGGCCTGATTCTGTCCCCAGACCTGCCAGGAAAAAAAAAAAAAAAAAAAAAAAAAAAAAAAAAAAAAAAAAAACAAACCAGGAGGAATTTCACATGAAACTAGTAGTGTAAGCAAGAAGAGAATCAGACCTTATGTCTCTACATAAAGAAGATTTAAGCTACTTAAAAGACTTACAGCAAACACTTGCGCATCAATGTTATGAAGGCTTTTTAGCTGCAAATATTAATGAATTCTTTTTGCTAAAACAGACGGACTATTGAACATCTGCAAATGGCAGCATGAAGTTTGAACCCTAGACAGTTCATTAAACCAGTTTGACCCAAAGCCAAATTGTTCAATACCAGCTTACAAAAGGTAAGAGAGACTTTCTGCCAGTTGGAAAACAAATGAATCTCAACACTGCTTCTATAAAGATCGACGGTGACTTAAAAATAGCCTGAGGTTAATATTATAAATCTTTCTAAAAGAGATTTGAGTGCATATTCTTCATGCCAGCCTTGGATCAATCTCACAAAGCGATATCCTTTCAGACGACACTGATACAAAATATCGGATGCTGTAAAAAGTGAGACTTATTAGCTTTCTAGACAAGTCATCTTTTCCTTTCCCACCAACACAACAATCTCCCAAACACCTTGCACAAGGCCAGCCGACATCAGCCGGACACTGCTGCGGCAGCCTCCAGAGCTCTGGGTGGCTTGATACCTGAATATAGTTACACTATTACCACAAAATAAATAAATAAAAATGGCGTATGGGAATGCAAACAAATCATTGCAGACAGGATCTTCCTGGGGCAGTGTGCAATGCTATGCAGAACGGATCTGAGCAGGAGTCAAGAGTCCATGCCCCCTCAGGTTGAACCTAGGAGTAACCTCACCCCAAAAAAATACTCTGATCCAAATGGCATCCATGTGCTCCAGCCACATCACTTGTTGCTGCTGCTGCCCAGGGAAAGGGACTACGGGTCTGTGTTGACAGAGGGAGGAGCATAACTCAGAGGATGCAGTGGGAAATAAGGAGGTACTGGCTATGTTAAAATCTCCTATTATGTCTGCATTTGGCCCACAGGACAAATAAACGATACTAATTTTCCCTGCTCCTCAAGGGAAAACTGGCTCGGGCATTTCCAAGGCTATGTGCACAGGGAGGAGCACAGTTCTCTTTCTAGGTCACTTTTTTTTTTTTTTTTTCCTCAACTCCCTTTTATATGTAGAGATATTTCTGACAGTTTAAATTTGTGCCCCAATAATCCGATACTGCTAATTTATTTCTGGATCTTCATGCAAATATACTTATTCCATCCATTTGTCTGTCTGTTGCAACAAGGTAAATGCACATAGCTCTAACAGCAGAAATATTACGGGTGAATGATAAATGCTGCTTGTGGTTGGTATGCAAGGAGTTTCAGCTCTGGTATGCTATCCCACACATCATCGTTATCTATGGTACAGAAGGATGTCTATTTATAGTGGATAATGCTCTACAGCTAGACCTCTTTATCATAATCTGGAAGTAAGAAATCATTTCTTGATGCCAGATTTGCTAATCTGAAACAGCAATAACCACCATTAACCAGAGGCCTGTTTCTCAAACTTCAGACACATCTGCCATTAGAGATGGCTGTGGAGCTCCCAGTGCTGTCCACAAGAGATGACCGCAGGCATCTGAGAACTGAAGCAACTCCCTAAGTCTCACAACAGTGGGGAAATCTATGCAAAGCAAAGTAACATGCTCTGATGTGAGAGGATATTTTGGCTGTGCTGCCAATGTTGTGACATTAGCCGCAATATTGAACGGACATCACTCATTTTCAAGGTATTATAAGGATTTTTTTCTGCATAATTTACTTACCTGAAAGTGGTAGAACTTTGTTGAGCAGTATGCCACGTGCTAATATTTGCTGTCACCCATAGCTCCTCTGGGCATTCCCAAGTAGAGTTGTATGGCTGAAGCTGCTGGGAGCGTGAGGAATAGTCTCTACAACCCTTTTCTATATGGGACAGACAATGTGGTTCTGCTCCACCATTAGAAAAAAATAGTATAAGAGCTCCAGTTTTAGGTTTTTTCAGACCCCTTCTTGGCTTTCACACAAAAGCCCAAAGGCAATGAACCCTTGAGAGGCTTTCCAAGAGCAGAGGGTAAGAGGCTCTGAAGAAGCTTAAGATATGCCATACTGGTTAGTGAGACGTGAAATGGACTCCTTGGCTTTGAGCGACCACTGGACAACTCAGTTTCTTCTTCTTCCTTAGACACTTACACAGGACCAGCCACAGTATAACCTGTGTCGTTCAGTTCTTTCTTCCAAGGCTTTTCCTCTTTCTGTCAGGTTCATTGGCAGTATTATACATATCTTATTATGCATATCTTAAATAAGGTTTGCTCTACACATGGTCACAAAAAGCGTAGAGTTCATGCTTTCACCTCTACACACATATATTCAGTGCCTTGCAGTTTTCTCACGATGCCAGGTGAGTGTGCTGTCTGCATGGCGTTTCAGTGATAAAAGTACTAATATAAAGAAATATGATTCTTGTGAGATATGATGGACTGTTCTTTCTGCCCCACAAGCAAAACATAAACATACAGTGTGCAGGACCCTGCAAAACGCACTAGCGTGACTGTATAGGTGAAAATAGACTCTAAATGCAATTTGAGTTGTGGTGTTGTAACTCAAGATGCAACCCGGTCACTGAATGTAAGCAAATGTACGTCCTGGAGGTCACAAAAGATCACTCTTAATCTCTTATGGTGATGGTCTTGGTAGCTGTAATGTTTTCTTAGGTTCCTTTAGTTTGTTTATGAGTAAGTTTAGTGTTTATGAAAGCCATGGTCATGTCAGCTTTGGAAACAATTTTGTGTACTCTGTGCAGAGAACAAAAGCAGATTAATGGCAAAGTCTCGTCTCACAGAGTGCCCCAGCCATGGCCTCCAAGTCAGCCCTGAAGTCATAGCCATGGCCTACTCAGTTCTTGGCTTTTCTCCTGACAGTTTTTCTCCTGAGACTAAACTGCCACACATGGTCAGTTCAAAGGGAGCTTTGTGAAGTCTTGTATGATGAAAACTACATTAAGATCAAAAACTTTGTTCTGGATTTGATTATTTATTTTTCTTTTCATTTGGAGACAGCAGAACTGCAGAATGACAGAAAAAGCTTTACTTAGCGCACTGTTAAAGAATTTGGGAGGAGTGGAAATGTTTACCTACCAAATTTTGGCATCTAGAAATGTTTTCAAGGATTCATCTCACAGATTAGACACTCAAATGTAGATTTGCATGAGGAGTTAAGTAAAGCTGAAGGGAAGGGAGTCTAAACTCCCACTATTGTCAATGAACATGAAGTCAATACAGTTCATGAAATCTAAAGATTTATTTAGTTGGTCAAATGCAGAAATTAATTCCCTTTGGCATATGTCTGAATACTGTCATACATCCCCTCTATTTTTACAGAGGGAAATTTTTCATTCCCTTTAAGATAGGTCTCCGAGACAGACCAGAGTAATGATTTATTGGTTGTGCTGATTTCTTTTCAATAACTGGAAATCCCATGAAGTTTCTAGTCCAGTCCTGAGTTTGTTTTTAGACATTACAGCTCATGCCAATAAATCTCAGAAGAAATGCCCTCCATCCCCATATCCCTAGTCATGCAGAGGTGGTTCTCTCTGTTAGCAGACAACCGGCTTCGTCTTAAATTCTTGTTACATTTTCCAGCTATTCACAGTGCTACAGAGCACACTGGATCCACCCTTAGTCATTGAGGCCTCCCTATCAGAGCATCTCCTTTTTTCTCTGTGACACATGGCTTATATCACAGAAACCAGACAACAGGAAAGACATGTCAGAGCAGACCACCTTGCCACAAGCCAGTCCCTTATTGGAGTCTGGGCCTAGAGAACAGTAAGAATTTCCAGATACATTTTTCTTTGGCAAATATAGATCCATCTAAGCTGGTATCTTTATTAAGAAAGTGAAAACTTCCATGGATTTTCCAGTTTTTAGGTATTTCAATATGAAACTGTTGATAGCCACAGTGGTAGTGCTACTTTTTAGATCAAAACTGATTTTTTATTTACAAATGTAAATACATTGAAGAGTAAAATTCTAATGTTGAATTAACCAGGATTAGCCTTCAGTGTTGGCCCTCTGCTCAGGTTTTAATTTGTGTCATTATTATTAATTATTATTATGGTTTCTTAGGTGTGATTTTCACTACTTTTGATTTCAGATGAACAAAAACTCAAGACCATGCTTACCAAGTTCAGTTTGAAACACTACATTTCTCCACTGATTTTAAAGGCTTCCACGTTGGTGAGGTACCTTAAAGTTAAGAGGGATAATTCTGGCCAAATGCCGATCATATTTGTTAAATAATTTGTCTGAGTTTTTCTCAGAGCACACCCGTAAGACACAGCATTGAAACAGTGGTTAGCACAGATTCAGAGAAAAGGAATGAGATTTAACCTCTCTTTGTCCTGCCTCCACTGTTTGCCTCCACCTTCCTCATTCCTGGCTGTGACTCCTGGGGTAGCTGAACTCCCTGTTGTCCAGATAGCTACATCCATCATTTGAAATACTGGTGTATAGCAGGATTTTTCATCTCCAGTCTCCTTCCTATGTTTGCAATTAATAGCATAGCAAGAGTGGCAACAAGTAGTATTCCTGCTTAGAAAACAAAATAAAGCCAAATAAAATAATGTAAAATAAAATACCTGTTTAGTAAACCAAAATAGTTTGAGTAGGTGTTCTGAATTAAAGAAATATTCTGATGAAAAGAACATCTTTGTTTTCAGGGAGGTCAGAGCTGACCAGTTTGTTTTGTTTTGTTTTGTTTTGTTTTGTTTTTTTTAAATTCAATTTACAATTTACAGTGTGAAAAATAATACGTTTAAAATTATAACTAATTTTTAAGCTAAAAAGCAAAAAAAAAAAAAAAAAAAAGAATACATTTTTGTGTCAGCCAAATATTTTCACAGCGTAGAAGAAAGGCTAGTGTAAGAGAGAGTACCAACGAAACAATGAAGATTGGGATTGAGTGCAATCAGCTCCTGAATTGACAGGAGCTTTCTGTAAGGAAACAAATATACCAAATCCCGGAATACTTCAACACACTAAATTACTTCATCCTAGTATTATTTCCCTTTGTGCAAGTAGCAGTAGGTTTGAGCTTTCCTTTAAAAGCATCTCAGGAATTCTGTACGTGCCGTCAAAGCCTCCATGCAACCAACCCATATTTGTATCAGATAGGAAAACTGGAACTGGGTACCTAATTGCCATAAGCCTCCTTTATAGTCCAATGTCCCACATACATTTACTTGACCTGGGTGGACTTGTTCTATTTTCAAAATAGACAACGAAATCCTGTATTTAGCTGTACGCAAAGAAACATTCATTAGCATTCATACAAAAAAAAAAAAAAGAAAAAAGAAAAAAAAAGAATGAGAAAGGTGGGAGAGGAGAAAGCAAAATCTGCAGTATGACAATTCATATATCATAGAAGAAAAAAGACTTATGTCAAAGAAGTCTCCCAATACTAACTTGCCTTGAGCTTACTATAAATAGAGAATGTTCCTATTTTCCACACCATTTCTTGAGGTATCTCTCATTTCACCCAAGGCCTGCCAATAGGTTTTTGTTGTTGGTTGTTGATTTGTAGGAGTCTGTGGGGGTTTTGTTTGTTTTTTTTGGGGTGTGTGTATGTGTGTGTTTTGTATAATGGCAATTGGGATTAAAGGATTTATTTCTGCACTTGTTACAAATTTTAATCCATGGTTTACGGTAGCTTTTGTGCAGGTGAGTTCCAGCTCAAGCTCCCAGGACATCAGCATTATAAACTGTGTGGGACCCTGGTTCCCCCCATTATATCTAATAGCCCTCAGATGCAACTGCTCTAGTCATTTAAGCCCAGCATGATAAGCTCTCATACAAGGAGGAAGAGAAAGCAAAAAAGTCTGTTTCTATTTGAAAGAGAGAAAATCAAACTTCCACAATAGTTATTAATGTTTGTCCCTGTAGAATAGAAAGAGAAACATTTAAAAGAAAGCTTGGGTGACTGAACAGCAACAAAACACTCAACTTTCAGGAATGCAATGCTCAGCTTTCACAGAATTACTAATTTCCTTTCAGATGGCAAAATGCAACTACCATAAGCAGGAGTAATTATGTTGGAAAATTAGATTAGCTCACCACACTAGGAATCTCCATTGAACAGTACTAGTGTTCCGGCAGAGGATGCGCTCTGTTGGAAGGAATGAAAGGTATCAGGGTTGCAAGAGAGATCATCCATTTATCATGGTAATTTTCTCTGTAGTATTCAATCAATGGCATTCTTGTGCTGTAGGCACAGGAATGGGCTGCTTCATATGTCCTTCCTGGGTCACCCAGTGCAACCTCTGAACATTTCATGCTTTGGTTCCTCATGTCTGAAATGCGACCATTATCCAAAGTTGGCCAAAAAAAACCAAAACAAAACCAACAGCACAGCTTCAGAGAATGTGGAATTATTTCAAATATTAATGAATATCCAGATAATCAACAATTCCATTGTTTTGGTGGTTTTCATTCAATACTTTGATTTAAAAATTCCTTGTGGATATGTCTCTTCCGTGTTGACTTTTGGATCTTTGAGAAAAGCCAAACACAGAAAAAGACTGTTCGGAAGGTAACTAATCCACTACAAGTTTCACGGAAGTAGACAGCTATATAAAGAGACAGACCAGTGAAAAGTGCCTTTGCAAAGGTAAAGCTGCAGTATGTGAGCCTTACTAAATACCAGAGAATCCACAAAGAAAGTATGAACTAGGGAAAGGTGTTTTCACTGGAGATTAAATATTCCCCCCTGCCAAAGTCAGCAGAACTTAAGAAGAACATTTATGGGAAATCAAAATTCATCAGTTTTGCAGAGCATGGTATGACTTAGGCTCTCAACAGCCTAGTTATCTACGGATCTGGGGTGTCTCCGTGTCCCACCCAGTGCCTTCTGAACCCACTTATAGCTCTGACAGGAGGATCGATCTATGTAGTTTAACTGACATATATTCCAATGATAGGTGAATGCTATGGGAGAGACTGGAATGTGAACATTGACTAGTGTCACTGTATAAAAAGCTGATCTTATTCGCCAGTGTCTACGCAGTATGAAGCAATGCACAATGTAGTAGCCTTTATTTCATTGTCAAAATAATTAATGGGAAAAAAATTAGGTGTATGTAAAAGAGGCAGAAACTGTTAGCATAGCTCAGTGAAGTACGAAAAATCCCAGAGGCTCTATTCCAAACATCAGTGCCTCTTGGGCATCTTTTGCTTTTGCTGTGTCTTTTTCTTTTTTTTTTTTTTTTTTTTTTCTGCCCCCCCCCCCCCCCCCCCGATTTCATGTGGAGAAGGAGAAGGGAAAGAAACTGGAGGAAGAAAAAAAAAAAATTAACCTCTTATTGACAACATTTGGAAAAAACTATAAAATTTTTGGTTTGGACAAAAATTAAAAATGAAACTTTAGCTTCTAGAAAAATTCCAGTAGCTAGATTTGCAACCTGTACTGACTGACTGTGACTGGGACCTAGAACACTAGAACAACAGAGGTGAAGTTCTTACTATCTGACTTTGGTCCTTCCACTAAAGCCACCACCTTAATCTATTATAAATGTTATCATGCTTCTTGGATAATTTTATTTCAAATAACTGTTAAAACCACGCACCAGTATTAAGAATCTTTTGTAAGTGGAATGAAGAGGTCATTCACTTTATTACTGAATCACATAAGTAAGATTTATTTTTTTAATGACTCACCTTTCTTTTTTTTTTTTTTTTCTTCTGCCCCATTAAATTAATGGTTCATATGGCTTATTTTTACCCACATTTTCTTGATATGTGTCCTATCAGAAACCAGTTTTCTATGCAAGGATTAAGTATAAGGACATACTTTGGATCTTACATTTTTGTAACTTTAGTACATTTACCCTAGATAAATACAATGGGTACATTATGAGTATAATAATTCAAGGATATTTCATCTTCAGTAAAAATACACTAGTATTAACATTATATGTGCACGTTTTAGGTCAGAGCCTTAGCTAAATCACTCCATTCACTTCTTGTATAGGTTCTGTTGAATTTTCACAGAGATTTGGAATTTAAACTAACCCCATGCATTTTGGTACAGAACACATGACACTATGCAAAGTATTTACCCACATTAATTCATGATGGTTACAGTGCTCACGAGACGTGATTATGCCAGTCATTTCAAGTTCTTACTGATTAAAATATTACTGCCACACCAGTATTTATTCAGCAGGACCAAAAATCCATTGCTGCTCATCAGCTGACTGAAACACTCCTTCTGCCCGTAGCTAAAGCAGCCTCGGCTGGTTGTCAGTCAGCCAATAACATACACAAGAGGTAACCCCAATATCTGTAGCATTCCCATTAGTGTATCCTCAAAAGACCACAAGCCAGTAATCTGGCTTTCCTTAAGATACGGGTCCTTGCTGCTACTCGTCAGGATCACTACTGTGAGGGAACAAAAAATCAGGCACATAATCTTCTGCAGACACACAGAAGACCGAAAAGCAGAACTCTCGTGTCTTCTTCTGGTGATTACTGTTGACTCCCTGTGTCACCTCAGGCATGTCATTTAGTGCCCAATTGTGAGTCTTTTAGGCATAAGAGTGAATGCCAGTATTCCCACTGGTTTCAAAGAAGCGGCCCATATCAGACTCTACTACTTACAAGACTCTTTTAGCAAAGTTCCGCTCTTGACTTCAGCAGAATCAAGTCAAAGTTGATTAACCTCTGACTCCTTCATTTTTTCCTTCTTAAGATGTAACCAATATTTGTGTTGGTTTTAGTGGAGTGCTATATGACTGAAAACATTTCTGTAAGAAAGGCATATGATGCCTACAACAAGGTATTGTATACGCATTTCTATTTATACAGCATTATTTATAAATGCTTTAGCAAGTGGGTAACTTGCTTTGGGCTTTTTCTGAATAGAAGTTTCTATATAAATGCAAATTATTTATTTCTCGTAGTAATATTTGTTTTTCAGGCAAGTTTATTTTCCCTTTGTTTCCTGGCTCTGAACACCCAACAGATTCCACTTCACCTGTATTTTATTTAAAGTTTGTTTCACTTATGCCCACAATCTCCTTGTTCTATAGAAGAAATTGCTTTCAATTACACATATATCACAGCACTTAAACATTAGTCTCACTTTCCTGTGGTTAATAATTCACCTTATATTCTAACATCCATCAACATAAAATCAGCATAACAACTTTTATGAATCCCTTTATCATCAACACATTCCAAATGCTTATACAATTCACACTACAGATTCACATAGGAACTGGCTTAATAGCCCTTAAAGTTGCTATAATGTTCACGTCCTTTCAATCATAGAATTATTGTTCATGTTTTCAGACAAGACCCTTTTTAGTCATTTTAGGTTATTATCTCATATTTCTTTACATCCCTCAAGCTGGATCTGCATCTCAATAAAGCTGGTGCAAACTGGTGTAAAACCGCTATTGTTTATAGAATTACTCTGTACTTGCACCGGTGTAATTGAATCAAACTTACCTGGGTGTTGACAACACTTTGTGGGAGGAGGAGAGTGGGAAGGTGGAGGAGGGAACTGATTCTCCGTGGGATTTATATAGCTTTTAACCAGGTAACAAACTTCCTTTGCTTTAATTTTAAAAACAGATTTGTTTTTTCTTACTGAAAACATCTTACCCGCAGACATTTTCCAGCCATGGGATGTCAAATAGAGTTGAAATTGTTTTACCTAGAGATTTTCATTCCTTGCGTTCACTCTCCTTCTCTGAGCACAGTTCAGTGGTTGTAAGGTCTGGTTCCCCCATCAGCTACACACGCACACCTCCTATTGAAGTCAATGGGAGTCGCATGCACATCTGTCAGGATAATCAAGTCCCAAGTTTAGTATCACCATCAATTTAAGACTTAATTTTATCATTTCCATAGGCCATCTGGGCTTTTTCCCTGTTGGAGTTTTCACAGTGACTTTGCCTTCCTATATTTCCTTCTACTTCTGTCTCATTTCGATAACTCATTCTCTTCTGAGGGGACTGCTTTTCCACATCTCACCTCTTCCTTCTCCCCAAACCAAACTTTATTCCCTCAGACTATACAAAAGCCCTGGAAATAGCCACAAGTGAGGTGTGACAGAGAGACTGCTGAGATTTTTCTTCCTTTGTCAGTCATTGTTGGGTAGTATTCTGCTGTGTTTTTAATTAATGGCAATTATTAATTCATGAATTCATACTACATTAGCACCTCGAAGCTCTATTATGAACCCCCATTGTGCTTATTAATGTACACCCACATAACAAGCTGTTAACTTCACATTTTGGAGCATTGTATGAATAAAAAAAATGCAATTACAACTGCGACTGTATTAATGGCCTGATTCTTCATTCTTTTACACTGCGTATATGCCAGAATAGCTCAATTGGAGAGAAAAGAGAGAGACCAATGCATCAATATGCTGGATTTATAAGTATGGTGGATGTTAGAGGATGTATTAACCCAGAACATGAGAGTTTTGTACTCCACGTATGCCACAGTGATGGGGTTCACCAGAAGACATGTACCTTAAATGCAGGAATATATATGCTCCCTGATTATCTCCCCAGAAGAAAAATCAACCTCCGTAAAAATTATCCGCTGGATGAGGACTGAGTTCTGAAGTCTTAACACCAACTAATTGCAAATATATGAGGGTGTCAAGCTGTAGCAAGTTTACATATTTCCATGCTTTTTGTTGACTGAATGTTGTCTATGAATCCTTAAATATTTGCACAAATTTATTGAAGTCATTAAGATAACCCTGAAATAATGAAAATAAGTCAGCAATATTCTTTGCTTAATATGTTGGTAGATAATTGGGAATCTGAGTTATGTCTCAGGCCCACATTCATGTTCATTCTTGTCCCCTGCTGATTAGGAGAACGGTGTCCAAACCATTTTTTTTTTTAATTATTATTTTTTTCCCCTTTAGAGGAGACAAAGACAAGGAAGAGAAGGGGTTATCCCAAGGACAATTTTAGCCTCAGAAAGTCACACATATGAGGGACACTATAGGTCCCCTAAAATGATGTGTAATTATTTGTCATGGGAAATTGTCTTGGTCTGTGGTGTTAGATATCAGTAAGAATCTTCCTAGATGGGGATGAAGGTGGTAGTTTAAATAAAAATGAAAATAATAAAAAAGATATTTTAATCTACAATTCTCTGGTTAGACACCAGAGGGACGACTGTAATAATAAAAAGATATTTTAATCTACAATTCTCTGGTTAGACACCAGAGGGACGACTGTTTGAAATGAACATTAAACACTACTTTGGTCCTTTAGAAAGCTCACTTACACTCTTCTCCATATATTTAACCTGTACAAAATTTTGGCCCTTTCTATCTAAGTTAGCTTTCCAAATTATATCTAGATACCCAAACCTCATTCTCTAGCAGTAGCATCTTACTGCTATTAATGCTTTGAAGAACCAGACCTCTGGAATTTAGATTCCTCTAAGAATAATTGTCCTTCAGAAAGGTCTGAGGATTATCATCTTAAAGTATATAAGAGGGTCTAAATAGAGGGTCTAAGAATAACATCTAGAATTGGCAATATGTGCAGATAACGTTTAGGATGAAAACAGTGCATCTTCTGAAGCAAAGGATTTCTATAGGTAGTCAACTTCCAAAGCTTCACTCAAAATTATGTGTTTCCTTAGGAAATAAATGGTTCCAGTCACCTGAGAAACCTGGTAATAATTTATTCGGTTGGTGGTTCAAGCATAACCTTCTTTCTCTGCACTGCAGGAATATTAAGCTGGGAGACACAGTGTAAAACTTAGAGATGAAAAGGCTTTCTGTTCTTTGCTCAGGAATGTTTGGCACTGGCAATTTCAGCTCTTTTAAATTTGTATTCCGATTTGCTTTATTCTGGTGGAAATTGGAGATAATCTCTATCACTATGCTCTTCTAGCATAACCTTTAAAAAAATCATATTCTAATATCCAGCCAGCATTTTACTGCGGTGGTCTGTACTGGTTGGAGAATACCACCAACTTCTCTGTATTGTTATCTGACTCTAGAACTTAGATCACACATGTTGTTTTTCAGACGTGCTGTTTTTCATAGTGGTGTGGTGTCACAGCTACCGTCAAACTTGAGAGCTCCTGTTGTCTTGCAAGCTGGAGGGTTTTGCATCCCCTGGTGTTCATTTTTCCTCCCCTCAAGCCCTAGCATGAGAAAAAAAAAAAAAGGGGGGGAGGATGTACAGCAACATACTCCAGGCCAAAAGCATCTTTCTAGATGCCACTTACACCCCTCAGTTCCCCCACCTTTTCTGCTAGGTGAGTCCCTGGGATTTCTGCCACCAGATGGGAGCTGGGAAAGGGGATTCTGCACTCACACACATGCCACAGAAACCACAACCAACTTCACCACCCTTTCCTAACAGGTTTTTGGGTTTTTTTCTCCCCCCTGTTCTTTCCCCCTTTTAGCTACAGCAGTAAGTGCATTAAAGAAGTACATTTAGGTCACTTTAGACCAGAACATTAAAACAAATGCTGATAGTTCAAGGTTAATAGATGCATAAAACAAAAGTAATTCCATGTCAAAGCTGAGATGACAGGTGATTTGACTTGAGACTGCCTTGCAATCACTCTTTTACATGTGCTCTGTACTGAGCCTGGCGGAAGGTGTTATGTTTCTGACATTTACTTGTCAGAAACGTATGACAATAGAAATTGTTTCTATCTCTGCTGGTCCCAGATGTTAACCTTCTAGCTTTATTTTGTAATTGGGGTTCCACGGAGCTTTAACATTTTCTATTGATTCAATAGAAGCGATAACATTTCCAATCATAAGAAGGCATTATAGAAATATCAGGCAATTCACATATCAAAATGTTTGATAGCTGGGCTCACCACATTAATTTCTGTCACCTTTGCTAGGAACCCTTTATCCTCTTTTTAATACTGAAGGACACCTGAGAGTAGTTTCTGTCACTTTTATTGTTCAATAAAGTAGACAAAAGTTTCAATTAACAACCAAGGAGCCTCTAGGAAATTGTGAATGAGAGTATATTTTATTCATTTTACTGTATTTCTTTTTTCTAATGTGCCAGCTGTGACTTCTAAGCCACATGCTTCACAGGGGAGAGAAAAAAAAAGGAAGTTGGTATAAGCTTATACAGTCTTAGGGCCATATTTTTAAAACAACTTTGTTTTAGCTGCAAGAGTCAGGTGTTACAAATATTTTGAAAATTCATCACTGCCTCTGGATGCCAATAACTTAAAGACTGATATTGCCCCTAAAGTTCAATTCAGATCCAAAGAAAAGGAAGAATGAATGTAATATGTGGTGTATTATGGTAGGAATAAGATGCAAAATATCCTTTGTAAAGCGATGCCTTACACTAGCATCCTATTTAAATGCCTGAATGCTTTGTCTACACCCAGATATTTTGTGGCTGTTAAACAGCCAAAGACTGACCTGTTGGTCTCAGTGCCATTTCTACGCCACACACCCTCTCCTGCAGTCAACACTGGTAAGATTATACAGGTAGGTGTTATGGCCAGACTGCCATTTTACCCTCAAAAAATCTGCTGTAGAAATATTCCCTTCAGGTTTTGATGGACTAAACATTTGTCCTGGTCAGCCATTCCACCGATCATAGAGGTGTAATTGCAACGTCCCTTCTGGTGGCTTGTTGCTTGGACACATCCCGCTGTCGTACCCCTCTGGCTGAACAGTCGGTGAAGCATGGTGCAGTGCTCTCTCTCTGCAGCTCTGAAGTCCTCCTGTCTTCGCAACTTCCCCCAACACCTCCCCCACCAAGATGTCACAGCTGAAGGACAATGTCACAGCCCTGCTGAGTCTGAGTAACCAAGGGAACAGTTTTCACACAGTTTTAGGACCGCGTCTGTTGTCACTTATTTCAAAGGATGCACTGAAAAGAAAGACCAGTAAAGAGAGAACTGATTATTTCTATTTTGGAATCTCTGTTTATTTGTGGTTTTATTTTAAAGTCTGCACATATATTTTGTGACCAATATTAGAGCCTAAATCATTTTTTATATGTTTCCCTGAAGGTTATAAAACACCTCAATAACACTGTTCATTCCCTCTTTCTTCACCCCTTCATCCCCAGCTTGTGAAAGAAGAGAATTTATATAGAATTTCAATCCATCTAAAAGCTACCAATGTATAAAACAGGATAACCATTCCACAATGTAATAAATATAAACACAGCTCAATAGACATCAGTGTCATGGAAACTATTGTTAAATTTCAGAAAGAAACATTACTTATAACTGTATAAACTGCATGTCACAATGATTGCATAGTATAAGTGAAGAGCTGCATCTGGTCTTGGTTGTTTTGTTTTCTCTTCATTCTCTTAGCAGGACATACAAGTGCTGTGAAAGAGAAGCCTTGCCTTATGTTGAGAAGCCAAAGGGACTTTTTTTCCACCATTCTTTCCCCTTTTTAAACAGAGGCTCAATCTATGTATGTGTAAAGGGAGCTGTAAAGTCAGCAGGTTACCGGATAACAAGCAACATCTAGCTGACCTCTTCTATAAGGACTTTCTTAATGATTTTGACCAATGGACTCTCTTCTATACAGATTTCTTCTTCCCCATCATACACCACGTGAACTATCAGTTCCCTGAAACAGTGTTTGCTCTCTCACAAACTGAAACCGATGGGCAAATGCTTTGTGGTTAAAGTGCAGACTAAGTCTTGAGGGTGAGGGGCGCTTAGCCCTGTCACAAGTCTCTGCCAGGGTCAATATCATACAACATCAAGTGACAAATTCTGGGGTTAGAGGTGTGGGTGGTTTCAGTGTATGACTGGTGATTTCTAGGTGATATAGGGATCTCAGAAATCTTACACTAATTTTAAAGATTAAATGAGTCCAAACTATTAATGAAGACATTAAGAAGTTATAATCATGACATAATTCTAAGTCTGATTTCACATTTTAAATGCACTGATTTTTTTTGTACTTCTTTGTTCCATGAAACCGTGAAATTGAAAAAAAAAAAAAAAAGCAACATTTTATGAATAACACTGAAAATACGAAAGGAAAGAATTTAAACTAAGAGTAAATAAGAACATCTTTTCATTGGTATTTCATAATCCTTTTTCCTTTATGTGGCAGATATTTTTCTAAGTAAAATCTCATGTTTCACAGTCTTTTACATGATAATATCTTTCTTTTGTAAAAGCAGGGGAAAAAAACAAAATCACCTATTGATATTATTGACAATGACAGTCCTGCTTCTTGATGATGAATGTAACCCAGAGGAGAAAAATTAACAAGGGACACACTGCTTTGCTACTGAGGACTTCCAAGAATGTCCTACTCAAGAAAAGGAGATGCAAGATCTGGTCTTATTATATATTTTGAGATGAATCAAACTTAAACCACATCAGACTTCTTAAGATACTGCTCTCTCTGTTATTCCATCTATTCAGGGTGCCCTACATAGCTCAGGGGCATCATAGGGAAGGTTTTGGTAGCAGTAAAAGTGCCATCTTTGATGACAGAGCTCTGTGTTTCCTTTCTAGCCAGCTTTCTGGCATCAAAATACCCTTTCCTATATATATTGTAGTATCCAAAAAAGACAGTCACCATTTAAGCCTAGCTGAAGATACATCAGTTGTAATTGTTTATCATACAAGATATGAGGCCAGGATTTTTGAAAAAAACATTTGTTGCAATTCTCCTTTTATATAGCAATATATTTATATATATATATATATATATATATTTATTTATATATATATATATCAGACTAACTTGTACCTTTGCATCTTAAGAGATAGCCATCTGCACAACGGAACATAATTTGACACACCTTCAGGAGTAGAAAGGACAACTTTTCAGTGGTTGCAGCTTTTGTATTTCACAAATATGTGGTTGTACAATGTATATATCAAACTGGTTGTCCAAAACCTGAATTGTTTAAAAGTCACTATCAATGGTTAAAGGTTTGAGTTATATTTCATGTTTTGTCTCCTTTGACTTTTAGGTTTTGTGACATTCATAAATAAACCAAGGTTACCTATCACCGTGTGTTTCAACGTGCAAATTCAGGTTTGGTCCAGTCTGGGTTACTAAAATTGCCATCATAAAATTATGTCTATGAAAGCAGTAAAGAACAAAGCAATGAAACTATAGCTAGGGGGAAAAAAATCACCTAACTTCTGACAGAAAAAAAAAAAAAAACAACCAAAAAAATCAAGAAAAACTAGTTTTGTAAAAGATATATTTTTATGAAAATATTTTGGGGTATTTTTTTAGTTATTGTTCAGTAACAAATAACACAATAACAAAATTATTTTTCATTAGAAAAAAATATTTAATACTTCACTGTTTTGCCAAAAAAGACCCACATTTTAAAACAAAAGTTATAAATAAAATGTGTTAATTTTTTTGTTTGTTTGTTTTCCTGCAGAAGATAATTTTCCCACCTAGAACACACTGCTGTATGCCAAATTAGATTTCAAAAAGAAGAAATAATATCTCATATGCATAGAATGCATAATATATAATAAATTTGGATGTAAGATGGACTAGCAAGGCCAATACAAGATATAAAAATATGTAGGAAATATATTAAAATTACTCTAATGAGATTCAAGATTCAGGAGGAAGAAATTAGCGCCATCAGCCTCATACTCTTCCTTAGAAAAGAAGAACTTGGGTGTTGGAAGCTTGCTGCTTCCAGACAAATCCTCCAGCATAAGGACTGCTGAAGAGAGTTTAGGGTGTACATACCACCGAAGAAAAAGGATAGAAATTAGAAAGTGTACCTATTACAACTGTAACTCTATAGGGATGTAGTTGACAGGTATAACTGTGTCCCAGCTGGAGTTCACTCTGAGACCACTTATGCTCAAGCATCTTGCTACATATGGATGATGCCTAATAGGACATGCCACAGCATGCTTGTCCATCACTAACTCTTCCAAAGGTAGAATCAGAGTCATAGAATTGTCTAGGTTGGAAGGGACCTTTGAGATCATTGGGTCCAACCATCAACCTCACACTGACAAAACCACCATTAAATCATGTCCCTAAGCACCACGTCTACCTGTCTTAAATACCTTCAGGGATGGTGATTCAACCACTTCCCTGGGCAGCCTGTTACAATGCTTGATAACCCTTTCATTGAAGAATTTTTTTCCTGATATCCAATCTAAACCTCCCCTAGTGCAATTTGAGTCCATTTCCTCTTGTCCTATTGCCTGTTACTTGGGAGAGGAGACCGATGACCACCTTGCTACAACCTCATTTCAAGTAGTTGTAGAGAGCAATAACGTCTGCCTTGAACCTCCTTTTCTCCAGACTAAACAATCCCAGTTCCCTGAGCTGCCTCTCATAAGGTCTCACCAGCTTTGTTACCCTTCTCTGGACAAGCTCCAGAACCCCAGTGTCTTTTTTGTAGAGAGGCCCAAAACTGAAAATAATATTTGAGGTAGGGTCTCACCAGTGCTGAGTACAGGGGGACAATCACTTCCCTAGTCCTGCTGGCCATGTTATTCTTGATACAGGCCAGAATGTTGTTGGCCTTCTTGGCCATCTGGGCACACTGCTGGCTCATATTCAGCCACAGAGGAGATGGCTCTGGTCATCAGGTCCCAGAAAGCTTGTGCTTGGAGAACACATTATTCCTCACAGCCCAGGAGCAGAATTTCCACATGCACTTCCCTGAGGTTAGTGGCATCACTGTGCAGCACATCAGCAACACACAGAACATATGCAAGCAAATTAGATGAACCAAACGGCCAACATGCCATGGCTTGCAGCAGGGAAAACCAAAAAAGCTTTCTGCCTACTCATGAGGAAGAGCTGGCTTTCCCAGTGAATGTCAATCTCCTCCGTGAATTCCACATTTAAAATACTTCCTAAAACAGGTGCTGTATGGGTGATCTGTTAACAAGGAGTAACTGTATTTAAAGAAATGCAAAACATTGGTGAAAAATGTACCAAAAAAAGTGAAACTCTAGAAATCACTGCCTCACTCCAGTGTCTCAGACACTTTAAAGATTACCCCTGCCAAAGAGAAGAGAACTAAACTAAATCAAGTGAGTCTGAGGGTTTTTCTTGCTTTTTCTCCTTCATTTTTTTTGCTGGAGAAGTTGCATTTCTTGGCCTTGCTGATGTGTTTTGGGACTCTGTGCACAGATACCCTCAGCACTTTCAAGTTTTGCTCCTAGGGTCACAGTTACAGTTTTCTGTTATGGACAGTCAGCACTGCACAGGAGGAAGTAATTTCTCAGATAACCTGTGCAGATCCCATGGAGAGCTGTGACTATCAGGACTAAGACCTTGAATTTGATTTTGTATTCTTTAGAGAGCCAGTCCAGAGAGCAGAGCATTGGGGTCATATGTTTTCGGTTGCTAGAGGACTTTTTCTTAGTCAGGGGATTTTACTGAACCTTGTACTAAACTTTCATTTGAGAAATAGTTTTCTAAATGTCCTCTGCTATTCCGATAACTAGTCAGTGTTCTTTTCTTGCACTGATTCTGAAATAAACAATATTTTGAATTTTTTTGTTCTGAAAAACAAATCTGTTTGAATCGTTTTGAAAAAAAACAATACCAAAAATATGTAGATAGGAGGTGAATTGTGTAATCATACAAGGCTGTACACAAGGAAGTAAAGGAAGTTTATATTGTGGGCAAGTGAACAGAACTATGGATGTCTCCTGATTGAGATGAGGACCAATACAGCCTCCTGTCTGTACACAGGATTAATTTTAAGTATATAGAGGTTACTTTAAAATGAGTGGAATTATTTAAGTAATTAGCAAGTGGACATCATGTGCAGAATCAAGGTCTAAATGTTGTATATAAGTTTTCTAACGTAATGCATAGATTTTATTACTGTTACAACACAAGCAAGGAAATGTCGGATTTGTCTGCTTTTAATTATGCAATCACATTCATCTACAAACCACTGCAGTTTTTGCCTCTAGTAGAAAAGCGGTATGTAATTAAGGATGATATAACTTGTGCCTACACATGAAAAGATTTAATTATCTCCTTCTTTGCCTTTTCAAAACTAGTCTTATTTCATTGCTTCCCATCTTTGATCCTTGGTCTTCTGTTAGCCATACCTCCAGTCTCCCACTCAAGTCTCTCTTACGCAAAAACCTCTCCTTCTACCTTCGGTCCCAAGGTTTCTTCCCTTTTGCAGTTTTTCTAGGATCGTTCTCAGAAATGTTTGCAGCGTCCTGACCGCCATCTTGAAAGAAACATAGCAACCAAGAAATCTGAACCAAACAGACTAACCCATTGACATTTGGCAAACCCATTAGCAAATAGATGTGGGCTGAGGTAACAGGAAAATGCTCAGCTGCCTTGTTAATTGGCTTTGATATCTGCCCCCCTCCTGTAATAAGCTGTGGTTATCCTTAATATCTACTGAGTTACACACACGTAAGCATCTATATACAGTGATTAAAGGAAATACTCCGCAGTCAGATATTTCCGTAATTCAGACATAAAGTAGTCTACTTCAGGCACAATAACATACAGGAGAAAGTATGATGAGGGTTGCGGAGCAAACTAGCCTGCAACAGCAGATACTGATAGAGGATTTTGACACAAGCCTGTATTACCTTATAACATATTATCATTTCTTATGGTTCCAAGGTCAATGTCTCTTTCTCAAATAACATTTCGGACCTGTAATTGTTCATCTACATGCCAGCAATTATGGGAGAATTGATCAGCCAGTAATTAATGCTATGCTATTACACTTTTTAATTTGTAGATTATGCAGCTGCAAGCGTTCACACATTTTTAATTTGTATATTATACAGCCACAAATGTTTACAATGCCCTTTTTAATCTCCTTACACTACTAGTGCCATTATTCACTATAGATTAATGATACACCGAATGCTGAGGTTTATTTCATTTACCACTCTTACCAAGAGAGCTGTTAACATTACTGTGCTCTATTACTTAATGTCTTACTGCAGCTGCTAGTGAGCATTGGTTACCCTTTAAAATATTACCAGTCAGTTATTTTCTCTCTTTCTCCTTTTTTTTTTTTTTTTTTTTTTTTTTTTTTTTTCCTCCAAGGCTCTTGCTATTGACAGTATGACTCTATGGTAATATTACACTTTATTTCCAAATTTATTTCAAGAGTTTTGTTCCAAGGTGTTTCAATCTTTTCTTTCAAACAATGGTACCACTCCAGCCCTGTATGTTTTGCATTCCCCAGCCTGTTCTTCCTTACACTGTTCCTCTGTGCGACTTCACTATCACTTTTCATACTATATCGTAAGCTGGGCAGCTAGCCCATATCCTTACTTTAGGGAAACATCCCTGTTCAGGACAACATTTCAGCATGTCTTTAACTTAAAGCATATGCTCCAGTCTACACAGAACCTCTTGCTTGTATTGTTTGCTTGAATAGGACACTGTGAGAGTAATCATTCTTGACACAGCTTCAGTCCAGAGTCTACCAAAGCCAAAAAGAACCTTGTCCTCATCTATCAGACAAAGAGAATTTAGTGAAGTCGCTTAATTTATTGTTAATATGGCAATGCTATTGCTTCCTCTTGTAAAGTGATTCGTGATATGCAAATGACAGTCTTAAAATCTTTAACCATTTCAAATCATAAAAGCCTATTTCACCTTCCAGGCTCTTATTTCAAAGTACAAGCAAACTACGTATGTATATATTTATATCTATATACACCAAACATTCAGTGTTGCTGAATAGTTATTTGCATTTTCCTTTAGGTGAAATGTTCTGTTTTCCTCAGAACTACACCAAGCAAAACAGTTGTCTCTTTTCCATCTTCTTCTAGACAGAATTAAACATTTTCCAATAAAATATCAGGATAAAACAAATCTCACCTTCTTCCTTGTTCTCATAAAAATAAAAGACTTAAACCACTTCCATGAAAAGTCTCATCTTCAGAGCCTTGTGAAGTCCTCAAAGAGTGATGAAAGGAAAAGTCAGAATCCTGTTGCAAAACAGTGACCAACCAGACAGATAATCACAAGCTGTCTTTAGATAACTTTGACCAGGTACTTCATTAGAAACATCCTGTAAAGTTTTTCACTTTTGAAAAAAAAAAAAAAAAAAAAAAATCAAAATACCTTGACGGACAACTTAAATATCTATTACTTTTTCAAAAGCACACCTGGAACGATGGAACACAGGTGAAAATTTAGCATCTTGAGGGAAGATACAGAACCTGATGAACAATTCCCCTAGAAATCATAGTGAATTATCAAAAGTAAAATACTGATTTTTAATCCACTTCATATGCCTCTTGAACTAAGTTTCCTCCACAGCTATTTTTTTTTTTCCCAGAAAGCAGATCCCTTTAACATGTAAACAGAAAAAGACCCCTAATTTTCTGTTGAAAAGCAGTTTTGAAGGGAAAAAAATTCAACCTGTCCTAGTCAATGCCATTATAGTGACTTACACCACTTGAAGATTAATACGTATTGCCATACTCATATGGGCATTGCAAGGATTAATGTTTGCAACATTTCACTGGAAAGCCAAAATGATCACACAATTATCTTTCACAAATGTTAAACAGTGGCACCTGAGATAACTCTCATGTTACGTACTATCCTAAGCTGAAAAGACTTCTGAAGGGTCTCAAATATCACTGTTTATAATTACAAAGTCTTCCAGAGGGTTCTTGCTAATAAGCATCTGAAGAAAAAATTCAACATTTGTACATAATATTACTTTAGTTTAAAATCGAAATAATCTCTGGGGAAAAAGATAAATTATTTTTAATATTTTTCATAAATTATTTATCTTTCCAATTGATCTGAATGTTTTATCTTGGGTAACAGAAGGCTTCTACAGGCAGACTGAAGTATGTTCTTCAGTCTCAAGCCCTACGGAAGTTTACTATGGTGTTTTCCATGCTTTCTGTTTGTGTCGAGCTCTTGAGTGTGATCCCAGTTTCTTTCATTTACCTGGGGTCCTGGCCCTTTCACTGAAGAAAGCTGATAGATCAGTTCACAAAATACAATAACTGTTAATAAGAGACTTGGTTTTTAATTTCTTTGGGAAGTACTGAGCTTTTATATTTCTTATCCTGGAAAATATCTGTAATACTTTCAGATAGAGAGGTGTTCTAAGAAAAGAAAGCTAACCCAGTACAGAAAAATTCATTGACAACACCAGCAGAAGGAAGAGCCTTTAAGCTAGATACAGAAAGCACAGTTTTGCATCTTGCTGGCTGAAGGTACCCCTTGTGTGCTCTTTTGAGGTGATTTGGCAGGATAACACTTTTAAACCCCAATTTGACGTTCCTTCCTGTCATTACTCGCTAACAGGGTGGTGGGCTCTGTCTCCAAGTACCAGACCCCTAGCAGGTGAGTTTGCATTAACAACTGCATGCCTATTCTCTCTTTTTTTTTTTTTCACATTTAAAAAAATATAAGGACAAATTTGTTTTTTTAGAGTCTTTGACCCTGATTTTCAAAATTACCTAACTTCCATTGATTCTTTTTTCTACCTGTAAGTAGTTCTTCTCTACCTAGAAAGGGAGTTTAGGAAATGCTCAGACCTGTCATTCTGGAGACATCATTCAGACAACTATAAAGATAATATTCCTCTCCTTTGCCCATGTGGCATCTGTATTTTTTTCCCAAATAACTTCCAGACAGGGAGCAAAATCTCTGGAATTTCCCTGAGCCCTGCAAATTAGTTTCTTCTCTTTCCCATACCCCACATCTCTTTCACTACTGAGATTAAGGAGTTTATAAAATACAACTTGTTACAGCCATGAGGGATTACTACTATATATTATCACTCACAGCTCATTAACCCCGAAGCCCTGCTAACTAAGAAAATCCTCTCTAATGAGGTTTCCTTCACTGCACTAAAGAACAAAAGGTCTCAAAGTTTTGCCTATTACCAATCTCCCTCAAATTATTTTCCCGTAATTAAAATGGAACTTTAAGGCCATTTAAATACAAATCTGAATTTCTCCTACAGAAGAAAATCCATGTCCACTCTTTTTCCATGCTTACAACGGATCTTCAAGCTCTTAAATAGAATGGGAATACACTTCTAGTAGTTTCTGCCTTTTATCAAGTGTAAAAAAAAAATTAAAAAAAATCCCACTTTTGAAATAAAGTATATGACTTCTGGGCATATTAGACCTAATCCAGTTTTGGTGTTAGCAGCCCCACCTTTCATTGACATTAATGTGAATCAGGCTAGTTTTCTCCCAGGTTAAATTAGGATTCTTTATCAAGAATTTCGAAAGCAACTGGACAACTTGTCAGGTATCCCAGTGATAAGTGTGATGGAAGAGTCCAAATTAGATTGCCTTGACAGGAGGAGAAAAATAAATCTATTTACTATTATTTACATTATAGCAGTACTTAGGAGATCCAAAAGGGATTGCGAAACTCACCCTGAGACTTCTGTAAGAAAGAAAGTAGTATTACAAAATAAATCATAAAGGCATTAAATGTCCCAGATTCCAGTGTTACATGGGTACATGAAAATATCTCTTCCTTATGTTTAAAAAAAAAAAAAAAAAAAAAAACAAACAAAAATCCACAAATCCTCAATGGTATTTAGGTTTCTAGTTTCTGTCATTTGATGAACAACTTTCACGGTTTGAAGCCAGACTACGCATCTCATGTATTCATGTGGTAAATAAAGAAACAGAACAATAATTAAAAAGTAAAAATAATTGGTAGTCTCACAAAAAAGAAGGTATGTATAGATGGAGGTGTAATTCCTTTCAGATACCCAATTTTCAAGGCTTTTTTTCAGGATTCTCTTAACTTTTCAGATTGGCAATATCAGTGCCCATACTTGTATACTTTAAATGCTAAACTAAGTAGTAAGTGCCTTCTGTACACTTGTTTCTTAAATTATTGTTTTGGTTACCCAATTTGTAATTCTGCTATTGTGCATTCAGATTCAGGTCCCAAATGAAATCAAGCGCAGTTATGACATCAAAACTTCCAAGTTACTAGCTATTTGCTACCTAGTGAGTGACTCCAGTGATTTGAACACTCCATACATTTTTATGTATTTAATATCAAAGAGCAGCAGAAAAAAACTGTAAAAAGAAAGGTTGGTGAGATGGCCCCAAGTGTTTGATTGTTCAACCTGCTGCATGTGATACCTCTGTCACCTTTGTGTTCCTTCCAAAATGTCACCGTGGGAGTTTGCGATGATCTGTGTGCCAGGTGGCTGCTAGAAGGCTTATTCCTTAGACAAGGAGCATGCAAATTGTTTTTTTTTTTTTTTTTTTAAATATGCACCTGATGAGATGTTTCTGACTAGGAGACAATGTTTGCTTACAGGAGAGAAAGTCCTTCACAAAAGAAACAAGGGAGATTTTGGTACGTCGTTGTCAGGGATGGCAGCTCTGTCAGGAGCTAAAGGAAAAGCAGTTCATGCCACAGGAAAACAGTAAGAAAAGAGAGAATGCTGATACCAATAACACCTGTACAAGAAGTTAAAGTGCTAATACTGAAACTAAGGTCGAGTAGCCTATGTTACCGTGGGTCTCATACCTACAGATCCTCCCTACCTCTGTGGCTCATTGTGGCACCTGCAAGAAATTGCACAAACAACATTTCTCTTCATTATTGTTCTAAATTTCCATTTACATATCTGAAAGTGACTTTGTGTTCACCTCCTAATCCAGGAAGCCCTGTTGCCACCTTGGCTGCTGATAATACTCTCTATAGGAGCCAGACTTTAATTTTAGTTTCTTTCAGAGGTAAGTGATGGGCAGTTAAAAATATGATGAATCATGGGCAGATTCCCTCAGCAGAACTTTCCTCAGTCAGGAATACTGAAACAAAACAAGCAAATGCTTTTACATATCAAATGTACTTTCTTTACAAAGGACATCCACAGTGACTCAGATGAGTGTAACTGCCCGCCTCACTAGTTAAAATGGGATGCTCTGAAGTCCTTTTTTCTATTTTTGGCTTTTCTAGCAATTTTGGTTGAATCGTGCAACTGTTCTGTTCCCACCTTTCCTCTCACTTTTTTCTGTGAGGTTTTTCCAGCAAAAAATTATCTTAAAATGAGCTTAGTAGAAAGATGCTTAGTGGATTAGGCAGCTGTAATGATAGATAATAACTACAACTGTCTTTCTGCTTTTTTTTTTCATTCTTCTTTCTTTTTACGGAGAGCTATTTTCATTTTCCTAAAATGGGCTTTCATGGGTGGGATCAAGTGACAGTGCTAAGTGGACACTAAACGGAAGTTTTGCACAGTGTGAGTCTGATACTACAATGACTCATTATAAAATGCTCAATCTGCTTATCGCACTTTGGGGTTTCTTTTGCTTCACAGGATTGTTTGGTTTTGTTATGTTTTTAAAGAAGGCACGAAATATCCTTCTTCTCCCACGCTAAAGGTTCAGTTCAAATGCCTGAATGGGTTCTATTGGCTTTACCTCCCCCAGAGCAGTTATGGTTGGTTTTTAACTTGTTAGCTTTTAAAAATAAATTTAATTAATTAATTAATTAATTATTAAATCTTAACATTGCCAGACAGCTGTGATTAAAAAAAAAAAAAAAAAAAATGAAACACACAAAACTTTTATAAGCCTGTGCTGCACAGCCAGATTTTGGTTCTGCATCTACTGTCAAATCTTAAAACCAAGTAGTCATTGTGCTGAATCCGACGTGGGGTGGGCTGGACTGTCCAGGGGTACTGGCACGTCTGACGCAGTGTCCGTCACATCCTCAGTTCCCACGGGTTTATCTGGATGATGAGACTAAGCAACTTGCATGAAATAGGATGGATCTCCCGTGCTTTAGCTGCATGCAGCACTTTCGAGAAAGGGTATGGAGCAGATTTATCAGGTGAGCTAAAGAGAAGCCTCCATCCACTCGAGACCTGTGATAAGCCTCTCTCTGCTCAAACTAGCTTAAATGTACATTGCAGCAGGTTTTATTGTTAACTTCTCTTTGGCCTTCAACAAGTAGTCAATAGCCCTGCAGATTATATTCTCCTCTGCCATCCTGATTGCTAGAAGCGTTCATCCAGAACTAAGCCACTACAGTAAACAGAGCAGGGTGAGGATTTTTCAACAAAACACTTTTTCATCAGAAAAAGGTGATCCATCGAAACTGAAACCTTTCATAGGAAAGGGCTGGATTCATTGATTTTTGCGGTGGCCAAAAAAGTTGTGGATTTGCTGAAATGTTTTTTTTTTTTTTTCTTTGAGGTGTTTGAAGCAAATAGTATTATCCATTTCAAAAAAGTATTTGAGCAAAATTTAATGCAAGATTACCCTACCGCACATAATTTAATAATAAAAATGAAATATTTTAATTGATTTTGAAGAAAAAGGACTTTTTTTCCCTTATATTTTCAGTTTATACCTATTTTTTTTTTAAGACCTTTATGCTATTTCAGCTTAAACCAAGTTATTTTTGATAGAATGGAGAAACAGTTTCCCATACACATATGGAGAGGGTAACAAAGTGCTCAAGAAGAGTTCAGTTTTCTTTTATCAGTGACTAGGGAAATCGACTAGTAGAGAATCTTCATCAATGTTATTGCTATACCCATCTTTTAGAGTATAAACATGGCTTTAGGTTATTATTTCTGATTGTCATGAAAAAAAAAAAAAGGAAACATATCATTGACATAAATATAATCTTGGTAAACAATACGTGAGCTTTAATATAGAGAAAAAGTCATATCTGAATATGCTGCTCCTCCAGTGAAATGCCAAGGTAAAAATATTACATCATCATCATATACATCTACTGATTTGCCATGCAGTCAAAGCAGAACAATTGCCTGTTTAATTTTTGTTTCCTTGAGCTACTGAAGTCCAATTTTTTCAATGAACTTTTCAAATAAATTTCTGGGGAGGGCGGCACCAGAAGGTGTCATAAGTAGAAATAGGATTTGAAAAACCATGATGTCTTAAGATGAAAAATGGATCTGTGAGAGAAGAAAAAAAGCTATTCTAATAAATATTTTCCTCATAAATTCATGGGAGTAGCATGAAACTGTATTGTCTAAACCAAAGGAAAGTGAAAAGTTGTGATACTCAGGAATGGAAAGACTTTTTATGTCAGGCAATCTGCATGGGACAACTAAGACTGTTAAATTAAAGAATCAGATAAAAATACTAAAATACTAAGGCATACAATGTAAAAGCACAACAAACAGGGGAAAAAAAAAAGAAAAGAAAAGAACATGTGTCACTGTAAGGGACAAAAAAGACCTCTTTTACTTGTAGGGAAAAATAACATATGCAGTTTGCCTGCCTCAGCAGAAACTAATATGAGGTGAAAGAAAGCGTAGAAAATGAAATGATCATAGCAAATTAATATGGACCTTCTGAGAAAGTGGATCAGGAAGTGTTTTTTGTAGATAATCGAGACCCACATAAAAACAGGCTGGAATACTGATGGTGAGCTTTTTGCAAACACCCTGGTGCTGAGTGAGATAGAAAATGTACAGCATGTTATCATCCAAAAAGGGCTTGTGCCCTTTTTATATGGCTGCTTCATCCACTGAGGAAACCAGTCAAAAAGATCAAAGGCTGCACTGGGTTTAGTTCTCCCCAAGAATCTGAAGCTGAGTGAAAAATAGAAGCAACCACAGAGTGTCAAACAACATAGAGGATCTCAACTGAAATATTCTGTTTTCTCCCCAAACACTAGTGTATTAGCTGAGCAGAGATAAAAGAAAAATCATTATAATCTTCATAATGCTAGCTGTGAATTAGAGACACATGAACGGCAAAGCAGGAGATTTCTTCTTAGGCTGAGGTTTGTATTTACAAGTGAAGGGAACAGAGGTTTGCTTAGAATCAGGGATCAGGTTTCCCAGGGACAGTAGATGATGAATTATCAAAGGATGTAGAGATAATGTTGGCAATGGCATATAGCACTGGGGATTGAGATAAATGCATTGCTGCTCTGTCTGATACTGGAACCAACCTCTGAAAGATATACAGGAGCGGATGAAAAGGTTTGCCTAATCACTTCAAACTTTGGTGAGTCCCTGTGTTCCTCTGATTATGTTCTTTGCTGGAATCTCCGTCACTCCCCAACACACATGCACAAATACGCACCTTCCCAGTAACGATGAAGCGTGGCGGACGCAATCACTCCGTGGGCCTTGAATTGTTTCACAGCAGAAAATAAATTCTGACTATGAATGAGAAATACTTTGTAATATGCGGTTAGTGATATTATTCTCGTGTGCACGTGGAGCCATGGTTTTCTGCTCCGAGCTTGGCTGGTAACGCAACCGGTGACACAGACCCTTTCTGAGGGGTACTCACATTCCCTACCTGGCACTAAACATCCTGCAAGTGAAATGTGAAAGCAGGTGTGATCATGACTGTCTTGGTCATGATATCAAGTGGACAAACTGGTCTTCAGACCCTCTGCAGTGTGAATGAAAGTGCTAGTTCCTCCAGGCCAGAAGAATTCAACCTCAGTGAACTGAGCACTGAGATATTTTTTTTTTCCCCAACAGGGAAAATTTAATTATTCTTCTTTCTTTCCATTTGTTAAATGGAAAATGTAAAGGAGAGTTGTTCAAGTGGCACCCTTAAACAACAGAATGTTTCCCTCTATCCCTTGTATTATTTTCCCACCTCAATATACTATTATAAGGCTGATAGATCTGCTACGCGGCTCCCAAGCAAACTGCTGCCATATAATCTCTATTGATACTCAAGGAAGTGGAGAGCCCTGATCTAAATTAAACATGAAGGTCTGGGTCATATCAACAGTAATCCATGGTAGCCTGTGTGGTGTACTGGCTAGGCGAAGTCATGAATTAGTTGCTGCAGACTGCTTGGTTGAATCGTGCTAGTTAAGAGAAAAGGGATGGTGACAAACTCAACCTGTAAATTCCCATCAGACAAAGCAACCTGAAGAGACACAGGGTGATCTCAAGCAAAGCTACAGTCAAGCATTTCAGATTTCTGAGATGCTGATATTGTCTTGGACTCACTGATTCAGGTATGTGTCTGGCCGGGAACACAGAGGAATGAGGGAGTATTTTAACTTCTCCCCCCAGATGTTAATAAAAAGAAAAAAAAACAAAACAAAACAAAACAAACTCAAAAATCAGACTTCCTTTACCACGATTATGCTAAGTTGGGCATATCTCTCTGAAAGTTTCTTTAACAAGTATATTAATTGACTTGTATGCTAAAAAAAGGAGAAGAGCAACAGTTTTTGCATGGTTCTATATATTTTTTTTTTTTTTTTTTTGCCTTCTTAATGTTTTTATGAACATTTTACTATCTATATTTTGTTATCATGAATGGTAGGGTACATCTATGTCAAACATTTGATAAAAAGTTTGTGTCACAGTCGAAAGACTGTATACAAATTAGCTTGATATTTTCACATCATAACACATATCCATCAATGAAAATCAGTTTATATTGCAAAATGTAATAAAGAAAAGTATTTAATTTACAACAAGAATTGTATGGATTTTATCTGGTTACATGGTTTATTTTTGTTTGGTTTTGCTGATTAATACAATTAGGCCAACAGAAACATTTTATGTGTTTGTGCAGATTTTGCCAGCTTTTGGGTTTTTTTTTTAAAGATAAGAAAAATAAAGTTTTTGAACGTATTACTTATAAATATGTGGGTTTTTTTAATCTCCTCTTATTTCATTAAAACTCCCTTGCTATCACTTCCATAAGTAACAGTGAGGATAAAATAATGTATGGAATACTTGGATTTGTATCATGAGGGAAAAAAAGTTTTTTGACAATATCTATACAAGAGAAGCAAATTCCCATTTTTTGTCATTGTCCTTACTGGCAATATTTTGTAATTCTTGCTTTGGCTTCAGGACTTATGAACAATTTTACAATAACCAAAAACATGTCAGAAAGGATGCAATGACACCCAAGACTGCATTAGAGTAGAGAATGAGGAAATACAAGAGGTTCAGTGACTGAAATACCAAGGAAATACGTGTTACTCTCCACAGAGGACACAGGAAGCTTGACCATGATCCCAGCAACTGAACGAGAATCTTAGGAGTCTCTCCTGTTTCATTAATTTTTTAATGTTTCATGTAGATAGTGAGTTGTTTAAGGAAAATACATTACAGAGCAGTCACAACCTGATCATGCAGACTTCGTATTTTAACGCTAAGCCAAACACTGAGATTCACTTAGTGAAGATAAGAAAATAGTTCAAACTTTTCAAAAAATCAATGTGGATTTTTTTTTGTTTGTTTGTTTGATTTTGTGTTTGTGTTTGTTTTTGTTTTGTTTGTTTTTTTTTTTTACTTCAGATTTGCTACTTAATGCCAATGTGTTGCAAATGTTGTTAAATGAGAGTGACTTTGCATTAATGTACACTTCAGCTCACTATTAAAACACTCAGAGATAAATCAACAAAGAACTGAGGCTCTGAAATACACCAGCTTTCAGTGAACCTCAGATTTGCCTAATCTCCTTGCCATTATATATTTTTTCTAGTAAAAAGTCTTGCATGGTTCAAGGTGTCCACAAATACGTAACCACAAAATTATCTACATCTGGAAATCACAAGCTACTAATTGTGGCAATTCATATACAACCCTCTTCAGCCTGGGAGCAATAAATTAAAATTTAAAGTATGGAAAAACTTGAACTGGAGCAAAATCTTGCCCTAGACTTGTCCAAATATGTATTTTTAGGTTATGTCTCCTGGTTCGAGTCCCATAAGACAGATAAGTATAAGCTTTTAAGCAGGGTCATTGTGCCCTGGGGCACAACTGAGGCCCCTGCTGTTCAACTGAAGATGGGAAACATTTTTGAAAAAAACGTACTTGGAGAATGAACTTGTATTTCAGGATCACTTCCTAAACATACAGGAATTATGGGGTCTGTGTTGCAGTTCTTTCAGTCTTTTCAGTCTTTCATGACACATCTTTATACAACTGTTTAAATAAGAACCGGAAACAGGGACTTGACCTTTACCTTCTCATATCCCATATGAATGCTCTAATAAAAAATAATATTTGCCATCCCTAGTACATATAGTCCTTTTTTTGCTCTCTTTCTGGTGCAACAATTAAAAATGAAACTTTTCCAGAGAACTACGATATTTTGTGATCTTTCGGAACTTGAAGATTGAGGGGAGACTTTATTAGACCATAAAGTACACATTTGTTTTTGCCCTTCTAAAGGTGTAACACATAAATATAAAAAAAAAGAATTAACACACAGTATAAACTACTCTAAGTACCCCATGTTGATTAACAATGAAAGATCTCACCTTTTAAAATAATAGCAATGCCAGTTGTGGAATGTGAAGAGTGCTTTGAATTACAATGAATTGCTGAATGCATTAGCCACAATATCAAATGCAGTCAAATTAAAACGTTCCCTTCTGACATTTTCAATTAAACCCCATCAAGCCTCCAAACAACCTAGGAAAACTAAATAGACTGTGTGAGCTAATGGAAAAGGCAGCCTGACATCTTCTCCTTCCAAAAATTAGATTAAGCATCAATGCTGTTGCAAAAATCTGTACCAGAACATTAAACAATTAAGAAGTGGCATAACAATACCGACCAATGGTCCATCCACTCCTGTGTTGTACCAATTGCTTCTGAGAGAGGCCAATACTGCATGCATCAGAGGAAGAAAGAAGAGTTATAATAGTAAGACCTTGTGATTTTAGGATGCTTTCCATTCAAGCACCTCTAAATTAAATTTGGGTTTGGTGTTTATATGGTTCCCTCGACCTAGCATTGTACAATTTCTAATGCTTATGTGGACAAAACCCTTCTGAGACTGAGAGGTGTTATAAACCATTTTTCAGAACTGGGAAACACGAAACTGCATGGTTGATTCAAGGTGAGAGAAGCTTTCTGAAACAGGATTGGAAAGCTAATCCAGATAGTCTGAGGTCTCATTTAGGGCAAGTGAAATGAATCTTCCTTAGAAACTGCCTGGCAGAACTG
Organism: Alca torda; assembly: GCA_008658365.1. Classification (NCBI taxonomy): domain Eukaryota; kingdom Metazoa; phylum Chordata; class Aves; order Charadriiformes; family Alcidae; genus Alca; species Alca torda. The sequence goes on from CM018101.1 coordinate 7,147,593, forward strand.
TCATATGGCCAAGGACTATAAAGCACATCTCTTGGACTTTGGAGAATGGAGGGCAAGTGTTGCTCCAAGAATAACCCATACAAGATTTAAGGAGAGGATGACAATTGCACAAGGGTCCTAGCACATCTTTGTAGGTAGGGCCTGGCAGGTGTTCCCTGGTGAGGTTGGCCTTAGCACGTCAAGCAAGAAAACTTCTTTCCACAGCCAAGGATTTGGTAAACTTGGTAACTTTTCAAGTAGCACAGCCCTGCTGCTTCCCAGGAACAGCCTCAGAATGCAAGCTGTGCCTCAATGGGTCCCTAAGTCACCTGACTCAAAAAGCCATCTCTAAATCTCTAAGTAACCAGGGAATAGACCGTTTCTCTGTCAGAATAAATATGCAAGAGAGAGCTGTAAATCTTCTGTTCTCAAAGTGCAAAGGAAGATCACAGACACTAGGCTGGGAGAAAAAATCTCAGATTCTAGACCTCAGCTAGAATTGGTCTAAGGCAGACTATTGTCTTATAAGCATTTAGGATATTCCAATTTCTTCTATGCAAGCTGTGAAGAAACTCAGCTCTTAGTTTTTAGGTGCTGATCTGTAGTATACAGTGTGCAAATAATCTAGGAATAGGCAAGAGATATAACACAGGTTTTATTTGCAAAGATTTTACTTGTAGAAGTGTGTTGGCAAAGATTCGGTTTCTTTGCTTAACATTTAGGGATGCATCTGCCCTGAAATAAAACCAGAGAGGTATTCATAAATGCATGAAAGAAGTTTACGTGTCTAGTTTTTGTATGGTTTGTGTTAGTCCTCTTTGTTACTCTACTACTTCTTTGTGACTTCAGACAGTCCCGCCGTCTCAACGAAAGTAAATCTCTAATGTGTTGTAGATCAGGTAAAAGGTGAAAGTTTAGCTGATCCAAATTAATTCCAAATTAATCTGGGACATAAATAAAGAAAGGAATGAGTCCATGACATCTCTTTACTGAAGTTCCCAAAGGCTTTGAAAAATAAAGGAAAATGGATGGAAAATAAGTGCCACTACATTTCAGTTTGAACCTTCGTTCTTGTAACATTTAGTATTTTTGAGTTCCACTTCTTTCTGTTCACCTGCTTAATTTTCATGCTATCTTTTTCCATTAAGCTCACATAGTGTCTGACTATGATGAGGACAAAGTTCTGGCACTGTTGTATTTGTAAAAGAAACATGCACACACAGCTAATAAGATTTACAGCTCAGAAGCATAATAAATCAATGCAGAATTGAGTGAGTTATATTAGGGGAAAGTGAAAATAAGATTTCTCGTCCTGAAATGGATCAAAAGACCAACTGAGAACTGGGTATTGCCTGAGAACTGGGGTATAGTACCTGTTCTTTCTCTTACCCTTTTTCTGCATTGTCAAAGTAGACTTTAACATCTGTATTTATTCCTTCTAATTAAAAAAGAGCAATTGAGTGATACCTAAGTGAGGGACCAAGTAAGATTTTAAAAAGTAAAATTAAAAGACAAAAAGGATTTTGAAAAAGATTTATTTTTTCTAGTCAACCAAAATTTCCTAAAATAAAATAAAATAAAAAAAAACAAACAATATCTATTACTTAGACAAATTCTAAGAAGACAGTTGCAATTATTTTTTATGAAGTTTTCATAAGTCCTAGTTAGACATCACCTTTAGAGATGAAAAGTGTGAATATCAGGGACAACATCACACTGACTATAACAGTCATCAGAGAAGATTTCAGTCTTTGGAAGAACTGAATATACATAAATGTGTATTATGTCTAGGTCTTTATGGCCACAATATCTTGAACTTACTTTTCTTGAAGTTTAGTTTGTGGCTAAATTTATTGTAAACAAGTCTTCTGATCACAGTCAGAATCCCATGCTGCTAAAAAGCTGTGTATAAAAACTCAATTAGCCTAAACTCACTGGGAGACATAAAAGGTAAGAGAGGAAATGTTAGTATGCACTAGTGAAGTTGCTTGATTAGTTTCACACAAAAGGTTGGTAGTTATCCATGAAGATCAAGTCTTCTGACTGACAGTTGAGTCCCTGTTGGCATTATTACTTCTGATTTTCCTTAGACCAAAAAGCTAATCTTTGAAGGAGTCCAGGAAAAAAGAACAACAAGCACTTTCGTTGTTCAGCAAATTACCAGGCTAGATACTTTGACTCAGATTCCCAAAGGGACTTGATTGTCTGAACCTTACTGAAGGTGGGATTTAGGTACTTTACTTGTAACTGAAAATCCTGCTTTCACAAAAAAGATCTAACAGCAGCTGCACTCTCAGCAAAGTACCACCTCATACCCACTATGAATCTAGGACTTAGATACTGTCAACTGTCAAAGACTGGTGGATGAGTAGATAAATTAATCCACCCATCCATCATTTCATACGGTTGTTTCCAAAGCAATCTATCATCTAATAGATTTAATAATAAGTCTCACAACATTTTCTACCTGTAATACTGGGTTGTGTCATATTTCTAACTACTTTTTTTGGTTCCCTTTAGATGGATGTGCTACAGAATAGATCAGACCACACTTCTGGCCTGTCAGATAGTATTAATTTATGGTGTTCTCTCATCCTTCCCTGGTGCTCTGGATCAAACACAGGCACTGTTTAAATAAATATAATGTAATGTAATGCAATTAAACATTTTCCTGTAGCTGTTAAGATCAAGGCAACTAATAATTACCTGATGCAACAATTTTAAAACCCACGACAGACATTTATATAGTTTAGTGATTGCTGTCATAATGTTAAGCTATTGAGCCTGGATCTGCTCACATTATTCAGTTAAGAACGTAAAACCAGCAGAGGTAAGATCAGCAGAAATCAGCCCATCACCATTATTAATTCAATAGAAATATTTATAGGTTTGCAAGGCTGGAAGGAGCAATTATAGTCTAATCTCATATTCCTTCTCCTGAACAAAACCCATAAAATTCACCTAGCAATTCCAGCACTCATCTCAATATCTTTTGATTGAAAACAACCACTGCAATTTTACAGGTTCCAGTTTATGAAGACAGGGCAAGCTCCTCTCCCAGGAAATGAGCACTGAAGCACTGACCTGAGTAGAAAGCCGCACAGGAGGCCTGAGAGCTGCACTCAGATTTCTTCAGAAAAAAACAGTGTTTCAGACACGTACTTTTTTACCCCTAAACTATAATAGCACAGTTAAATCATCATTCCCGTTTAGTACAGATGTAAATTTTGCAGCTATAAAAGTTATTATAATGGTAAAAGTTTGAAGAAGCAGTGTGGTATATCAGACAGATATGCACTTTCTCTCTCTACTTCATGGTCTTTTTCTGCAAAGATGATTAACTCCCTTGCAAAATGTATTGAGGTCTAGAAATAAAACACAGGCTTATCTTTGTTCTAGATTAGATTAGAAATAGAATTATTTTGCCTAAGAAAAAAAAAAAAAAAAAAAAAAAAACACCACCAACACACTTTTTAGAGAAAGAGAGTTATAATAGTAATCCATATAAGCAGGGTAACCCCCAAACCTATTGCAAATTTTCCTCCAAAAATACAAACCTTTTCAAGGAAAAAATACTTGTGTGAGCACACACATACACACACAATGCATACATACCTGAAGGAACAGAAATAAACATTTTAATTAAATTTTTATATGGAAGGTGTCTTGGATCCAAGAAGAGACCTCTAGCCAGAAAGAATTTTGAAAATGTTTCAAAATTGATCCTGGAGTAATTGTGAGAAACCATGAATCCCCCTAGACTTTTATATAATCTAATGATTTAGACATTTAACATGAATATCCATATTAATCCCTCTGTGATTCCTGGCTTTCTATCGAGGCATTTTCCAGACTCCCAAACTGTTTGTTATTCTAAGATGAGGCCTTTTGTCCTGTGATTTGTATCATAAAAGTTCCAGAAAGTCTCATTTTCCATGAGAAAAAAACAACCAACTAAACAAACAAATAAAAGCCACTGCATTTTTTGCACCACAAAATCTAAGGGTTTGGTTAGCTCAATAATTACTCTCTTTTGAAATGTTAACTCAAAGGATCATCTCACCTCTCTTACCCAGGGTAGCTGCACTGATTCACTGCAATTTCTTTTTTTTTTGCAAATGAAAACAGACTTGGCCTGACAGGTGTTTTTTTCTGTTGTGTTCAATTTAGTGACCCATTCCTGCTCCAGATGAACCTTGCTATCCCTGTGAAGAGCTGCATATGGTCAGGAAAAAACATATTTTAAGTTGCATGATGACAGGATGGCTTAAGAGACAAAGTGGTGACATACGACCCACCTTCAGACATGTCCATCCAAGTCCCCATTTCTCCCTTTGAGGTTTACATGCAATCTTCAAGTGCCATGGTGAAAAGAAACCCAAACCACCTCTGAATGCCAAACACCGGCAGGATATTTTTAAGGCTGGTTTAATGTAATTCAGTTTTTCACTGAGAGGGTTAGCCTGTCCCAACAGCCATGCGACTCTAAAGGAATCACAGAAAGAAAATACGTGATGGCGGAGGCTGGAAGCAGAGCAGGGGTCCCTGCCTCCCTCCCTGGGCCTCCTGCTCCCTCCCTGCTGTAGCACGGCCCGGAGGTTCTGCACCAGTTGCTGGCCAGATGTTCAAGACTGCATCCCTACTGGAAGGTTGTGACAAAGCCCTCGAGAGCTGAATGACAACAATCTGTCAAAAAGGCATCATCATTTTTTTTTTTTCCCCACATTCCATTATTCTGCACCTTATGTCACTGTTTTTAGTTCCTAAATTACCCATTGTTTATTTCTGTTCATTCCTTCTATCAGTATTTTTTAATTTTAATGACATTCCACTGCTGAGACTGTTCTTCAGAGTGTCGTCTCTGCATTCCCCAACCCGAGGCAGTGAGGAAGGAGGGGAGAAGAGAAGGAGAGGCAGGGAGGGAGGGAAGGCAAGGATGTATCAATTACTCAGAAAGATCCAGAGGTTCAAGATGTGATGACATCAACAGTAGGAAGTATGATAAATGCTCTGATTTACATCCAACTCCCATTAGATAGTTTCAGGAAATTATGATAAAGTGATTATTTACAAGGAAAACCTTTACAATTTAATTAAATCAGACCAAGTTTCTGATTTGAGAGGAGACAACAGGTATAATAAATAAGACTTTTTCTTTTTTTTCCCCGCTCTGATCAATGGTGATGTTTTTTTCGCTTCTCAATCCCCTGTGCAATTTCTCGTCTATACTGAGGTTATCAAGATGGTATGCCCGGGACCAAAGGGCAGGTAGGCATCAAGGGGTTTCAAGGGGGGCTTTCATTACAGGTCTGATTTGAGAGAAGTCCCAGTGTATTGCTCGGCGCACAGAGGTACTGTAGTGATCTTCTCTTCTGGTGGCATATGACATGCCTGGGTAAGAGGAAGACTCCTTCAAGGAGGGGCAGGAAGACTTTCATTGTAGACAGTGGGTATTACAACAAAAACAGAAAATTAAATAAATAAATAAATAAATAAATAAAGATCAGCTTAGATTTGTTGTCTCTTTGCTGTTCTTGTCCTGATTTGCTCTGTAGTCTCCTGTGTTTAGGACACAACTATCTGAGTTAGGTCTTTCCCCTTGATCTGGTTAGGTGGGATCAGCAGAGGCCACAAGCTAAAGTACTCATAAGTATTACACAGAGAAAGCAACTCCTGTGAGTTATCCTCACTTGTAGCATTCAGTCCCTCATGGATATACCAGAGCTCAAACTTCTCAATTTTCCAGATACACTAGAAAATCTGCCATTTCTCTTTCTTTATTAAAAGACTATTGAGGAAGATTCCAGGAAACAAAAACAAGGACAATAATTTCATTTACGTTCGGAGGCCAAGCTTGCAGAATAGACAGACAGAACAGTGGATTACACACCCTTCTACAAACCTCTTACACATGTGAAAAAAAATACAGGTCACAAATCAATCTCCATAGTCTCCATGGCTTCATCTTTCCACAACTGCTGTTGGGTGGTCAGCATTGCTCCTTCAGGAGCTGATGCTCAAAGTACTCTGACTCATTTTCTTACCCCGTATGTTGTTTTAGAAGTTGGGCTGAGATATCTCAGTTAAGGACCAGTAGCTTTTGCTTTTAAAGTTAGTGAAGGGAGAGAGACAGCAATTGTGGAGAATAATTGCCTTCTGGAGACACCTTCATCACTGAGTGGCTTGAGAAGGGGCCTCAAGTTGGAAAGTCTTCTGGAGGTACCTCAGTTCAGCACCAGAAGTGGGATGGGACCGATATTGGCTTTATAGCATAGAGGTTTGGATGTGCAACCTGGGACAGCCAGCCCATGGCAGCTGGGGCTATGAACCAGGGGCAGGAGGAAGGCTTCCCTGTAGACCACACTGCAAGTGAGCAACATCGTTGACTCCAAATAGCCTGTCTCAAGAGATAGGGGAGTTCATAGATCAAACCTCTCTCTTTATAGTGCAGGATTCTAGTTGCAAATAATGGGATTTAGGAAACAGAGGTGTGATGAGGCAGAACTAAATAGCCTTTGTGAAGCATTACTGAGGAAGAAAGTTGCTGTAAGTAGTCATTAAATGGGAGAGATTAACAGTGGTGAGCTGCTGTAGTTCCCAGCGCAGTGCCTTTTCTTTCAAGTTTGTGAAACTGAGGAGGGAGTTGCAGTATTCCCTTCTTGTCTTCTGCAGTATGCAGGTGGCCCTTTGTGCTGCGTTTGGGGGTCAGCATGTTTAACGCTGCTTAGTAGCATTACCCCATCACTTAACGAAGGGAATGGGAACGTGTAAAATCCTCAGGCAAACAGCTGAAATGATTTTGGGAAGGACAGAAGGTAAATATGTCATTTACTATCTGGCCAGGACACAGGCTAACGACCACAGACTGACAAAAGTGCTAGAGAGTCTCTAATAACCACAAATGGCTCCTGACTCATTTTCACTCTACAGTCAGCACTGTTGAAGCTACAAATGAAGGGGAAGTGAAATTGTAGACTTGATGCACTGTGATCTATGATCATTATAAGTAAGAACATCAGAAATCCTTGAAAAAAGAAAGAAACCCCCTATGGGCCTATTATGCCTGCTCCTTTTGTTTACCTCTTCTTGAATTTTGTATTATTTTCAGCTATCATTACATATCAAAGGCCTATTCAACCTGTGACTGACCTTTTGAGTTAGAGAGTGGATAAATCAAACTGCTGAAAAACTATGAATTAAATACATAGATTGGGGGAATAAATACAAGATGGATATATTTTTATTTTTTTTCAGTATATGTATATAACTATATATCTCCAAAACTAATCAGCTGTGAAAGCTTCTGAGAAATGGAAGGAAACAAAGTATCTGGATTTTGCTCTTTGCATCCTATCTGGTCTTCTGCACCTCAGCTCTAGGGATAGCTCTTAACCATGAAAATGAGGTTGCATTAATTTCACTCTGGGATCAACCAGGGGAAGGACACAGCATATTAGTCGTCAGGGCTGGGTTCTCTTTTATATTCATCCGCATGCATTAACCTTCATCTTATTTGTTGAGTTAGGCTGCTTTTTGTATATCATGAATAATTTCATTAAGCATTAAGAATTTACCCACACTGTATCTTTGGTTTTTTTTTTTTTTATTTTTTTAAATATTTACAATTTGTAATGCATAATAAATATGTAATAGGCAGGGTATGATTTCTCAGGGTTTACTATTATCTAAGTCTGTCATGTCCTATAACCTTTCTTGGCTTATACAATATTCAGCGCTTTAATGCAGCGTCAGTGCTGTTATCACGGGTTGATGGCAAAAGGACAGCCATCTTGACACTCTCCACTCACTAATCACGTCTATTTTGATTTGATTAGCATATAAATGCTTCTGGATTTATGCAATATCAGTAGAAATGTGTTAAAAATACTTGTCAGTGTCCTTATTTTGAGAGTTAGAATCAGAAAATCTTGGAGGCAGGAGGATCCTCTGGTTGCATGTGTTGCCAGATTTCTGGCCCTAAATAATTCAATGATACATAGATGAATCTAGGCAGTATTCAGTGATGCAGATTTTATCCCTTGGGTTTTTTTAAGGAATTGCCTTTGATTCTAGAAAGGAACAGAGCAAAGAGTGGCTGGGGGAGATTTATACATTTTAAAGAATGAATGGGAGTTGCATAATGTCAAAATAAGAAATTGAATCCAAGTTCTCAACATTTCTGACTCAGAAGAATATTAGAAATATATATATTGAGTTGACTTTTCTTTTGCAAGCCACCACAAGTGGAACCCCACAGTAACAACATATCAAACACTACTTTAACAACAACAGCAACGAGGTAGTCTGCTTTGCAAGAGACAGCAAACCAGTTCTGATGAAACTACAGAATTTACGATGCAAAGTTGTCTGTATCTGACTCAATCCCACAACAAGCCATGATGCACATTCATGTTGAAATGATCATCAAGCACTTAACAAGGTTCTTACTCATGTGATTTAAGAAGACCAATAATGTAGTTGAAGCCAATTGGACTTCAAATTATGTAAGCTTAAATACATTGCTGAGTAAGGACTGAAGTGTACTTCATCCTTAATATTATCTTTGGTTTGTATATTGAAACATATTTTGCAATAAATGTGAGAGGAATAATTTCTTTTCTGAAATACTTATTTTGACATCATATTCTGCTGAAAATACACACTGGAGAGACCTTACAGTCTAACACAACTTTAAAAAGTGCACTGATTACTTCATTGTTTTTTTTTTAAGAAATGACAGACAAAATAGGAAGAAAGTTCTGAGAATCCTTCTAACCAACATAAATGAGCTGTCTGGGAACATGAAATAAGTAATGAACTTGGATAAAGCAGCCTTGAAATGGATGAGTGTGTAACCCTTGAGAAAGAAGAAAGAGCAATGAAAAATAAAAAGGATACAGTGAATTTAAGACAGACTGTAACAACTTTGAAATTTAGTTCAGAAGATCACATAGGAAACCATTATAAGAATGAACAGGATTCAAGAAACAGCTCTTCTGAAAAGAACTAATTATAAGACTAATAAGACTAGTTGTAAAGAGATGAAGGAATACAGTGAGAATAACCAAAATCTAGAAAAAAATGCCCTAGTTGTTGAAGGAATTAATGATTTTTAGCCTAAAGAAAAGAAAACAGAATAGTGGTGAAAAGAGTGGACAATGAAGGTCAGAATCAACTTGCAAATGAAAACACCAATATGTAGGTACATACAGACAGATGCTTCCATGCAAGCTAAGCATATAGACACCCAATATACTCATCTGCACTTTATTTTTTTCTAGACTATAGTGGTTGTTTTTGATTGACCTCCAAAACCCAGCTCAGTTGCTTAATGACAAATACCTAGTGTCATTCGTAAAGCCCCGGTGTACATGGCTTTGCTTCTATTTGCTGCTCCACAGAGAGGAGGTCTATCAAAGGCTCTGTACCATACCTGCCTGTCCCAGGTGGACACTGCAGATACTCTAGACCACTCTGAGTGGTAACAGAATCTATATTTAAGCAAACAGAATTGAACCCATGGAGCTTATCATGGAGCTTAGACACATAGCCCACAGGAAAACACTTTATTTGAGTTTGTGTGTCTTAATCTACAAACTGAAACTCACAATCTTCATTAAATAAACAGGTGACTTCTGTAAAAATAAAGGAGCAGCATGACGGTAGTAGAAGTGAAGCTGCAGCATGAGGATTTAGGTTAAGTAGCAGAAAAAGCTAATTGTGAAGACAGTGAAATACCAGAATAGCGGTGAATGGCTGGGAATATCTATCTGTGAAAGATCTGGAGAACATACTGGATACACTTTGGTTGGGAATGACATTAGAATACCTAATCTTCCTTAGGCAAGACAATAGATTAGATGACCTCTTTAGATCCCTTCTGCTCCTTTGTTTCTATGTTGTTATTGGATGATGTACTCAGACAAAAAAATCAAAATATCTTTTTTCTCTACATGAAAAGTTTTTTTGGAAAAAAGAAAAACCTACTCAGAAATGTTGGAATGTTTTGTTTTGACATTTTCAGTCAAAACAAAATGCTTCCAGATTCCCAGATCAAAATATTTAATTTTGGTGTGTTAAATTAAATGTGAATGTTTCATTTGGAGTCGGTTCAATAGTAAACTGCATCTGGTTACAGTACTGTGGTGCCTTATGGGAACCAGAATTAGAGTGCCAAATGCCCTCAATCGTCCATATAAAGCATGCTTCCTCACTGGACTATCTCTTCCTCGATGTCTGATAGTAATATGTTTCACATAATATACTATATGACTAAGCCAAAATCATAGAGCCTCTCTTTGTGATACGGTTCAGCCAACCAGTCTATTTATGAGAAACTCTACACTTTGAAGGTAAAAACAATACATGAAAAATGACAGGAAAAGCCCAAACTTAATAGGAAAAGTTACTTCAATTTCTCTTTTTACAGAAAAACAGACCTAATTTTAAAAATATTTTTTTTTTTTATGGCAAATCATAAGAAAAAGAGCTACTTTTAAAACTACAAGCAGGTTTAGGTATTGTTGATGGCACTGAACCTGTTCTTTTCCTGGCATCCATGCAGACCAGTAATTTTTTTTTTTTTTTTTCATTTTATTTCAGATTTTCAGGGTCTCTTTGACCCTGTCTTTCCCTGTCGAACAGAGACTGCCAGAAGCAAAACCAGAGAAAAACAAGTAACTGCCAGAGCTCCTTCACGCCTTCACTGAATTGTGTACTGAATTCCACAGTTGGGGTGTCTCCAAAGGGATTTAGATACCTAAATCCATGTGAAAACCTGGACTTTAGTCTATTAAAGACTCTTTTAGCATAGATCTGCCACCTTCACTCATTACTTTCTGCCTCAGGACCTGGAGGGAGTGTTGTCATCAATGTGTGCTAACATCTGGCCCTGAGTAATTGACATTAGGGTAGGAAGTGACAAACAAACACAACTAGAGCTTCTCAGAATATTCATTGCACATAATTTATGCAACTAATTTAGCCCCCCTCCCTTTCTTTTTCTGCTTGAGGAATCTGCAAGGGTAGAATGTGACCTTTATGGATTAGTGTCTTTGCACTTGCTCATTGAGCAGTTTGTGTGAACAATTTTGAGCCTATGGATTTCTTGCAAGCTGCTGGCTATGAATGTCCACTAATCCTGATTCAGTGTTTATGCCATATGATTGGTCACCTCTGCCACCTTTTTTTTATTTTTTTTTTCCCCTTCCCCTGCTTGTTGCCTAATTGGTTGACCCCTGTGTTATAAATAGCAGGTAAAACTGAACAAATCACAGAGGCTTTGCATCTGTGGGGAAAAGGGATGAAACAGCAGGAAATAAATTGGTGTAGGGATTTTAGAACATTCTGAAATGTCTATTTGCACAAGAAAGATCAGTGTATTTGCCTAGATACATAGAAGTGAGCTGTAAAAAGAGTTCTGTTCCTTCACCACCTGACAGAATGAGATAGACAGCTCTTTAACATGCTTTGCATCCAATTCTTATCTGTCACATTTCTCTGAAGCCATCACATGTATAGGCAATGCTGTTGGGAGACATTTTGTTCCCACTCATTATGCAGACAGTAAGCTCTTTTGGGACCTATCTTCTCTCTTGCCATGCACACGTACCCCACCTTGCGTAAGAGGATCCTGACCTCAGCTGAAATTTCTGGCTGTTTTAGTGACAAACTGAGGATAAGAACAACAGATAGCCTGGTTACTCTGCAGTTGTGCTTGTTTGCCTCTCACCAATGTGCTCTGATTCATAAACAAAAGCTCCTCCTACTTCTTAAGTAAACACAAATAATGTTATATATATGATTTTTTGATATATATATATATAAACCCAAATATTGGTATATTCTGGGAAATACTAGGAGGAAGTATGTAAGTATAACCTGAATGAACTCTTATTTAAAACTATATTTGATCAAATACATTTGAAGGAAAAACATTTTCTTTCTTTGACCAGTTTTAATGAGGAGATGAAGGCACTGGAGCCTGTGTAACTCAACAGTCTATAAAACCAGTGAAGAATAAGGACTGTCAGCTATTACCAACTCTCTGTAAGCCCAGTTGAACCAGTGCTCTGCAGGGAAAAGACAAGGGAGCTTATTACCTGTCCCCTGAGACATCCACTCTTCCCTAGAGAGGCTTTTTGACATCAGGGGCTTAACTGAAACATATGAATTAGGGTGGAAATTGAAAGTATTCAAATATAAATTAATTTATACCCAAGGGTTATTCATGCCAACTAGCAATAAATATGCTGGAAGTAAAAAAGGCTAATTTGAATGAATATGAGCGGGCAAAAAGCAATCAAGGGCAAGAAAGAGCCATATGCAAAGTATAAAACATCAGATAGAGGAGACGGGACTGAAAAGATTACAGTAGAAAATTAATGCTAAGAAAATGGGAACCCTGTGAAAATGTGGGGACCATCTTTCCATGTCTTGGTGTTAAACTGCGTTGCCAGATCTTCCTCATTCTTCTGGGACCTCCAAGATCTGAACACAGTCACATGAAAATAAAACTAGGATTTCACCCAAGATTCTTGTGGACATATATCTAAAATATTAATTTGCAAAAAATGCCCTCCTAGACCTTATCGCTAGTTATGAGGTGAAAGGGCGATTGGTGCAAGGAGCGCAATGAGAAAGTTTGTGGAGAGACAAGGCAAAGACCCATCCAAAAATGAGCTTCTAGCAAATCCTATCAATTCACCCCATTGGTCCCATAAAAGTCTGGTTTGCATCCCACCTGGCACTTTTTGGGTACAGGTATGGTGGTTTCACTGGCCGTATTGCCTTGGTATGGTAAAGAGACACCACCAGTGTCTCTGCTGTAGAGCTGACCATTATGGTTTGTCTGTAAATGATTCTGGGTCCTGGGGCCCACAGCAGATTTTACAATGACAAAAATGTGGAACTTCTGTCATTGCACAGGGGCAGAACAAGAAGATGCAGGTTTTACTACTTTGCCTGGTTTCATCCCAGGGTAATTAGTTACTGGTTTTCATGAGTAGTAAATTCGACACACACAAAAAAAAAAAAAAAAAAAAAAGAACAAGAATAGGAAATTTAATTGGAGTTGAGGAACAATGTGGAGAGAGGCTAGGGATAAAATTAAAACTATTTTGCCTTTACTAGGGTAAATAATCTATGACCTTGTATGAGTTGAAGGGCTGAAAAATATCTTTTTTTACTGCCCTTTAAAAACAGCAACTGAAAATATTTCTATTCATATCAGTTCATCTTTTAAGAAAGCACAACAACTATTTCTTTGGGCCTAAACTGCTTGTCTGTGTCTGATTAATTAACCTAGAGGCTTCCCGATATTCCCCACAGATTTTGTCCCTGGCTTTGATTAATTTAATTAAAGATCGCCAGCCTTGACTCACCCAAGGGGCACTATGTCTAACATGAGGAATAAAAGTTTTTTTGAAGAAGTAATAGGAACAGCTGATGAACACAGAATGCAGAGTAATTTTCCTGTGTTTTAGAGGTGGTTTTGAATAATCTGCTGTGGAACCCAAGTGTCCTGTATTCAAGCAGATGTGCAATTACAGAAAAACACAGAAGGTGGAAAGTAAAGAAGTTATCAAGAAATGCCTGGATAAGTAGACAAAATGTCATTGTTAACTGCTCTACCTCCAGCATAATTTCAACATATCAGATCCCAGCTTTTTCCATAGTTTCAGAGACTAGCCAGAATTTGATGGTCTGGTCACATGAGGATCTACTCCAATTCACAGTGGAGAAGCCTTTCTAGGAAATATTAATTTACTGGATGCACCTTGAACTGAATCGGAAGACCTGTGATTTATTCCTGGCACTGCTACTGTCCTGCTGCATGGCTTTAAGTTTAGTCTTTTTCCCTTTCTCTGCTTTCTCTTTTACCAATTATCTCCTTCTTTACTCAGATTGACCCTTATGATGTGTTTTTGTAAATTGCCATATTGCACTAGGGGGCCCTTTTCTTGCTTGAGGAGGGTAATGAGTTATTGCTTCACGATTTGCAAACTTTGCTTCTTTCCAGAATTATATGCATGATAAGATTTGTTTCACAGCAACAGAATTGATGCTAAGAGGGAGACAAGATGAGAGCTACATCTTCTACTCTGCATCCACACAACGGTAGGCCACTCAGCAAGGAGGTTAAGGTAGCCAAGTCCTCCAAAAAACTGATGGCATTTTAAAAGGTACAAGGGTAGCAACCTTCGAAGGGTCATCTCCCTTTTTTCAGGTAGTCCCAGCTTACTTATATTCCTCAGGAAATATTTTTACATCAGCGAGGCTACTTCTGACTCTCTGTGAGTCCTCACTGTGATGGTTTCTAGGCAGTGACACCACAGACTGTGTTTGACTTACACTGGCTGGCAGGCTCTGGGAGAGCTCTCAAGATGCCTGACACACTCTGCTGTGTTTGGCTTTTATTAGTCCTTTACTTTCATCCTTATTTTTACCTCTTTTCTCCCCCGTGCTTCCTCGCTCTGTTTTCGGAGAAGCAAATGCTGACATAATGGAAGCAAATTGTTCAAAGTCCATCTGAACACAGCATGTTAATTTTAGGATTGTTAGCCACACGCTTACATGCCTGGCTTTCTGCGGAGGGCTTGAGCTGTGCAGTGAACGGGTCCAGCCACCTTTTTATTCAGTTCTCTCGCTGCTTCCTGCCAGGAGGCTCAGGAGGGCTGAGGACTCATGCTGTGGTTCCCACCCCAGACCAACTCTGTGCCCATTTCGGCTGGCCTCCTGTATCAGCCTACCTGCACCTGTGTTTTCCTGGTTTTGGAGAACAGCGTGAGTGTAGTCAGCCAAATGCTGGCACTGAGGAGGTCACAATTTCGTTAGTCTTAATCAATGAAGCTTTAATAAGCATGCTTTTCTGTCTTTGTCTCGCTCCTGCAGTTTAGCTCTGCAGGGCAGCATCTCACACCATGCCTTTGGATACCCTGCCATGTAAGTGGGTCATGGATTTTTTCTCCTCCCCTCCAGGAGAAGTTGCAGTCAAGAAGATGCTCTGAAGAGACATGCAATATTCCAGCTGTGTGGAGTGAACACAGAGAGAGAAACGAGCTATAAAATAATCCCATACCTGTGTTTTTGAGGTTAGATTCGATCCGCTCTCTATCCCCTAATTCCCTACACACTTCCCAAGGGTATGTATGTTTTGCACATTTAAGGGAACCCCTTTCAAAGAGGCTTTCCCTCATTACTGTTCCTTCCTTCTACACTTTTAAAATTTGGATAAGGAAAGAAGGCCTACTGATTTCTCTTTTTGTTTTCACCAAGATATGATTGAATAAACTTGGAGACGCACTCTAAAAATGTCCCCAGGCACTGCTTGGGGGACAAATTAAACTGTAGTCCCGATCCCCATCTTGCACATGCTGTGCAAACCCTGTTGAATTCCCTATTGGCACATGCTGCTCCTTTGGACTCCTGACCAACAGGGTTCGTCCCTGAAGTCAGCTTGTTTCAAGAAAGCAGCTGCAGCCCCAAAGAAGAAACAGAGCAAATAAGAGTATTTGTCCAACTGTAAAACCCATAGCACTGTCTGCTTTCTTTACTAACTTCAGTAACAGCAGCAGGGATAAAGAAATTAAATCACTCTGCCCTGCCTTCCCCTCCCCTTTCTATTCCCACCCTTCCCCTCATATCTCTGGCAGCTGAAATAGAGGACAAATCTGTCATTAAATATTTGTAAATGCTCAGTTATCTGATGGCAGCTGTTTTCTAAATGGATTGGGATGCAGAGCACAGATGCTTGGAGGAATTACATCAGGTTTTTTGGGTTTTGGTTCTTTGTTTTTTTTTGTGTTTTTTTTTTTTGTTGTTGTTTTTTGTTTGGCTGTTTTTTTGTTTGTTTTTTTTTTTTTTTTTCTTCACTCAGCATAATCCTCCCTTCCTCTTTTCTTCTCCAGGAAAGAGAAAAAGAGAGAAGACTTTGATGTTACATACTGCTCACTACACAGTAGTCTTTTCCTCCCAACAGCCGCTTAGAGTAGGTAATCATTGCTTTTTGCTTTCATGAGTGTTAACTAACCAACTGGTCATTACCACCGGGTAAATGATTAGTTAGGAAAAGGGGCGGACTTGGTAGTATTGACTTGGTACTGTGGCTTGCAGTGAATTTCAAGAAACTGAGATTCTGTCATACAAGTTCTTATAATGAAATTTAAGTAATCAGTCCCATAATTTTTCCTATTAGTTTTAGCTAGACTAGAAAAGGTCAATGCCCTGGCAAGCAATGATTCGCAAATAACAGGTGCAGCCAGTTTCTATTATACTGCCATGGGACGCTGCTCTGTCACTTTTATTTACTGAATCAATCCACCAATGTCCAGCAGGAGAACAACAGTTAAATGGCCATTAATTGTAGGCTGATGTGCAGATGAAACAAATCTCCAAAGGGACCATAAACCTTTGTTCTTTAGCCTCCTCCAGCTCATGCAATGGGATTAGCAGTAAATCACTCAATGCTTCATCTTCTTATTAAAAATTTACCATACTGATCATCCCAGGTGACTTAAGTCCAATCAGGGCATCATTTTCTTTTTTCCTTTTTTTTTTTTTTTTTAATTTTCAGTGCAGTCATTTAAGACTTCCGTGATGAAACAAACAATTAACACAGAGAAGCTAGTAACATGCATGGTGCGTCTTTGATTGCTTTGTTTGGTGTTTCAGGGGTAGGAATTGTGAAAGGTTGTTTTAGAAAAGTATTTTCAGAAACTACATTTTAACTCCTTTTATTACAGCCTTTTATTTGTTTAGTTTCATTCATACTGTGCCTCCTGATCTGCAGAGCTAAAGATGTGTATTCAGTCATCAGAAACAGGAATGACTGAATTATTGGAAGTTGCTGCAATAGCAGTTCAAATACCTTCCAGACATCTCCCCAAAGCAAAGACCTTTCACTCACCCTGTGTATCCTAGACAAATTAATGAGTCCTTAAGATGACCACAATCTTGGAGGGGTTTGGATTTGAGCCTTGGAAGTATAGTATAGCGCATTGCATGGACACAGCGACAGCCCTCCCAAACAGAAACTGAGAGGTGGTGAGCAGATATGATACCCCCGCTTGCTTCCTGGGCTAGAACAGAGAGAAAGAAATGGAAACTGTGGCACGTGGGACCTCAGGGGCTTTATTTAATTATCCTTATTGAGACAGTTAAATTTGCAAAACAAGAAGAGGTGCCTATCTGAGTGTGGCAGGCACCACTGACAAACACAATATATCAAAGCGGAAAGAGCAACCCCATAACGTGCTATATTTCTAGGTAACCACACAGCTGAAACAATCAACTAAATTCCCCATCTCCCTTACCTAGTGTATCATCCCTAATGATGCTTGTTTCTTCAGCAATCTTTCCAAAGAGAAGCATTTTGAATTAGCCCCTCATCCAAAGCTCAATATAATCAAGAAAACTAGCAGCAGTATATTAACCTAAGACTAATATGTATACAGAGAAATAACTTTCTTATTCCTACCCTTTCTCCTCTTTGTGCTGCCACAACCCTGTGGAAAGAGCTTGTGTTATGTTTGTTTATCATAACCACTACCACTGTTTTTCAGGAAACACCTTTTTTTTTTTTTTTTTTTTTTATATGCATCGTCTATCTTCACAAACTTTGTATCTTCTTATACTAAAGCACTCACTATTTAATTAGATACAAACTTTGTGTGATTCAAATAATAGTGTGCCTCATTTTCTCTCATGTTTACATAGTAATTTATGAAAATCAGTAATATCTCCAAATACTGTTTCTACAGTCTTCAGTTTGAAGATTGGAGCAACAGTTCTTCAACTTGACCCTTTTGTTCCTTGATTTTAGAAATTACTTCTCAGAGAGCTTATGAGCTCAGAGAAAGCTCTGTCACCTCTGGTTTAAGATAAGAGTTTCTATATCATTGCTGCAGCTGGTCAGCCGAACCTTCGTACGTACTCTCCAAAGTCACCTATCTCAGGTCCTCTAGATCCTTTATGAAAATGTGAATCTATGCAGAGTCCCCCTACATGCATTCACCAATGTTTTCCTACTGATGGTTGCTGTTAAGTTCTTCTGTTCTTAATCCAGTCACTGTGTGGTTTATTGATACTTCAGCATTTCATCAGTTTGAAATGATGTGAAAAGTCACTTGAGAACAGATCCTGAGGTCTGGCTCTAACTTCCTCTGCAGCCAAATGGAAACAGGTAGCAAACCACATTTCTGGGTCTCCTCTTTTCTCTATGTCTGTCTTCCTGCAAAATGAGGAGAGAACACATCTCTGCCTGTCAAGTGAAAAACTCTAATGATAGGCTCACAAGCACCCAGAAGAGTTAAAAATCTCATTTAGAAATAAGATTTTCCTACAGTTTCCAATAATTTTAAATGGATAGTTAATGAAGTTGATACATTCTTGACAAGTCATTGTTCTAAGCACCCGACAACTTTTCAAAAAAGGTTGAAAGACATCTTGTGTTTATATATAAACAAACGCACAAATTTACATTTTGGTAAATGGGAAAGCAAACCCTAAGCTTTCTTATTAACTTGATTTGAATTTAAAAATGGATGATACCAAGAATTTTTCCCATAGCAAGATTCATTTTATGAAACAAACTCAAACACAAATACACTATCAATCTCCATCAACCACCAAGTCCAAGAGTAAAGTCAGCTTAAGTATAACAAAGAAAAAGCACTCATGAATTTCACAGTTAAGCTAAGGACAGTTGAAGTACAGTTTTTCTCTTGATGTGCAATAAAAGCAGTAATATTATTTACAGTTTTAATTGAAATCATTTCATATTGATGATGTTGAAACAATATATTTACAAAATATTAAATATCTACTAAAATTTAAATGTGGCATACATCAAAATAGATTTTTAATGCACATTAAAAATAAATTACTCAAAACTAGAAATGAATGCGTTTGTTCTGCCAAAAGGAAACATTCATATGACTAAAAAAATATGTGAGTTTCAGTGAAGGCACCTTTTCTTCTAACTGAACGTGGGTTTCACCAGTGTAGAAGTCTGTCTGACCTGCTCATTCTATGATTTCTTTCTGGTCAAAGAAGAAAAAGAGGTTCTTATATTGCACGATTCATCTCACCTTAAAGTGGCCATCTAAATTATGTCTCAAAAGTGTCTAAATTATGCCCCAAAATTTAATGTTAATGGAATATAAATAGAGCTGTAAGTGACTTTCTCAGAGCTAGATAAGCTGGATATTTTAGTTACGTGAAACCCTTTGAAGCTGCGAAGTTTAATAGTTTTCCAACCTGAGATGTTCCAACATGATGTCTGGAGTTCCCAATTGTGTCTGAGGTCCCAAGAAGAAGCTATTAAAGAATTATAAAACCATAGAAATGTAAGCTGTGAGGTACCTCTGCAGGTCCCATATTGAACCTTCTGCTCATAGCAGGACTATTGCCATCACCGTATGAGGTCATACATGGCATTCTCTAGGTGTATAGTGAAAACCTTCAAGGATAGAGAGCAAGAAACCTCTCAGTATAACTTGATCCAGTGGTTTTCTACTATCCTGATAAAGTAGATTTTCCAGATATCCAGCCTGCCCTCCACCCCCAGAAAACAAGTGAGCAAGCAAGCAAATAAATAAAAAGATAGATAGGTAGATAGATAGATAGACAGATAGACAGACAGACAGACAGACAGATTTGGCTCTTGTGATTGTTATTTCTTACTTAATTTTTGCCACAATAGAGTTTGGCTTTGTCAACACAGCTTCAGCAGCTGTAGCTGCTACAGTTTTGCCCCTGCCAAAGTGCCGTAGGATGGATTTCTACCAATAAGCAGAAACAGAGATGTCAAGGCATGACAGCACATTACAAAAAGTGTCACAAGTAGCAAACTTACTGCACTCTATTCTGTCGCTCCCTCCACCTCCTTCTTCCGCTATTTTCTTTTTTTTAATACATTTGATTCCTTCTCTCTTAAGTATCAAGCGCGCAATTATCCTTGAGTATTCTTACAACTATGGCACATCATATGTCGTATTTTTTTATATACTATTTCCATATATTTCCATGATTTCCATGACCAACACATAGTAGTCAGCAGCTTTGATATTATCGTGGCAGTGGGGGATATGGATACGTTTCCTTGGTCTGTAATAGAGTTCCCAGGTGACCTTAGGAAAATCAGCAGAACTACCTTTGTCTCCCATCTCGCTCTGTGAAATAAGAACGTTTCACCTGGTAAGGCAACTATAAGGTTAAACTTGTTGATAGCTATACGTCTGCTTAAGTATGATTTTGTTTGGTTGATTTTCATTTGATAGGTGGATTCATTAAGAAGAACTTTAGAAATCACTCTTCCGATCAAACATATTTTTATGACATTTCTTACAGTTAGCTAGTGCTTAAAAAATAGAAAAGGATAATAATGATTAATTATTCTTCATTGCTAATTTCCACTCTCCTGTAGCTGTATGTAACACTTTGCTGAGACACAAGAAAGCCAGACCCCTACTCTCTGGTAGTTCCCTTCTGAATTGGACAGATAACATGACAAATAATTACTTTCTAACAACATTTTTTTCTCTTGGGCATCTCTTTGTATTTTTCAGTATTGGCACCCATTAAGAAGCGAGGCATACTTGTTCTTTAAAGCTTGGATCACACAAAGCAGCTAAGACAGGTTTGGGAGGATCCTCTGCTCTTGGAAATTCTTGTGTCATTGTCACACACGGTACATGAAACATCCATCAACTTCACATCAGAAACAATATTCTCCTTCTTTGAAAAGCTGGTCCTAAGGGTTTGCAGCATGTGTCCCAGAAGACTAATGATGAGTGCTGTTGTTTGATTGATAGAAACTAGCTTTTTTCTTGAAATCATACATGACCAGCCACAGAAGCACAAAAAAATCCAGCACTGCTTAGGCGCTGAGACATAAGCGGAAAGGACTACTTTTGATTTTCAAAAGGGGTGACATGCAAAAGGGGGGAGAGAAAACAGGGGCACTCAGTACAGCAGGGGTGGTCATACTTTGCCCAAATACTTTGAGGACCGTATTGGTAAATTGCCAAGAGCCGAAGGGCTGCATTGAATTTGCATTAAATGGAGCAGATGGCATCAGCTGCCCTCAACTTTAATGTTGAAATGTGGCCTACAGAGCAAATCTGTACAAAACTTTTCTAATTAAATCTGAAACAACATGCTTCATCTATTCCCCAGTAGCACAGCCTTTCTGGTGGCATTTCTGCAATTCTGCTTCTAGCCCCAGCCAAGACAGACAATGGCAGAACTGCAGAGAAATGAAAAATAAGAACACACACAGACATACAGTTTTATCCAAAATATTTTTTGAAACACCAGATGATAATGAATGGACTAGAATTAACCTCCATCAGTCTTTACCAGGTAGCACTCTTTGTAACAAAAATGTGTTATTGTATTTATTAAATGTGAACTTGTGGACAAACCAGGCACTGGTACCAGTAAAGTTTGGTCGGAGGTAGAACAAGGGAGAACTGTGTTTCGAATCAGGTCTAACATTGACTTGGGAAACTCAGAGAAGCCAGTTAAGGTGAACACTTTCAAATTTGCTTGGTTTACCATACATAAAATGAAATAATCCAGAATAGCCAATAAACCATGCTTTAGCTGTATTCATGCACTTCATTGACAGACTGCGTGAACATTTCCCACAAGAATTAAACAGATGACACCATAAATAATTCCATTACACCAACAGTTTCTGACAACAGATGTTAATCCACTCTCTGCAGTGGAATTCAATAGCAGGTAATGGTGTTTAGCATTTATGAAACTTACCCAATTTTATTTCCTAGGATCAACTTTTCAGAATATTTGCTTTACCTATTTATTTAATTTTCAAGTACTTTAGTTAAATATATACTTTCCTCATCCCTACTTCTCATAAGAAATGAGGAGACAAAATTATGTATCCCTGTTAAGTATTATTATTAATAATAATTATTGGGCATATATAAATTAATCATTAACTTGAATTTTAACAGTCATGACCAGATTTCTGCGTCTACTGAGGTTATGTCTAAACATATATTTGAAAAATAAAATGAGGTGAAATGAATAACTAAGCAAAAGTAAAATCTATTTTCATTCAATGACTTTCTGCAGGAACATTTGAGCCAAATTTTCCCTTGGTAGAATTCCACCAACTTCAGGATTAAATAAGGCCATTTTTTGTTTCCTCTGTGAAACAGATAGGAAGAATATGTGTCTTTTTTAGTTTATAAATAAGTACATGAATTTACTGGTCAATAAGGTAATTGAGTGAGGAAAGAAGAAAAAAGGTTGTGAATAACAAAAATTGATTTTTTACACATAGATCCCTGAAATAATATTAACTATTTGTGCACTGTACTTTATTTCTGTCATAAGTTTGCCTCATCTAATGCACAGTAAGAGTCAATAAGATACTGTTGATTAAAAAAAAAAAAAACAAAAACAAAAACAAAAAAAACCACAACAAACAAAAACACAATGAAAAAGAAACCAAACAAAAATAACCAAAAAGCAAAACCTAAAATGTCACCTGGATGATACAAAAGCAACACAGAAATAAGAAAAGGAGATAAACAGACGTGGGCATCTAGTTCAAGCTGCCCTTTCTGCTGCTTCCCTGACTCCGTGCAGGTAGCTTCCATGTTAGTGTTAGAGCATGACAGAAGAAAAGGAGCAACAATTTTGGCAGAGGTAAGACTGGATCGGGTACTAGTGAGCCTCCTCCTCTTCCTTCATTTGCACTACAAGCACTGGGCATATCTGCTCATCTACCAAATTTGTCAGGGGGACCATGTAATTCGTCAGGTAAGACCGTGGGGGAGAGGAAAGAGAAGTGTTGCCCTGGAGAACTGAGGCAAAAAATGGAGAAGCCACCTGTGATTCTACCAGCTGGTTTGACCGCAATTTGATCAAACCACCTCCAACAAAACCACCTCCAACACAGCCATGAACTTTTGGGAACTAATATCTTAAGGGACTGGGCAGCAGCTGGAAAAAGCTTTTCAGAGTTCTAATTTCAGACAGGAGTAGAAGTTTTGTGAGCTCTGATATGCTCACAGTTTTGTACTGATTTAATTACTCAGGCATGAATAAATGTGATTCTTAGTCTAGAGTTTCACCAGCAACCTTTCTCCTAGTGGAAATAAGGCATTTGAGTAGAAAAGTGGGGTGTGTAAAAAACTTGACATCTCATGAAGTGAAACATTTTAGGAATATTTTATTTTACTGTCAAATCCAGTGTAATTAACACAGTGCTTCTTTTATAGTAAGCTTGATCACAATATTATAGATAGTATGACTAAATGATGCAATGGGTTATTTTATTTAATTCTTTATTTAGAAACCGTTTGTTGTATTTCCACCTTTCCTATGGCTTATTGGTTGCTTTGGGGCAAAAATTACAATTTTGCTTTGAGTTCTCCTGAAGGAGAATGAAGTTAAAAGTCTTTTGAGTTCAAGGAATGTGCCTTATGAGCCAAACAGTAATGGGTGAAATTCAAGCTGGTGAATAATTTATTGGCAGCAGCATCCGGAAAACAAGTGTGAAAACAGTTACAGAGGTTAGTTTTTAGAACAAATGATAGACAATGGGTTTTAAAGGTAAGTTTAAAGGCACAATGTGGAAGAAAGAAAAAAAAAATGACGCAGACAAAGGGATCTGAGGAGGAAATTTAGCACTGTGTGCATAGCAGGTTACAGTTAAACAAGAGAATTATTTGAAGGAAAAATAACAGTCATTTTGGATGTCAGATCATTGCAAACACAAGGCAAAACTTGAAAAGAGATAGAGAATTATTGCTTGTGAATTTTCTGACATTTTTTCTTTGCACATAAAAGTTCATATCAGGAAAAAAGAAAAAAAAAAACCAAACAAAACCTCTTTCACAGAAGAAAACCTGGTTTAATGAACAAAAGGTTTTATAATTTTTCAAAAGAAATTTTCAAGATTTTCAGTGACAAATGTCAGTGTTTGTGTTTCCAAACAAGCTGCCATTTTACAATATGCAAGTACTCTGTATTTGTCCTTTAACAGGATAAAGTATGTCTCTGCTAACAATTATGCTGGGAGGTGGTGAAGGCTGCTTTCTGATGACAGTGGGAAGAGATTTGGGCTGAGTCCTTCCAGAACCCATCCCATGCATTCCAATATGCAAAAGTGTTCTATGTGTTTGCTGTACTCTGAGTCCTGTATCTTTCTGTCTAACCTTAATTTCTTGAGTAAACCACATGAGATATACTATTATAATTTCCATTAATCTTGAAAGTGATTGTAAAGAGCCAGAAGAATCACAAAATGGGATTATTTCTGGAATGGTCTGTATCACACGGTTAACATCTCTTTCTCTCCACTGGTGGTAGTGGAAGCCTAAAGAAACTCTGCTCTTCTGCTAGGCTGTCATTATGACAATAACTGGGGTGATACAAACAGAATTAATAACTGGAATTTTGACCCTGTGACTAACTAGAAGATTATTTTGTTCTTGAAAGTCCAGATCAGTACTCTGGGCACTCAAGAGTGAATTTATTTCCAGTGAGAGGTTCTGCATCTTCATCTCTGAGGACCCAAATGGGGTGCGAACAACTGAAGAGATGGATGACTTCAATTTATAAATTTATTAACCAAAACGAAAATTGTTAGCAATGTTTGAAAATCATCCCATCATCTATCCAATGGGAGGTGAAGTTCGTCGGACCAGCTGGAGTCAGCTCTACACACAGGTAACACCACTTTACGTCATGAAGACTCAATTGTTTGCAGGCTAATCAGAAATGAACGGAAGCTCAGGTATCCTAGTGTGACCCTCAGCACCTCATCTGTGCATCTTAGCAGTGATTGGGATCAGGCTTTTATTTATTTATTTGTTTACTTACTTATTTATTCAAAAAGCATTGTGATATTGGACACATATCTCATTTCATACTGCAGTATTTCTAACTGGTATTCACAGATCCAGATGAATGGCCAGGCACTGTGAAATCCTTCCCACTTACATGGCATTATTGCTGGTTTATTTCTCATTCTTATATTAATATGAAATCCAGTAAACATCATCATTTTACTGGAAGGAAAAGAAAGAATCAGCAAAGCGTAAGTATTCAGTGCAAGATATAGAAAGTAAAAAACAGTGCAGTGCTGTAAAGGAACATAAAGCACCTGTGACAGAGATTTAACAGTCCAGGTATTATTGTTGGACAAAGATATACCGGGTCTCAAGTTGATTGGTTATTTACATGCCATTGCTCCCTGTTCTGTATCTTTTATTGCTGAGACAATTTTTCAATTACATGCAGCAAACATTTAGCTCACTTGCTTTGTTTTATGAAAACAATCTTTTAGCATCTTTCTTTCTACTTGCAAGTCAATGATTTCGATATGAACTCTCGGGTGGTCTACATTGTTTGTGTCCCTTGGAAACAAAAACCAGCATGGGACTTTCATATATTTCTCAGACATTTTCCAGGAACCTTCATCTCTGGGTAAATCCAGAGCACAGTTGCATCTCCACAAGATTAACCAAGGATCTTATTAAGCCAAGTCCCATGTCACAGCTGTGGTCCTGTGGCATTAAGTAGACCATCCCATGAGGCCAAAGTTAGGAACTGGTATCCAAAATCTGGCATTTGATTCTGTTTCTTTCTCTGAAGCATTCACAATACCTAGAAAGCAAAATTTGAGGAGGTCATACAAAGGTTATGTACTTAACTCCCATTGAAAGTGAGCTCTCAAATTCTTAGAAATGAACTTCAACATCTATATGTATAGATTTGGATGTACAACTGAATACGTGTGGTGGAACTTTCAAAGGGAATGGGGATTTAGAAGCACAAATCCTCAGGAAAGTTTGTCTGTTGCAACCTTTAAATCTTAGCGTGTTTAAGTATTTTACTCCTACTTGTTAAGCTCTTTATCTTGGATTGGGGTTCATGGCACTCAACTTTGGCCTTCTAAGACTTTTTTTGCCTCATCTTAAGTAACCAGAGAGACTCCTTCTACACTTATTCAGTGGAGAGAAATCAGCACCTCCACAAGATAATTCATCCTATCCTACTTTAGCATGAGATACACTACCCTGTGAAGGTGCCATATTTTCTCTTTTGTCTACAGAGGAAGCTTAGATTACTAACTAAATAAGATAAGACTAAACTTTCAACTCTTATGTGGATAAATTTAGGTGAGATGAAAGCTCCAATCCATTCTTGCTAAATTCAGATTAGTTCTTTAAGCTTAGTGTGGAAACTCACAAAGCTTCTCCCTAAAAGGTAAATAGCATATTCAATCAATGAAACGCTCTTGTGGTTTTTGCTTGCCTATTTTTTTTTTTTTTTTTTCTGTGCATAAACAAAACATTTTGAAGCCAGTTAAGAACCAAATTTGTTAAGTACAGGTGTTTCTGTAATTGTGATAAATAGAGAAAATGCACTGCATTCAATGGCCCTAAAAAGTCACACATCTACACAGGTGACCTTGGGGTAGTGAAGTTAAAAATCATTTTACTGCCTCCAACAGTGCAAAAAGTCTGGTTGCTGGTGAGAGGTAGGCACAAACCCCAAATCTCATGGCAAAGAGTTTAGACAAAGATTTGTACCATTTGTAAAACTGGGGTGTGGGGTACCAGTTTTGATGCACTTTGGAATAATAGATGGAGTTTTTTCTTGCCCATGAAATAATATTTCTCAGATATACACAGATTTCTACATGGCTCTAGACAGAAGTGTTATCTTCTATCGTGCCAAATAGTAAGGTCAGACAGCACAAAGAAACATTCAGGTGAGCAAGCCTTCCTTTGGAATTTTTTTGGTTTTATTTCAGACCTGAAAAAAGACCTCCTCTTTCTTCCCAAGTCACAGAAAACTGCCCTCTAAAAAAAAAAAAAAAAAAAAAAATGGCAACAACAAAACAAAAAAACCCACAACAACAACAAAAAACCCCAAACAAAAAAAAAAAAAAAAAACAAAAATAAAAACAAAACAAAACACAAATTTGCAGATTTTGCATCTGGGTTTTAACAAAGCACAAATCCTTATTGCCAGACAAAAGGAAACTCAGACACTACAGCCCATAATCTCGAATAAAGCATCCAAAATTAAGATGATTTTCTTGAAAGATTAACCCAATTCATTTTGGGTTAAGAGCTGGGAGGAAACAAAAAGGTCCAAAGTCAATTCTATTAACTTGATCAGAGCTACACTGGGATTGTGTCTCAAGATCATTATCTTACAAGACACGGATGTCAATCTCATTATGTAACCCAGCGTGTCTAGCACTTTCTTGTATAAATATACTTAATAGATATAGTTTTGACCTTTTGCTGTAAAATTAATAAAAAAGAGATCGGCCTCAGTTTGCCAAGAGGCTTTTCTCAGTCCCATTAAAGGATGATTTTTTGTGTAAATAAATACATTTCAGCACACAAAAGAAGAAAAATGTTTTCTGAAGAAATGACCTGAGTTTCTCCTCCTCCATATATTTTCTCTGCATCATTTTATTTCAGAAAAAAAAAAGAAAATCTTCCTATTCCAGAGGGTTATCTGTCTATACTCATGTCTGTCTCCTCATATCCATATTCCACTAGAATGTTAATATTTTAAAATTTCAACTGTACCTCAGAGACGGATATATTTGACACAGGAATTTTGTTGTACTACAAGGACTGTCCCACAGAGTATGGAGCCCTGGGGAATTTCGAACCTTTGATTTATCTGCACTTTTATAGATCAGCCTCATAGTATTTGAGAGTGATGGGCAATTCAGGATTCATCTATGCACACTATGGCTTATGCAGTGACTTGAACAACTCTCTTGAGACAGAGTGTAAATAATATTCCTTGCCCATGCAGAAATAAATGGGCTTTTGCTGCTCTGCCCCCCAAAAGTCAGATGGGCAGGGGAAAAACTGCAGAAGAGCTGCAAGGAGGAGGAAGAGGAGGAAACCTGGACTCCTTCCTTCACCTTATTATGCATTTACTGTGGCTGAGGTTTTATCATTTGACCAGGAGGGTGGCAAATGGAAGAAAGGAAGATCTGATCTTGAGAAGGTATATTCCAGTATTATTTCTTTCTTAGGGCCTCCCTTTAATGCACAACCAAGTTATACCTTTGGGAACCCGAGGGAAAAGCACTGCAATGCTGCTGACAGCAAGGAAACACAAAAACATTTTTGCTCTGCTTATGTCGGTAATGGTACTCAAAAATCAAATACGATTTAATAAGGACATTTTGCTTTGGTTAACAAGTTCATCAGCTGGCATGCAAGGACATCAAGAGTGTGTCTGTGGAGGATAAGGTATCATCCTGGGATAAGCACTGTTTGGTGCCCTTATAATGTGGCACCTGTAGCGCACTCAGCTTTGCAGAAAGGTTACAATTGATTTATTCAAGCCTAAGAGGAGAATTAGACCCACATTTTAAAAATAATGGTACTTAATTGTAATGTGACTTCAGACCATGCACATTGCCTTACTGGTGCCAGTTATTAATAAGTTATTTAAAAAAAAAAAAAAAAAAAAAGAAAAAAGGAAAGCAGTTCAGAGCTGAGAAATCTCTGAGCTGATGAAGCAGCACAGAGAAAAATAACGGGTTACCCCTTACCTCAGTCCCCGGTTCTCACAGTATTTCCTCTGATGCAGCCATGTTATTTTACAGCAGCATTCACAGTGAAAATCAAGGTCCCAGGGAGTTGGACAGAAACTGAACTTGCTGAATCTGTAGAATTAGCTTTTCATCACCATATTGAAAATTTCATGCTATCCATGCTTCCTTACTGTAAAAAAAACACAAGGTTGATTCTTGACACAAAGAAACTAAAGATGCCGTTGCTCACATTAGTTCTCTACTGGAGTCGCCAGTGGCTTCCACTAAGCCACCTCTTTTTAGAATTGGAGTAAAAGAAAGCAGGGTCCACCTATCTACACCTTTCCATGCAAACACTGCCAAGGCTCACGCAAGGTTCTGGTCTCATAACAAGAACAGCAGATAATGGTGGAAACCATCTTCAGATAGAGATAAACCCATAATGCCACTGACCTCAGAGCAATTCCTGTGTTAAAACAAAAACCAAACCAACCAACCAAACAACAACAACAACAAAATCAACAGTGCTAAAAATTTTTAAGAATCAAATGTTCTCTTTATATCTGGCTTCAAGTTCTGTTCACTGACATCAATGCAAGTTGTGCACCCATCAGCTGAATTCCAAATTTACACCTTGTAACTTCTGATATTCATTGAAATACTGAAGAGCTCTTTCTTATCTTATGAGTACCAAAATATTCCAAGCACTTAATAAAATAAAATAAAATATAAAATAAAAATAAGATAGAATACATAATAAGAATAATAAAAAAACACAGGCAAACAAGCCAGATCAAATCTATTAGTATTTAGCAGGAGAACAGCTGTCTATCAAAGCTCAGTCGCCCTATCTGACCACAATCAAATAAACAAGACAGCCAAGCGCCTCCAGGGCAGGGGCTCTGAGGAGAAGAGGAATGTCTGCAGAGTCTGGAGCTGAAAGGTTGCCATTCTGCTAAGGATGTCAATCAGCCTTTGGTCATTCTTTGATGCAGGAAGGGAAAAAAATGCTCTGTTTCACACAGGTGAACATTAGTCCAAAGTAAAAATGTGGCTGGAGGATTTTCTTTCTTTTTTTTTTTTTTTTTTTTTTTTTTTTTTTTTTCCTTTTGATAACACAAATGAACAGTCTACTGGAAGAGAAATTCAACAGGGAGGGACAAAACAGGCTGAATGTTTATTTGAAACAGGTTTTGCATCTTGAAAAACCAAACCCCTTTCCTATTGGAGCCAATCTTTTTCTATTTAAGTTTAATGAAAGATTTCAGTGAATGCATATCTATATATAGTCAAAGCAGAGATGCATGTGCTCTGGTAAAGCTGACCTAGAAGGGCTTAGAGCTGGGAGAAACTTCCACTTTTCTTCCCCCCCCCCCCCCCCCCAAAGAATGTTTCCATAATTTGTATTTTTTTCGTATAAATGATCTACGCTTGTCAGTCTGATATGTTTATCTTTTGGGGCTGATGACCACTGCATTAAAGGATCATCTCCTGGATTCTGAAAAATGAATGGCGTTTGTTTCAGCTGTGAATTTTTGTTTGACCATTTTGATTTCCAGGAAAATCACAATATTGTGCGCCCGTCAAGGTTAAAGTTAATTTAACAAAAAATCTGTGTGGTTAATATAAAACTTTTTATCAATCATTAAAATTTATCAATCATCAAAAAAACAATTTTATCAATCATCAAGTTGGATGGTCTTGCTGTTTTGGTGATACTATGAACAGAACACTCCTCTCTTTCATCCTCCTTCTTACTTCGCTTCAGATTACTCTAAAAATCTTAGCTTGTTTTTCTTTACTTATGAACCCTATGGCACAGCCAGACGCATGCGTTGGTTTCATTTAGGAGTGTAATTGCTGATCTTGTTTGCAAATGTTGCTAAATGCATGATTAGGCATAAACTGCAGTAGTATACTCAATACATTCAGACAAATTTTATTATTGCATTCCTTATCTCAAATGCTGACAGACAAAAACTCCACTTACCCAGTTCACAGTTGTCCAATTTTTTCTGCAAGCTTTTCATTGTCAAACTTCCAGTGCTGAAGGCAGAAACATTTATGGCAGTAAGGCTAAAGTTTGGACCTACAATATATCCTGGACAGCTGGTCACCAAGCTTGCATACAGCCTGTAAAACATGAACACGGGTGTCTGTTATGTTCTGGTTTTATTTACAGTTTCATGCATCAGTTTTAAAGCATGGGCGGGGGGTGGGAGATCAGCTCACAGAACTGGATGTTTTGGGTGGGTCATTTATTACAAGAAAGAAAACCTGGGCTGTACTCTGCACTGATTTACAGGACAGAACGCTTTATCTCAACCACAACGCACCCACCAGCAGTGTCAGAATATGGCCCTAGACTGTCTCTAGCTTTACACTGGACTTGATGTTGTGTAACACCAGGCCCTCTCCCATGAATCTAAAGGTACCCACAGCATGGAAGACTTATTGTTTGGACTCCCATCCATGGGTGGTAAGGAAGACATCACCTGAGTGCATGCAATATGGTGTACATCTCATGTCAAATGTTTATAGTGGAAAGAGAGAAGAAGAAAACAGTAAAAGTCCTATAGTTTCATCTTTAGTAAATCTGTATTTGCGGCTTGTTTTCAACTGAGAAGTTGGAGGTGTCTTAACCAACAAATCACCTGCCTTGACCCTCGTATCAACAATAGTAGTTCAGTGAACTGAGATATAAAAATCAGGCCTACTGCCTCAGATTTCTGAAAGCAAGCAGGAAGTAAATAAACATTGAGAAATGCCTTCATCCATTTTAGTTTTGAAGCTCACTTATTTTTCTTTACATTTGAAGAAACAAGTATCTTACAAAGACAAGTCTGTTGACTGCACAGTTAGAATATTAGCCAGGGATAGTTCTCACTGGTGTGAGATCCATTTCACAGCAAAGGTTACGATCTTCATATCTGCTTGGTAGGAAAAGACCTGGATCTGTGCATTTACTGATGTTTTAACATCAGTGGACAGAGCCAGAACTTATAAGGACACTTTTCTAGGGAGCTTCTGGGACTTCAGAGAAAGAGACAACCTCTTCATAAAATAAGCCAGGTGTAATATATTCAGGAAATCTTTCTCTAAAGCAAATCTATACAGAAATCTAGATGGTTAGTTCAACATATTGTGCTAAATAGGTGTATTATCTAAACTTAAATGGGACAAATGCTTCCTCTTATCATTATGTCATCATTCTAAAACCATTAATCATTAATTAAGTCCAAACAGTATGGACATAAACCAGCCAGTGCCATTTGTCCTGGCATCCAAGACGTAATTCCAGCATATCTGATTCCTAAAGAACTTTATAGATACACCAACAAAAGTTATAGGTATGAGGTCACATGACCAAGAAATAAATACATTTCAATGAATCTGGCAAACTAAAATTACCATGCTTTGCTCTGTTCTGACCATTTTTTAGAGTAATTAAATCCTGTGCCTTCTGGAGTGTTGGGTTTGTCATGGAAGAGAAGTCAGACAAATTGGCTGTTTTTAATATAAAGGCAATTATTATTTATTGAGGCTGCTGAACAAAGATTATTCAGTAGCAATGTAGCTAACACTGTGCCTACCTTGACACTACCTGGAAAGTTTAAATATAAGTACACACTGTTTTTTTCTGTATCCTATGCTGTTTTGTTAAGTCACAGAAAGAATTGCTGATGAGCACATTCTTATGATAGACAACTCCTGTTCAAAAAAATTGTCTCAAATAAAGGCCACCTTTCATATTCCCAGCAGTTCAATCTCAGATCTGAAATAATTCTGAATGTTTATCATTCTCACTTCTATTTCTGTAAACTGTGTTTAACACTTCTATTATTGACATTTACATATTGCAATTGAGTATCCATATATGTATATAGAATCATAGAATGCTTTGGAAGGGACCTTAAAGATCAACTAGTTCCAACCCCCCTGCCATGGGCAAGGACATCTACCACTAGACCAGGCTGCTCAAAGCCCCATCCAGCCTGGCCTTGAACACTTCTTGGGATGGGGCAGCCACAGCTTCTCTGGGCAACCTGTTCTACCGCCTCACCACGCTCACAGTAAACAATTTTTTCCTAATATCTAATCTAAATGTCCTCTCTTTCAGTTTAAAACTGCTACCCTTTGTCCTATTTTTACATTCCCTGATAAAGATACATGTATGTGACAGTATATATGTTTAGACGTATATATGATGTATGTGTCAGTGTGTATGTCATATATATATGTATATACAGATATATATGAGGGATTGGAAATTGCTGTGATGGGGGTATTTAGGAGACTGATCAATCAAGCCAGTTTAAACTTTAAAACAGAACTCTACTAGATTGATGTTCATTAGCAATATATATTATTTTAATGTTTTGTTCCTACTCGTTAACAATTATTATCGCTGCATATTCAACACAGTTAGTGCTTGACAATCAATCCTAAATTAAGTACGAGTACACAGTCCCATGAAGTTTATGCTATGCAGCTAGTGCTGGTGACTATAGTCCTTGATGTTCTTAACTGATGAGGTGAAACTGATCAGGGTCTCTTACAAGGGATCCCCATCAATATCTCTGATCTCTTGTCCTGTTGTAAAGTGTTTGGGTTTCTAGACAATGCCTTCAGCTATTTACTACTTGCTGCCCAAAGATGCAAGAGGGGCTTCCCAGGCTGATACAGATACCTTCTCCTATTGTTTGGCTGGGATTTTTTTTTGTCCCTCATTGAGCTGCTACTCCTTTTCTTTCAGTGAAAGCAGTCTTTTCACAGCTCTTGATGTTGTGCTGCTCCAATGATCAAGGATTGCCCATCAGTTAGTTGTTTGCAGTCCTGGGTCCTCTGGTTTTGACCCATGTCCACACCTTCAAGGCCTTGGCTGCTGTTCCACATTTAAACTGACACGATAACAGGAAAAATCTGGTACTATGCTCAGGTTAACCCAACAAGTTCTCGCAGCAAGCTGGTAGCAAGTCCAAGAGGCCAGGAGTGGGGCCTGCCACTGTTAGCAGAAGGCTTATATTCTGTTACTAGCACTGGTTATATTATTTTTATGGGCCATTAAGTACAAAAATGCTTATACTGTTATGCTATATCCGTGCGCTTATGTTTTGTTTCAAAACAAATAACAAACTTTGAAGAAAAGAGGCTCTAATTTTAAATCTACCTGATACACCTTTTTCAGCTTGATCCTGAGAGCTCTTATCTCTTCTTTAATCTGGAGAGAAGCTGTTTTATTTCCTTGTTTTATATGAGTGGAACCAGTTCTTGGAGAAAGATAGAGATGTGCTGAACGGACTCAGGTGTCTGCCAAAGCTGTCCTCAGTTCACATTTAGAGAGACAGAAATGTCCCTTCCAGAAAGTACAAGTGTGTTTTGTCCCACACCAAATTAATTCTTCTGAAAGCAGAGGAGTGATATAAGAAATATCCCCATAAATACTAGTGTCTTGAATTCTCCTGCTTCACCACAACACCTTAGAAAACATTAAATGGGATTTCTTTCTTTAACCTCAGCGGTAAATACAATCCGTATGATAATTCTTATTATACCACCTAAACAACAAAATTCTCTCAGCATCATGGTCTACAACTAATTACTAAAATATCAAAATCCAGATTCTGAACCCAGATCTCTTACATCACAGTCCCTACATTAAACACAAATCTTTATGTTAAAATAAAATTTCGTCATGGAAGCTCTATTCAGACTACTATAGCCTAGTGCGAGAAGATAGATAGATTTAATGAGCGTGTATTTTCTGATCAGTTGCATACAGATGAAAATATCCCAGCCATCTGCAATAGTTATGCACAAAGTTTGCTGTGTTTTAATGGAAGAAGGGCTTCATGAGCCTCTGCAAAAGAGTGAAAAAGCGGCTGAGTGCTTGGAGGAGAGCGGGAAAGAAGGGGGCACAGGAATGTAGAAATTTCATTTTGGTCTTGTTTCTCCAGTGAGATAACATTTGGTACAAGGTGTCAGGCAAGAGTCTGAAGTTCAGTATAATAACCCGATTAGCTCTCCAGACTTGTCAAAATTTTCAATGTTATCTGCACAAAACTGAAGAAGTTTTTGTGAACATGGTTTGGTGTGAACAGAATGTACATTTCATTATTTGACTTGTCAGTGTTATTCATGAGGTTATACTTTTCTCAGTTCTGTTTTCTTACATTGAGAAGATTTGTGTGGTTTTTTTTTTATTTTATTTTCCCTGCACAATTGTAACAGATATTAACTTTTGATAGAGCTGGGCAAACTGTGCTTTTAAATGCTCTACTAATATTTGCTTGAATTTTTAAAACAAGTTCTCAGTGACTAGGTTAGCCCCCACTCTGTGATTGCTTTCTGCAGTTATTTTAGTTAATGAGTTTGCTGGCTGGGATGTTCCTGAGAACAGCTAATTTTAGACAACTATTAAAAAATACTAACAGAAGGTGAATTTCACAAAATGCTGCTATTTGCAATGGAAGTCTGGTTTTAAGAGTTGTGGTTTGCTCATCCAATCAGAAAAACATATCATATGATTTATGTGTCTGCTCACACCATCTTGAATTTCAGATTTTAAATTTTATGTACTTACAACCATCTGCTCACAAGCTAAATTCACACCATGGCTTTATCGGAGAAAATACATATATTTGGTAAACAGTTTTGAATAGTTGATGAAGGGAGGGAAAATGCCATCTGATTGTACAATTTCTTCAGCAGAACTTGGAGGTCACCTTCGTGTTCCTACTTTCTCAGTCTGTAGTGTAATATTTTGATCATTTCTCTTAGTTTGGTCTAGGTAGTTTCATTCTTCCTGTAGGACTCAGAGTTCACAGTTCCTGAATGACTACAGTTGCACTTTCAGGGAATTAATGGCTGGATGCTGGATTTTCCCTAGTTTCCATATTTTGTTGTCCAAATGGTTAATCATTGCCTTTGGACACAGCCTCTTCTGGAAGTAGCCTCAACTTGGTGTTCAGGAAAAGAGTAAAGATTTAGGTGTTAAACACTCTGGAGAACTATTATTTCATGCAGTCTTAAGGCTTTGCAGCAAGTCGTGGAGGAGCACACAGTTTCCAACCACCTCTCCAGCAGGGAAAGGAGAGGGAGGTCAGAAAACTGAGTGTGGGGCAAAGAGGTGCTGGGCAGCCCTGGTGCCTCTCTGTTTCTCCATATTGAAAGAGGAGGAGCTGAAACAGGAGATGAGGCTGCTGAGGGGGACCACCACCACTCCCCATAAGTGCCACACACCTCTTTTCTGGAGCTTTGGCATGCTTTTCTCTTGACATGTCTCTTCCCTCCCAGCAGTATGCTGTGTTAAGCTGGTAGCTACTTGGTTTGTGCCTATTGGAAGCCCTAGCTCCAAGTAGAAGCATTTTTCTTCCAGGCACTTATGGGCTTTATGGCAAAACATGGAAAAACTATCATCAGCTGCATTGTTAATATTTTAGGTCTAATTCCTGTTGTTGTATTCAGATGTACCTCTCGGGGTATATTGTGAAGTGTCTCAAGATCCTGGTCTTCTACCTGTCCAGATCACAATCTTGTTGAAGGACATAAGATCTGCTATCCAGTGTGCATACCCAGGTTTACCTTGTGAATGAACAAGACTAGAGAACAAGGAAGTGGTTTGGACTCTTAACTTATAGACAATGTGAACCTAAACATAGACAATATGAATCTATTGACAAGCTCTAAGTTACAAGTCCAGGGAGATGTGTTTACAGAAAACATCCATTCTGAAACATGATTTCTGAAGTTCTGCTGAAGTTGAGACCTACAGAAAGCCTTGAATTTAGGTGTATATGATAGTGTGAGGAAGTTTCAGGGTAGAAAGAGCAGTGTAACAGTGGGGAACAGGGAGAAGAAAACTATTGCCAGAAAACATGGAAGGATTCAGTGACCTTCTTCCCTTATTTTCATGTTTGTGCTGTTATTACCTAACCTCAGAGAGGGGAGGGTAGAGAAATCCTGACAGCTCTAAATATCATAAAATCCCTAATGCAAGATTCTGAAGAACACCTGGAAAAGTCCAGGGAATATAAAACGGAAGAATGAGTAAAGAGGAACTTATTGTAGCTTATTGAAGGCTCTTCATTATCAGTGAGAGGGACATACAGACACAGACAGAAGTAGTGACTTCTGTCCATATACCCAGATGCACCCAGTGTACAGAAGTACACAGTGTACACAGGAACTTATGTCAGAAGTACCCAACTCTCTCCTTTCCACACAGAAAGAGGCAAAGAAACACCTACACTCGTAGATGAGCAGACATCTCCCGGCCCTTATTTTATACAAATGTCCCATGGCATTTACAAATTCTTCTCCTCTTCACAGCGGTCCAGAAACACTTCTCCTCAGAGGTACAGAAATATCTACACTAGTAGAGAAACACATGCACGAAACACCAGATCCCACCCACACTTACAAACGTTGCACCATGCAGATGGGTGTATGGCTCATCATACACGGGCATTGACGCCAAGCTACCCACAGCTACAGAAATATTTAGAGCTCACGTTGTATAGATGTGACCACTTTCTGCATTCCAAGGCAGCACAGAGGAGTCCAATAACACAACACAGACACTAGGGTGGTCGGTCACAACACTGGATGGCCACAAAGCCATGAGAGAGTGCCGTGGCTCTCTGCTGCATGGTCCATGTGGGGTAAGCATTGAGAGGACAGTCTGGTCTTACCAGTATGAAAGAGTTCCTCACCTTTAATCGTGTCAGACATAAAGGATGCAGACAAGGAGCACAGAGAAGGAAGCTTTATGGTGCCTCTGTTCCTTCTTTTGTATTCTCTGCCAGAATGCAAGCAGTTTGTCACGGCTCAAAAATATTAACATGGTGTCTACAGTGTCTTGTAAGCATGTGGTTCAGGGAACGCAAACTCAGTACAGTTATAGAATCACAGAATCATAGAATGGCTAGAATTGGAAGGGAACTTAAAAGATCATCCAGTCCCACCCCCCTGCCCTGGTCCCACTAGACCAGGTTGCTCAAAGCCCCATCCAGCCTGGCCTTGAACACCTCCAGGGATGGGGCAGCCACAGCTTCTCTGGGCAACCTGGGCCAGGGGCTCACCACCCTCACAGGAAAGAATTTCTTCCTAATAGCTGGTCTAAATACGGGGTATTCATAAGGTATTTCAGAGTGGCATCCTTCATGAACTTGCTATGTCTTTAAACATCCTAACTGAAGTAGCTTTTAACTGAGTTTGTCCTTGTCTGTGCTCGCTGCCAAGCTTGTTCAGAGCTGCCACATTTCAGCAGATTGCAAAAGGAAACAGCGAAGATACCTCTCCAGGTTTTGTATAGTAGGCAAAATTATTCCCTTTCTTCCCATAAATTTAAACACTATCTTTACCCATAGTCCAGCAAAACCTTTGCCTGTATTTCCAGTTTGATTTGAGACAGGAAATCTTGGGAAATATTAAATTGACTAGAAAAAAGAAAAGAAAATGTTCTGATATTTGCACCTCTGAAATGATCACATTGTTCCATACAGACAACATTCATTTATAACCTGTATTTGTTTGTATCTGCTGTTTTAAATAGCCCTTTTCACCGGGGCTGCGTGATGTTTTCCCTGTTGTATGGTTAGTAGGTCTGATAAATTAACAGCCATGCCCAGCATCAGAAAGGAGATTGGTAGCAGAGGTGCAATTTTAATCTGGCTTTATCTGTGTCACATGCCTTAACTGCAAGAAAGTGCTTCTCCGCTGTCTAACAAGCAGTATATATATGGTAATAAACCATGCCAGGATGTGCTGGCAGCATGCGAACAGGCTCTTCCCTCAAACATTTGTCACACGGCTTTGCTTTGTTTTAGGGGTATGATGACACACAGATCAAGGTGAAGGAGTGCAACGCTTTAGAGCGGGACACACTAGCACTGCCCAAAGAAAGATGCGCTGTAATTCAGAGGACTTTAATTCTGCTCCCGGTTCTGCTGCTGAGCTGGGGAAGTCACTTCACATCAGACCGCAGATCCCAGCTTCCCATGGAAAGCTCTTTAAGCCCCACCGATGGCAAGTATTATTGTCAGATCTACTTAAGACTGATGCCATTACTTAAGCAAAAGCCTTTTCCTCATCAAAGGGGTGGGAATGTCATTTTACAGCAAACTTCATCGACTTAGAGGTTGCCACCCTTGCTGCTGCACAGCTCCACGCTCGGTGCCCTGACCAGGCGTCACAGAGCTCCACAGCCCTCATGGGGCAGCAGGGGGTGGCAGAAATGTTACAGCATGCTCCTGGCCTGGGAGGTGATCCCAATGTTCCTGCCATTTTCTGTCATTTTCTGTATTCCCAATACATAGAGAGTATGAATTGTACAAAACACTGGGGTTTTGTATCCACAGCAAGGGTAGCGCAGCACATCCAGGGAAAGAAGGTGCCATTAACCATGGTAAAAGTGGATGCAGCTTTATCCTTCTACCAGAGGACCTATGACAAAAGGTATGTGGGGCCCTTAAAGCTTGAGGATATATGATTTCATTCCTCAGCCCTTGCTTGGTCTCCCACAGATGCTCAGATAAATGCAGAGAACATGAGCCAGACATGATTGTAAATAGAAAAAAAAAAAAAAAAAAGTGTAAGAGAAGCACACTGCAAGCCTCTCCTTTGTGAAAGACATGTAGGGGTGTTCACACTTGCAGGTAAAAAACGTAACTGTCTTCTTCAGTCATTCAGAGAGAATATGAATGTGTGAGGGGATCAGGCCCTCATCACAGTCTCAGAGGATGGAGGGGGCGTCCATAGAAGCCAGTGTGAATTGTGAGCCACACACAGATTTTGGATTTCCGATCACTCATTTGTTGGATTTACTCTCTGTCAGTCCCAGATTCATCTTTAGAACTCACAGACACTTGTCACACGTGTCTCCTGAAGATGATGGAGCCACTGAGAACCATAGATTTGCTGCTGCAACTGGGGAGAAAAGCTCCTAGCAATGGTCCGGGTGAAGCAACCCTGACAAAATGCTCAGATACAGCTGTGCATTAGGGCGTAAATGTACATGAAACAGAGCATCTCAGGAGGCATAATTGGTACCAAGGACACAATTAAATCACCACAATAAACTTCAGACACTCAAAGCCTTAACAAAAGAAGTTATCTTTTAAGGAAGAATTTTTGCACAGCCTTGGATCCTACCTTCAAAGGGACTGGGACAGGGGGAGTTGACCATATGTTGACATTTCTGGTATTCTGGTCTTTTCTGCTACTCAGAAGCTCCACATGGATCATACCCTAATTGTCTTTTTGTCTGTAGGACATTCTTTCCCTTGATTGTGAACTCAGTGAATGCGCAGGCAATCCAATACTGAGGGTAACCTGATTTTATGCACCACAGGATGGACAGAAAATAACAAGCCAAAATGCATCACTCTGTTCAGCCAGACTCTCCCCGCACAATGCCCTCTCTGTAGAATTTTCCTCTCGCTAAAATATTTTCCCATCTAGACATGTACAATTCCCATGTGCAACTCCCAGTGCTGTCAAAATGTGCCAGGCACATCAGTGCTGAGCTGATCAGTCGGGAGAGCCAATTCCAAAGGTCAGGCCTCTTATTTCATACCTAACGTTGCTGATGTGGCTGATCAGTTCAAGGATATATACAGAAAAGAGACAGAGAAGAATGGCTTCTCAGGGAATTCAAGACCTGACTTATAGATAGCAAATCCAGATAAAGCAAGTAAGTTTGTTAGCACTTGGGATATCATGTGCAAGTTGCTTTGTAACTTCTTAAATAAAACTTTTTTTTTATTTAAAATCCCACAAGTCTGGGGATTTTTATTCTGATTTATTGTTTGGTTGGTTGGGTTTGGTTTGGATTTGTTTTTTTTGTTTGTTCGGTTTTGTTTTTTTTTTTTTTTTCTTTACGTGTTTGGGGTTTTTTTGTGTGAAAGAACCTGAAGATGTTATACTGTGAAGTTCCTCAAGGCTTCTCAGGGCTTCTTCTATGGTTTTGTAGACTTAATTCAGCCTCCACTGCTAGCATGGACATTACTATGAAAGAGGGAGATAACAGAGGGCAGGTGTAGGATGCCACAGACATAAGCAGGAAGGGGGTCCAGAAAAGAAGCATGGATATGAGGTTCCTATCATGTTACATGGATCTCCCTGCACCTGACCAGCCATGCCTTGATCAGTGCAGAGGAGATGAAGGAGCTGCTTGTCCACCCGCCTGGTTTGCTAACAGGAACACAGCAAGCACAGACCACTGCTGACTCCAGATGCAAGGGCACTTTATGGAACAGGACTCAAGTGATACAGGAGAACCCATTTATTTCAAGTCCTACAGGAGCAGTCAAAGTTTTGCCTTAGCTGATACCCTCAGTAACGCTCAAACAAACAGGCACAGGAGAGAAAAGAAGCCTGGGTGTTTTTATAACCCCATTCACAGCAAGTATGTATCCTCTGGATCTCAGCCATATGCTCACAGGTTCGCTGGAGTTCTCGTATCGCTTGTCCAGCTCCTTAGCTATCATTCAAACTTACTGTGCAAATCTGGGAGGTGTAAAGCTTATTCGCAATTTTTACTTAAGATGGTGACTTTCTGTTCCCTTCCAAGAAGCACTAGATGTACATTTTATATGCAAAGTTTTCACTGCATATATAAAGCCTAGGATAAATTTCATGGCTCAGGACTCAGTGAAGGTAGAGGTAAAGAGAATAAAACTTGGGGAAAAAAAAAACCAAAGAAAAAGATAAATATTTAAACTTTGGCATAGTGAAAAGCTCTCGTCTTACACGCAATTTTATTTTCTATTCATGTTTCCTCCCCTTCTGGACTTAAACTTGCTCATTTTGCGCAGTGCAAATAAGTAGCAAAATAACCAGCTCTTAATACATTTTCCCTTGGAGAGATGGCAAATAAATGCATGAATTAATATATATGTGAATTTCTGTCTCAGGGGTTTAGCAGAACTTTTGAAAACTGACAAGCTGGAGTTTTTCAAGTCATCTTTGTATAATTTGTAGGAGATTGTGAACATTACTTTTTGTGTTTGTGTGTGTGCCATAGCATTCTTTGTGATCATCTGAAACAAGCTTATGCCTTTGAAATTTTCGTGGAGAAGGGTGGAGAGTTTCACAGACTTTTTTTAATAACTCCAAATCGAAAAGGAAGACCTCATAAATTTAAAATTGTCCATTAAGCAAGCTAACTGGATCTTGGGGAAACCTTACTCACTTCTCAAAAAGTATAAAGATAATTTCCTCAGGGTCCCCGGAAGAACAGAATTTAAAAGGCACTTCAGCGCCTTCTCTGTTTCATGTAGATGTCATATTTTAATTTTAAAACCTGGCCACTGCAGCAAACACAGTTTCTGGAAGATTCTCATCGAAACATCAGTTCAAGTGGAAATGGCATGTTGTAGAAATCCGTATATACCAATTCTTACACACAGTGAACATTAGCACACATGTACACAAACATGTAATTAAAATGTCCCTTCTTGAGCGGCAGTCAGTTGAGTGTTGTCTTAGTAAAGGAAAGTGAACTTCAAGGCCAGGAAAAGAATAAGCAGATCAATGACCTTGTGTGTTTGACAACCTTGGAACCTTCACCTAACTTAGTTCTGTGTGAGATGTGGTCTAGCGCTGAGCGTTGGTACAGTAGCTGAACTTTGCTGCTACCATAAAGCAGCACAGCTGAACTATGATACCTCACTGAGACATCAGTGTTCCAGGGGATGAATTTAGTCCTTAATACAAAACAATCTGCATTATCATCCTCTAGCTTACTTGACATTAGCTTTCCATACAGAGAATTCACTAGGCTTTGGACTCATATGTAAACCTTTCAGTCTTCAATCACATTTTATCACTTTAAAAGCAAAGAAAGAAACAAGCAAACAAACCTAAAACCCCTCAGTGATATTAGTCTTGATAATTAGAACAAAACAAAATAAAAATTAAAAAAAAAATACAAACCATTCTTTTTTTGTGTGATTAATTTGCCTTTAAACTAAATATGCAACCAAAGATAGTTTGCATCTGACCATTAGGAAGGTAGGAAAAACACATTCTATCCACCCGACTGTAAAGGTGTTGATACATCAGTTGAGAAATTTTAATTTTCTTTTTCTTTGTTTCATTCTATCTTATAACTGTACTTTCCCAACTTTTAATACTCTTGCAAAGAGTTGTAGAGGTTTTTTTGACATCCACAGTTTTACTGCTTTTCTTTAAGCTATTGAAATCATAAAGTGGATGGAAAAAAAAAAAAAAAAAAAAAAAAAAAACCCACGATAAAAAAGTCCCAAGCCCCATACACTCACTGACACTGAGACACAAGCTATGCTACCAAGCCGTACACCATATGACACATGAAAGGTCTGGACAATACTGTACAGACAAGGTCAGGCTGGGTTTATATGGAAGAAGTTAATTACAAATGAGAGAAGTAGTCCTTAGAGTGTCTGTAACTGTGGAGGATTTTCTGTTCCCTTGTCGGAGAGTTTAGCAGAGTTTTCTGCCTTTACCTGTCTTATCACATTATTTGAAGCTGAATTATAGTCATGCTCTGAAAATCAACACTTAACTCCTGCAAATCTCAGCCTAATGCAAGACAGTTTCCTCACTACTGTCCTCAAACAGCCATGTACCTACTGCCGCTCTCCATGTAGCTTAGCTGTTGTCTTCAGCAGGCACATCGCCATGTGTGAATACTCAGAAACTGTCTAAATTTCGATCCATGTACAACATCTCTCTTGCAACTGCCATCAAATAAAAATCATGACGCTTTTCTGAGGGAGAGAACGACATTTTACCATCAGCACTTGAAATTAGTGTTCTGTGGTTTCTCTGTGCTTGCTTACCTGGCACGGCACG
The DNA here is from genome assembly GCA_008658365.1 of Alca torda. NCBI lineage: Eukaryota > Metazoa > Chordata > Aves > Charadriiformes > Alcidae > Alca > Alca torda. The sequence continues at coordinate 7,190,974 of CM018101.1, forward strand.
GATGACAGGAAAGCTGTTCCAATGCCTCCTGCTCCGATCATAATATTTGGTGCTTCATGACTGCTTTTTATGCTTGAGATTTTAGGAGGTCCTACAGGAATGTATAGAAAAAGACTTTGCTTTTTAAAAGTTTTTGAATATGGAGCTATAATTCTTAAACCATCAAAAACCTCATGAAACAGTGTTTAGGCTTATTGTTATCCAGCCTTTCAGAATACAAACAGCTCTGGGAAGGTCCTCTTTTGTGCGGCTGGTGAACTTACCAGAAGGGAGTTCTGGTTTTCTGGTTCCTATCATGCAGGAGGAAATCTCACAACAGTGGAGAAAACTTAATGTAGCTGGAAATAAAAACATAGATGGTGATATTTCTTGTTAGCATCTAACATCCCACACAAAGTTCTTTACTAACTTTAAAAAATAAGAAAAGATGTGGGTAATGAGGATGGAAATAGGTTTGAAACTCAGAGCAGAAATCATAGAGTCATAGAATGATAGAATCATCTTGATTGGAAGGGACATTTAAGATCATCGAGGTAACCACTGACCTAACACTGACAAAACCACGGCTAAACCATGCCCCTAAGCACCATGTCTATCTGTCTTTTAAATACGTCCAGGGAGTTATTTATGAGCCTAGACTTTATCTCATATGGGCAGCACTGCAACCAGGTTGAGGTTCCTGAGCTCAACAAGGAAGTTCAAAATTCAGCTATATTCCTTGTGCAGACAGTAACTTCTCTGTGGTCCAGACTTGCGTAACACCTTACACAGCTCTTCACCAATAGTTAGTTTCCTCTCGAACCAGTTTTACCAAAAGCCTGAGACTGTAGATTTATCCATGTCATAGCACAAGTGCCACAAAGGGCCGAGTACAGAGAAAGCAACTCATACAGTAAAACAGCAACAACAATTTTAACAAAAACAAGCAAAAAATCTGCCTCCCTTATTTCCTGGCTTTGCACTTTGGAACTCCTGGCAGCGTCTTTCCAGCTTAGATGATCTAAATATTCTCCAAATGGAATATCACCCTCTGTCATGCAGAGGGACACAACAGAGAGCTTCTTCTCAGAGACACTGCAGTGAATATAGTTGACTAATTTCGTCATGGACAAAGCTGTTTTGCTGCCACAGAAATTACATTATTACTCCTTTTGCATATTTTGCTTTACCCTTTGCATACTTTATTATTACCCCAGCAGTCCCATAACTTTCCACATGGTCCCTGTTGCTCAGGGACGAAAGGCAAGGCACAATAGCTGGTCAGACCAGATTACATCAGATTGGATGACCTGGGAAAAAAAAAAAAAAAAAAAAAAAGATAGGAATCTGTTATTACACCATGTTTGCACTGGCACACAGCACAGTTTCAGTGCATGCCATGTAAAAGCAGATTTTGTCATGTCCTGTGTTATGTGTGTAAATGTCTTACAGAGCTGGTGACATCTGTGCCGTGCTCTCATAGCCGGTGCCTCTGTACATGATCTTGCTTGGCTGGTGCTGTGCTTCATCATGTACTGTCTTGCCGAGCTGCTGATGTGTTTTATTAAATCAACATTATTTGAGTTCCACAGACCTGTGGAGAGGATCTTCAACTGTCTGTTTCCCTACTTGAATTGTTTGCTGTGTGTTAGATCTAGCTAAACAATCTTACTCCTTTTGCTTTTGTTCTCATAAAGCAGAATGACAGAGGAGAAATGTTAAGCTTAGGAACTTGGGGGGGGGGAGGGCAGGGCAGGGGGTGAAGAAAAGAAAAAAAAAAAAAAAAACAAAACAAGAAAAAAAAGGAAAGCCTCAGGAGTCCAGCAGTCCAGGACTTTCTGGGTTTGGTTCTGAATAACTGGGAAAATCAGCAGTGGAAACAGAGCAGGGACCTTTGAAGCAGGACTATGTTTGTGAATAGGTAACAAGCTTTTACTGCATGAAAAAAAATGACGTTGCCATAGGGGTTGAACAGAACCTGGCCTCATCAAATGTGCTAGTTTGACAGTTTTGAGAGCTTCCCTGTGCCAATCCTGTCAAACTGGAGCAGGAGCAGAAGAATAAGCAAAACTTGTGAGCTAATAGTTAACACACTCGTGCTCAGAGTCCCGCATGGCAATTTCAAATCGTCCCTCCTTAGATGTTTTGCATCAGGGTTTTGCTGCCTAAATTCTTTCTTTTCTGATCTCTGTGACCTACACGTGTACCTCTTTCCTCTCGAGGCTGACATGATCACAGGCTGAAGCAAGTAAGAACTGCCCAGAATGAGGAGGGAAATTATGTCTGATGCTACTGCAGATTGAAAGATAAGATAAGAGTTAAAGTCTGATTAGTGACCAATTAGAAATAATTAGTGCAAAAGATGCAGTGTGGTACCATCAGCACCAGCCCACTCTCTGAATAATCCAAACAATTAGGTTAGAAATACCGTCAAGATGACACTTTTAGAACTTCACCTCAAGTCAGCTTTTACCTGAATTGACACATGTATTTCCATGACTGGGAAAAATATGGTGTGCAGCAATTTGTCAGGTTTGCATTGTGATTGTTGCAGTTGATACTTGTCTAAGAATCAAGAGCTGTGTCCTCTCCTTGCCACTAATATGCCTTTTTTTTTCTTTTTTTTTTTCCATTTGCAAGTTTCCATTTGGAAATTACATCAGATGTGAGTTTAAAGGATAGGAGATGGTGATGGCAAATCAAATTTAGGTTTTGAGACTCCTCTTTAAGCTAAATTATGCCTTACCAGCAGCTGCTGATTCTCAAGACTCCTGCCAAAAACAACTGGCTGTTTCCTGTGTCAGGGGCCATTCTCAACTGCAGTAGCAACACCTGCCTGCGCATGGTAAGAAGAGCAGCTCATCTCCTTGTTTCAGCCCATCAAGAATGCACTTGTCTGAGCTGTTCTCACTGAATCATCCTCTCCTCATCTCCTATAGGGAAAGGATATTCAGTCAGCTAGACCATGCTGAATGAACAGGTGTGCCATCAAAATATTTGCACTCTGGGGCAAAAAGTGATCTTTTTATGTCCCAGTGTTTAAAAATTAAAAGCACAGCTTCGCCAGAGTGCGTGCCAGTATGATACTTGCGCCAGTGTGACGGTAAGTGTATTGCTGTGTTAGTACAACCGGCAGAATTTTTTTCACAGTGCTTGAAGCCACAGACCCCGTAGTCCACGTGGTGATGCCTGACACTTCATTAATAGCAAGAAAATGCTATCACTTCTGATATGATTTCCCTCTACAGTAATTTGCATTAAAATACATTGGTATGTGTTTTACATTGGTATGTATAGCAACACAGAGCATAACAGGACACTCTGTTTTGCCTGTTTACCTCCCACTCTTCTCTCAGTATTACCCACAGAGGAATCTTATAAATACCTGGATAAGGCTGAGATCTAGGGCTTTTTCTTAACACTTCATTATGTTACTGACATATCGGGCTTCATTTGCTATAGTTACAAACTCATCACAGCACTTCCCTAGCATCCCCCATAGGTCCGTGATGAGTTAATGGGCATTTACAAAGTTCTCTGGGATACTTGTCTGAGAAACACTCTGAAGAGTACATCTAGGTGCATATGAACAAAGTTATACACTTCTATTTGAGTTTGAACATTTAGCACACTTTTATCAAAGAAATGATCATTTATATTTTTTGACAATCAGCTGATGAAGACCTGTGCATTCAATGAACAACCAGAGCTGACTTAACCACATAAATTTTGGATCATCTTCTGGAAGTCCTTGTCTGTCTTTATATAACATAGGGAGAGACTGATAAAATTTATTTTTAACTTCCCAGAAAGTAGCTAAAGTTAGATGGGATGTTACATGGAGATAGAAAACTTGCATATGCAAAGCTGGGACAAAGAAATGCTGATTTCCAAGGAAAGGTTTGAAAACAGAGATGCTTTACGGTTTGATTTACAAAGAAATTGGAGTATTCATGGTGTTTGTTGATAAAATGAATTGAGTATTTTATGTAATATTTTCCTGAAAGGAGAAAGGGAAAATATTTTCAAAGTAGTTTGAATATCTTATCTTTTATTTTATGTGGGAGCTAGTCAGGGCACTGTAACAGGGGGGAAATGCAGAGTATTTACATGGAAAATAAATAAATAATAGTTTATTTATATAATTATAGTACAGTGAAATAATTAGTGATAAACTTCTTACATGGATTGTACCTGTCATTAAAAAAGCAGCAGTCTCAAATATCACTTTTTGACAAAACCATTTCCTGAAAGAAGGGAAAAATGATTAAAAACTTCAATTCACAAAGTGACTTTTATTTTGACAATAAATAACATACAAGTCACATTGTAAAATGAGACCCTTAATCATTTTCTGCCATGTTATTTGTCAAAATATAGACAGGAAAAAATGATCGCTCATAAATAAAAGGTAACTTTCTTTTGCCATTTGCAGGGTGGGGGAGTAAATGCAGTGTTTGTTGAAGTTCTTAGAGGGGAAGGAGAGGGAAATAAATGGCTGAAGTTTGGGGAAGAAAAAAACAACTCTAATAAACTCAGTCTGATCAACCATATTGAGTAGTCAAAAATTCATTCTTTGTGGAAAGCGTGGGGAAAAATAGCATCTTTGTTGGAATATTAACACTGAAAGGCTTGAAAGCATCAGAGAGGGAAGGAACTTTTCAAAGCCCTACCCTAATTGCCTATGATGTATAATCTCAGCCTAATTTGATGCTAATTGGATTTCCCAATGCCATTGTCCAAGTGGCATTTTTTTAGCTGCTTTCAGCTATTGGATGAAGTCACAGAAAAGCTTTCATGCTGAACATTTATTTCCAAAAGGCATGAGAGGGTAGAAAACAGTATTATACAAATCAGAACAAAGAATGGGGATGGTTTTTTATTATTTTGGAAATTTATACGTAGGATTTGCTTTCTTTTATGACAAGTTTTAAGACTAAGGACAGCATCCTGTAACTGAAACTCTTTCCGGCTGATTTCTATAAGATTTGGTAATTGTGGCATCCTTTACATACTCTTTCATGAAAAAGTAGAAAGAAGTTCGCAGTAAAACAATTTTTGTTTAGTATTTGGGCAATGGATTACATCTTGCATGTAGCACGAAATCAGCATCAGTTAAAAATGTCTAGCAATTAACAGGAAATGCTCATAACTCTGTTCCCCAGTTTACAAGTTTTAGTGTCCCCAAAAATGTAATTCTTGCCATGAATATGACTAGAAGACTCAAAAACTTCAACTACTACAGCACACAACCAGTAGCAGTGCTGGTCTGAATTCACCATTTTGGTACGTTTCATTCATTGCACATACTAAATCAGTCCCTCCAAAATATATTGCCAGGAGCATAAAGTTTATCAAGAGAAGAAACCTTTTTCCTTAATCATTCTGTCTTTTACATACCTGCATTAGAAGAATAAAAAAAAAAAAAAAAAAAAAAAAAAAAAAAAAAAAAAAAAAGAAAAGAAGAAGAAAGAAAAAAAAAAGCACAATTAAAAAAAAAAGGAGATAGGATGCCTGCTTAAGAATTTGTTTTATTACTGAAAATTACACATAGAATTTACCTAGAACAGAAAAAGGAAGGCAGTAGAGGGCAGGTCACAGGGGCAGGGAGAAAGGAATACACAGAAGTTTATAGAGTCACTAGTCCAAAGAGCTTAGAGTATCATGCAAATATAAATTAATAACACTATCAATTGCACAGGGTTTTTTCCTTCTTGAAAAAACATATGGAAATATTAACTACATAGTACTCACTAAACACTTATGAAGCAGATTATTAGCTTTGTGTGCATTTTACAGGTAGCCAGTTTCAGTTTGTACAAGGAGGAAAATACTTGAACTTCTGACAAAAGTGCATAAATTCACAGATTCTCATCTGTGTTAATTCAGTTCTGGCAATGCTGTTAAAGATATCAGTTTTAGCTGAAACTATCTGAATTAATAAGAATTTTACTGTCGGTTGAAATGTCATCAGGATTTCATGTAGTGTCATAACAGCACTATAGGACAGACTTGGTTATGCTTTTTGTAGAGTAAGGTGAGAACTAAGGAGGGAATCAAAATAAACACAGAAACAGCCTAGTGACAGAGCTGGAGATGCACCACCAGTGTCCTGAAGTTATGTTTTCAGTTGTTCAGATGCAAAGTAGCTGTTTCACAATTGATAACACATTGAAGTTACACATAAATTAACGTGTGGGTAAATGCCTGATGCAGGGCGAAGACAGCTGGTTGGTAAAACCCCAGTGCTGAAGGTGACAGGCATTCTGTCACAGATTTTGGCTGGGCCAGTAGATGCTTATGCATCATACAGTACATATTACTACAGTATTTTTTATTTCAGTGGTTACTAGCTCTATTTATATGTTCTGTGTCAGTATATGAAGAAAACTCTTTGACCAAAGGAGGGATGCAAGAACAGACTTGATTTCAAGTCTTTCAACTGGCATGGACTTCAGGAAGTCTTTCAGCAGTTTCTGTATCACTTAAGGAACAGCAGAGTCTACATAGTAGGTCTGGGGAAGAACCGTGTATTGTTTTCTCTGGTCAGAGTTCTGTAAAGGAAACTCTTACTTCCATCCCAACTTCCATAAGGAAGAAAAAGACCAAGTTGAGATGTGAGCATCTCACTTCTATCTCAGAGTTTAGGTCCAAGGTGTTTCTAATTGAATTTGGTGAACCTATATCCTTTAAAACAACTCACAAGAAGCGGACACCATGTTTAACCCCAGATGAAGCAACAGGACTAGGAGAGCTTTCTCCATTTCTACTGCTACCATATTCAGTGAATCCTGAAGACTCAGGGAATATGTGTCTCCCCAAGGAGAGTTTCACCTGGGTAGGTTAATTACATTCCCCACAATGCGCCTATGATAATCAGCTCCTTTCGAAAGTAGTCTCCCTCCAGGGCGGGCCAACAGGCCTTTGACACTTAGATTTGGATGATGAATCCATAAAGACTAATGAGTCATGCAGGCTGGAGCTCAAGTCTGTTATTCCTCTTGAATGGCTCTTGGGCATTTTGTTTTCATTGCAGGTGAACTTAGGCAACAAACCTGTTTTCGTTTGCCTAGCAAGGAAAATGCATCTGCTAAAGATGTGCACATCTTTTTTAAGTGTGTCAATTTATATGCAAAATAGGTTTAGCACTTGTGCCCATGGGCAGCTGCCAACACAGCCCTTAGAATCTCAGGTCTGGACAGCCAGACCCCAGATTCTTCCGTCTTCTTCCTCTCTTTCTGTTTCCCTCTTTTTTTTTCCCCGTCCCTTCTGAACTGATTTGGAAAATAATGCTCCCAGTTTTACCCAGCAATATTTAAACTTCTTCCCATGCAGATGGTTTTATAGAGGTCTGAATAGAAATGATCTGAAACATCTCAGAACAGCCATAGTCTGTCATAAAGAGCAGCAAAAGATACCTAAGATTTTGCATAATGCAGCACACTTGGCATTCTTAGAGAAAAAGAAGCCAAGTCTTGTCTCAGCACTGAGAAATTCTTTGTCTTAATGTGATAAAGATTGGTCCCTTTGGGTCAAGGTAGTAGCACATTAAGTGGGAAAGAGTAAAACCTACCTTCTGCCCATCTATATTTAACCTGTCCTACAAATGATTAGATTTTTTTCTTTATTCTCACTTTTTTCCCCTTTCTTTTCAAACACTGAATTTATCATTTAAGTGTTGAAAAGAGAAACCAGATGTTATAGTTATTAACTTTTGGAATCAACTGTAATCTTCCTATTAAATCCTTCCATCCAGGTACAGGCAATTATTTGCTCGATCTAAAGGTGCAGAAAATGTAGACACACAGGGTTTCAGAAAGTCCAGTTTAATAAGACAGGTGGGTAACTAATAATGTGGAAAATTACCTGCAGATTGAGGATATTGGGAATGACTAATGGCCAAAACTAAGCGAGTAAATTAGTTGCAAAATGATACCATTTGCAGTAGTTGTGTGAGTAGGGGACTGGATGGCACAGTGGCATGTGGCAGTGATCTGAGCTTGAATATGGCCCAAATTCAGGAAAATATGCCATCAACTTAGGATTTTTTTTCAATTATTTTTTTTAATATTTTTTTTTAAATTATTATTATTCTTTCCATGTACTCTGTGCTATTTATGTAAGCTTTAATAGCACAGGCACAGGAGCCTAGTTAGCTTTGCAAAGTTTAACAACAAAGTTGTCATCAAGGTCAAATGCATTGAAACTGAGACTTCAGTTTGCTTTACAAGCCAAACAGAGCTCAGATAAGCAAAACACTTGGTTCATTGGGGAAAATTCTGAAATGCAGAGAAGGGAGAATTTCAAAGAGCGTTTTTCCCCCTAATTTAAGACGTTCCGTAATTTTCTGATTCCAAAAGGCACTCCACTGTTGGCTTCAGTGGGACCATTTCTGTACTCAGAATTAGCCACATGTCCAAGTACGTCGGGGTGTAAATACCTACCCCAAAATACATGCTTTGACAGTCTGATCATAGGAAATATCCAAATGATTTTAGCAAGAGATTAGCCCATGAAGGGGCATCTGGACTGATTCCCTTGAAGATAAAATTATCTTCTCCAAAAGCCTCAGTACTTCTATATTTCTCATCACTTAGAGTTGTAAACACATCCCGTATAATGTATTTTTAAAATTCAACGTAAAGGAAGATCTATTACCTCTTGACTGTAAAGGGAGAATTACAGAAGAGAGAACATACTTAAGATCACAAAGGAACCTAGTGGCAGAAGTGAGAAATGAATCTGCATATCTGTCTATCTGATTTTAGAATTGCCCACCTCTCTGAGATACAGGTTACATACTATTTCTGATGGGGCTAGTAACATGATGAATGATTTTATAGCACCAGCTGTGATGGCCTTCATTCTCAGGGAGTATTTTTAATTGTAATATAGTGATCTAATATGACAGTTTTCCACTTTTTTCCACTATGACCGTACCCTGTTACCTTTATTGACAGCCAGGAGTACTGAGAATATCCTGAGAACTACATATAAGAATTGAAAACACTGAAACATGTCTCCAATTTTTTTTAAGTTCCCCAAAACTTTTTTTCTTTAGTATTATTTGCAAGTGGAACCAAGCTGAGTTTACAGTTTTCTTTATTTTTTTTAGTATTATTGCAGTTTCTCTAGAAGATCTGTTTTCATAAATCTGAATGGTAGAAAAAACATGCACTCTGAAATTTATATGCATCTTCCAGAGAAATCTACCCTCTGGAATTTGACTAGAACAGCAACCACTCACACACACATGCACGTTAATATACACATACCTGCACATTTTTGTGTGGACCTCTATGTCACAGGACTACAAGATGAATCTTACCTTATGCAAAAAAATTTCTAGAAAAGGTTATTTGCTAAGAAAAATCGAGTTAAGAAATAAAATTGCCTGTAATCATTTAGAAAAGAAGATAGTAATAGAAACAATACTTTCAGTTATCTCCTCTACCAGTTGGAGTTGTGCTCTAATTATTTCTCACCTTCTCCCATTGCTGAAAATGACCTCCCCCTCTGATTTACCCTCTGTGCTCCTCATGTGGACAGTCCTTAAGGAGCTACTCTAGCAGACTTAGCAGAGATCCACTCTTTAAACTGATTAATGTTTAAACACAGCTCAAGTGATATCTCCAGGGCCCAAACTGTATTCTGCAAAGCCTTACTGTTAGCTTCGAAAGACTAAGATCATTGATACAGAAGAAGTGGAAGCCTGCAACAGCAAGGACCAGTAGGAGGAAGAGACTTCCCCCAAAGCCAGAGGTATCCTTGCAAAAACGCTTCACCACTCTGCAAACTTAAGAGGAAAGACCAGTCACATCAGGAGACATGCTGGAGTTGAGTAAGGCAGCCCGATTTGCTCCCTGTATAACCACCAGTGCAATTAAGAACAGACAATGGGTGATAGTAGTAGGCAACTCTCTTCTGAGAACTACAGGGGCACCCAATTTCTGACCTAACACACTCTCTAGAGAGGTATGGTTCTTGCCAGGGGCTCAAATCAAGGATGTCAGTGAGAGACTACCAAGCCTTGTACAGTCCTCTTGACTATTATCCACTGCTGCTCTTTCACTTGGGCACCAGTGATACCGCCAGGAGCAGCCTGAGGATGGTTGCACTCAAAGCAATCATAGGTCAACAGCTTGATATCCAAGTGGAGACCAGCGACAAGTGGTATTCCTCAGGGGCTGGTATTGGGATCGGTGCAGTTTAATATCTTTGTTGGTGACATGGATGGTGGGATTGAGTGCACCATCAGTAATTTTTCCAACAACACCAAGCTGTGTGGTGCGGTCTTCATGCTGGAGGCAAGGGATGCCATCCAGAGGGACCTGGAGAGGTTTGAGGAGTGGCCCAGTGCAAATCTCATGAAGACTAACAAGACTAAGTGCAAGATTCTGCACATGAGTCAGGGTAATCCCAAGCACAAATAGAGGCTGGGAGGAGAATGGATTGAGAGCAGCCCCAAGGAGAAGGACTTGGGAGTGTTGGTTGATGAAAAGCTCAACATGATCCAACAATGTGCACTCTCAGCCCAGAAAGTCATCTGCATCCTGGGCTGCATCAAAAAAAGTATGGTCATCAGGTGGAGGGAAGTGATTCTGTCCCTCTACTCTGCTCTTGTGAGACCCCATCTGGAGTACTGCATCCAGCTTTTGAGGTCCCCAACATAAGAAGGACATGGACCTGTTGGAGCGAGGCCAGAGGAGGGCCACGAAGATGATCAGAGGGCTGGAACACCTCTCCTATGATGATAGGCTAGGAGTCGGGCTTGTTCAGCCTGGAGAAGAGAAGCTTCCAGGGAGGCCTTATAGCAGCCTTGCAGTACCTAAAGGGGGACTACAGGAAGGATGGGGAGGGACTCTTTATCAGGGAATGTAATGATAGGATGACATGTCATGTTTTTAAACTTAAAGAGGGTAGAATTAGATCAGATATTAGAAAGAAATTCTTTATTGTGCAGTTGGTGAGGCACTGGAACAGGTTGCCCGGAGAAGCTGTGTGTGCCCCATCCCTGGAAGTGTTCAAGGCCAGGCTGGATGGGGCGTTGAGCAACCTGGTCTAATGGGAGGTGCCCCTGCCCGTGGCAGGGGGGCTGGAACAAGATGATCTTTAAGGTTCCCTCCAACTCTAACCATTCTATGATAATTTCTCAGGATCTCTCATAGGAAAGGCCACAAACAATAATACTAAAATGCAATTCTCAGGGGCTGAACTTCCCATACAGACTGTCATGTGTCTTTGGGTGGAGTTCATCTCTGTGTTCTTACTTTTCTCTCTAATCCTCTGCCTTTCCTTTTATCACAAAATGTCTTTGAGACTGACCTCTTACTCGTTATAAACTTTCTTTTTCCTACAGAGCATCTGTGTTTTTCTGTATATAGAGAAAGTGGTCTCTATATATAAAAGAAGTGGTCAATTTGATTTTTTAACTAGCCATAAGGGAAACAAAGTCTTATAGCTTTCCAGGACCTGAAAATGTGATTATGATCTTTTGACTAAGTGGCATTTATAAAAAAAAGGATCAACATATCCAAAGACCAAGACAAGTTTTAAAACCTCAGAGAAGGAATTGTTAACTACACTGGTGAACTGAACTTATCGAACACAGAAATATAACTCTACTGTACCTATAAAAATATTTTCTTCATGTTTTGAAATTGTAAATATATTGGAGGCACAATTTCAAGAAATTATTGGCACAAAATTAGTCAGACTTCCACTGGAAGGCTTTCCGTTGAAATGAATTGTCATTGATCCAATGACTACAGAGTGACTATAATCATTTACATTAGCAGGGTCAAATCAGTTGTATGTGGTAACACAAGTCAAGTCTGCCTGGCCTATTTGTTTTCCTTGATGAATGAAAAAAAAAAAAAAAAAATTATTTCAGCTGTAAAGGCAACTGGATCAGCCAGCCTACTTTTATACCTGGCACTGCCCAATACAGACAACCAAAATAATGCTATTAAAAATGGGAAGAAAATGTCTCTTTGTACTGTAAAAGGTACAGGTTGCTGAGCTAAACAGGTCCTGTTTATCAGAGAGAGCAGGAGGACAGGACTTGTGTGCTCCACAGGGAACAGATGTTGAAGCTGTGGCAGAAAGGGCACCTGCCCATGGGGAGATAGTGTATGGGTTAGAGGTTCCCAAAATTTTGGGATTCAGAGCAGTCAAAATTGGGCTAACAGACCAGTGACCTAGCTCGAGGTTGCCAAAATTCTTGCTGCAATTTCCCAGAGGAATTGTAAATACTGTGGTTTTGGTTAGCTTGGTTGTAAGGATTTCCATCATGTACATGTTTGGATGCAAATCATGACCATGAAACCAGCTAGACAATTTTTATCTGAACCAGTTAAATGAACAGGTTCCTGGTTCCATTTGAGCTTTCCTGGGACAAGATTTATCCTGCAGTGGGTTGGCTCCACTCTTCAGGGCAGTGCCGCAACTGTGGGTAGAAACAAAATAGAAATGGCCATTCTCCCCTTCAAAGATGTAAAACAGGGACAAGGGCACTTGAAATACATACATTTTATGGAAGTCATTGCTTCTATCCTCTCACCTCCCATAACCCTTCTTGACATCAGCAAAAATTATTAGTTTTGCTCTTCAGTGTCATGCCTCTTGGTTACCTCTAATTGAAATGGAGGCGTTCTGAGTGACAAAATCAGTTACAAATCCCTTCAATTGCCCCTTTTGTATAATTTATCATGGGATTCAGAGCTTCTGAGCTTGGATCATTTAGTTCTCAGGAGTCTTTAATACTTGATCACATTTTGTGGTGGGACAGTACTTGGTATACTTGGTGGAATATGAAGATAACTGAAAATTTATTTACTGTATCAAATGCTGATGTTGCCAGAAGGGTGGTTTGAGATGAGGATTACCTTTCACAGCAAATTAACTGCAAAGAGCAACTTAATTTGAAGGAACTGTAGACAAGAAAGAAAGAAAGAAGGAAAAAAAGTAAGACCCTGTAGGTATTGAATAAAAAGGTACTTGAGCTGTCCTGTTTAAATGAGTTCTTTCATCATGAACAAGGAAAAAGATGCTTTAATAAGAAATAAAGTTATTAAAATCTTTTGATCAAGGTAGAAAATTCTCAGTAAAACTCACCTTCATGAGGGGTTATCTTCCTAACCAGGAAATCATCCTATTTGCTTCTTTTGGAAATAGCATATAACTGCAGGTCTGTGGTCCACACCCTGTGGTCACTGTGGATATGCTTTAAAGCCAGTAGAAGTAGCCATGATGTAATTTTGTCTTTGGTAACTACATTTCTCTATGAAGTATGAATTTACCTACCTACCTGCAACTTCTGTACCATTGTTCCTCACTCTTTTTTTCAGTTCCTAGTATCAGAGACAATTTTTCTTGAAGACTGGGAACATCAAGGTGAATTCAAAAGCCTATTTCTGTTTTAGTCTGTATGTAAAGAAACTGGGCATAATACCCCTTCTGTCATGAATTCTTTGTGTAAGTTTGATTGGAGCATTTAGGTACCTCACTTGATCACGTGGTATCAGTAGGAGCTGGGCATATTTGTATATCTTAAAGCATCTGGGCCTTTAGGCTTTGCTACCTACTAGAAATTAAAGTCTTAATTAGTTTTGCTGTCATCAGAGGCATGGTGGTATATTTTAAAATGTAGAGAAAGTTTCAGATATGCATATATCACTGTGATAAAAGAAATCCCTGATCTGTAAATGAAAGTATGAAGTTTAGCATTTGTTCAGTTTTAGGGTTTTTTTCCCTTTTTCCAGGATTGTCCACAAGTAATAGTATAATGGCTATGCCATTATTTAACAGAGCACAGAATAGTTCAGTAAACTTAAAAATTGTTAATGTTCACCTGCATTAAGAATAAAATAGTTACTTTTGCTTTTGGGACTGGACACACAGTACACCTGGGAGTAATGTTTATTCGCCACACAACTGAAACTGTAGTGATAACCTACACTTAAGTATCTTCTTCTGATGAAAACTCATGTCCAGAATAACTTCAATTTGAATATTTCGTCCAGGTTATACCCCTCAGAGGTACAGGTATGTCTTTTACACTGAAGCCTTTGGGGGAAGTGAACAAATGGACAAAAGAAAAAAAAAAAAAAACAAAGCAATTTGCTGTTGCAAAGCACAGAATCGTAGAATCATGGAGTGATTTGGGTTGGAAGGGACCTTTAAAGATCATCCAGTTCTACCCCCCTTCCATGGGCAGGGACATCTTCAACTAGATCAGATTGTTCAATGCCCAGTCAAACCTGACCTTGAAACCTTCCACGTGATCAGGCACCCACGACTTCTCTGGGCAACCTGTTCCAGTGTCTCACCACCCTCATCTTCCTCCTTAAACACAATCTAAATCTACCCTCTTGCAATTTGAAACCATTGTCCCAAGTTCTGTCACTACAGGCCTGGTAAAAATAAAAGTATCTTTCTTATAAGCCCCCTTTAAGTACTGAAAGGTTGCTATAAGCTTTCCCGGGAGATTTCTCTTCTCCAGGCTGAACAATCCCAACTCTCTCATCCTGCCTTCACAGGAGAGGTGCTCCAGCCCTCTGACCATTTTTTTTTGACCACCCTCTGGACTTACTCCAACAGGTCTTTCTTGTACTGGGGACTCCAGAGCTGGACGCAGTACTCCAGGTAGTAGTCTCTCACCAGAGCAGATTAGAGGGGCAGAATCACCTCCCTCGCTCTGCTGGCCACATTTTTTTTTGATTCAGCCCATGATACAGTTGGCTTTCTGGGCTGCAAGCACACATTGTTGGCTTATATCCACCTTCATTACCTCACCTAAAAGCACCAATTTTTGCGGGGGAGTCAATATGTTCATTGTATACAGTTAAACATATAATGCAATTTATTATCAAATGAAGATGAATTGTTACAAACTTTATGTATATATGTACGTGTGTATATATATATACATACATATATGTATATCTATGTATACTTATGCAGAAAATGACATTTCTTACATGAATATATCTTTGAAAAAGAAGATGTTACTAAGACTAGTTTGTTTCCTTCCATTTCCTCACTTAGCTTTTATTTTTCATCCTGCTAAACCATTGTTTATCACTTTCCTAAGTAATGGCTGAGCAGCAAACATGGGGAAAGGCAGCACTGCTGGTTTTGTTTGTTAACTTAACTATCTTTTTGAATTCACAGTGTGTAGGCACAGTTTAAGCATTTCCCATATAGCATTACAGTGTGAAATGGCGGAGGGAGGGAAAACAGGCAGACATCCCCTAGAGAGCAGTGATGTTGAGAATAACTGGGAAAGAGCCATCTTCTTCATGCTAAGACTCACAAAGTAATTCCATTGCAAAAAAAAAAAAAAAGAAAAAAAAAAGAAAAGTTAAATATTTGCTGCAAGTTTTGTTGTAAACCACAGGAGTCTAAAGCTTTTTACAGGTTTAGTATTTATTTCTTTGTTGTTTTTTTTTTTTTTTTTTTTTACCAAAAAAAAAAAAGCATATTATTCCTCAAAGCTAAGATTGCAGACCAAGTTGAACTTTGGATCTAATGAAAAGGTCACTGACGGGAGAAAAAAAAATAAATTACACCAGTCTATGAGGGAAGGAGGGAAGCAAACTCTTTCTCCTCAATATTTCCAGTAACAAGTACAGGGCCAGACATTAAAATGCAAAGCATTCTTGGGAACTTCCTGTGCATTGGAAATTGGGTAAGGATGTTGGACTCAATAATGAAAGGAATGAGTTGTATTGCTTATGCCATTCCATCCTAAAATCATAGAAGCATAGAATGGTTTAGGTTGGAAGGGACCTTAAAGATAATCTAGTTCCACCCCCCTGCCATGGGCAGGGACACCTCCCACTAGACCAGGTTGCTCAAAGCCCCATCCAGCCTGACCTTGAACACCTCCAGGGATGGGGCAGCCACAACTTCCCTGGGCAACCTGCGCCAGTGTCTCACCACCCACACAATGAAAAAATTTCTTCCTGATATCTAATCTAAATCTACCCTCTTCCAGATTGAAGCCATTACTCCCCATCCTATCACTACACTCGCTCATAAAGAGTCTCTCCTCAGCTTTCCTGCAGGCCCCCTTTAGGTGCTGGAAGGCCGCTATAAGGTCTCCCCGGAGCCTTCTTTTCTCCAGACTGAACAACCCCAACTCTCTCAGCTTGTCCTCATACAAGAGATGCTCCACCTCTCTGATCCTCTTTGAGGCCCTCCTCTGGACCTGCTCCAACAGGCCCACATCCTTCTTATGCTGAGGACTCCAGAGCTGGATGCAGTACTCCAGGTAGGGTCTCATGAGAGCGGAGTAGAGGGGCAGAATCACCTCCCTCGAGCTGCTGGCCATGCTTCTTTCTCACCTCCAAGCATGGTTCAAACTTCTCTAGTCCTAATGACACACAGAATGATAGAAAAATGTTCCGGGGAAAATACAAATTAGTCGTACTGCCCCGTAACTTTTCAAAAGGCAAAATCAAATATATTTTTCATTCTTGCTAGTTACGTGTGTAACATTTAGAAAACTCCAGCAGTGAAGCCCTAACCCTGCGGAGAAATGTAATGTAAACTATCTTCCTTTCTTCATTTTTAAAAGGCCTTCTTAGTTTTCATTCTTTTTTTTTTTTTTTTTTTTTCTCTCTTCTGTCTGGCCATATCTAGTGGATATAAAGAGAGCAAATTATTCGCTTCCTGTTTGCATATTTAAAATATTTGAAGGTTTTTGTCAGGTTCCACATCACTGTTTTCTTTAACATAAACTTTGGTCTTTTCTTACTGATCATGCTTCCTAGACATTTGATCCTCCTTGTTCCTTTTGAATCCTCAGCAGGTACCTTCAGGCAGTTTTATGCCCACTTTGATGCAATCGAAGTGCAACTTAAAAGGAGCTCAGGCTCTCCCATATATCTTTATATCTTTTAGGATAATAAATAATAATGATCCATATTCACATTGCACTTTGCATTTGCAAGATACTCTACAAACATTAATTAATTAGTCCTCATGGCTCTCCTGTGTGATAGCAGTAATAAAGCTTTGCATGAATATGACACCTTTGAGCTAAGCTTCTTAGATAACTTTAAAAATATTAATGAATATCCAGTGCAAAATAGGTGGTAAATAGTATTGTACACAATCTACACGTGTCACAACTGAGATCAAGAACTTTTTGGATTAGGGTTCCAGATCTGATATCCATCTCAGGCTTGTGCACTGTTAGCTGTTGGCACGTATCCTAAGAGTTTAGGCTGTACATCATTTTCTCTAACCACGCTAACCACATTTTCTCTAACCACATTTTGCATGGCAAGGACAATAATGTACAGGAAGGTTTTCCTCCTCCAACATCTATTCTGTAGATGTATAGGCTTTAGGAACAGTTTGAAACATCTAGATCATCCAGCAAATTAGTTTAACCAAGTTCACTGAGTTAATAATATAACAAGGTAGGAGAAAATTCTGCTAATAACACACATATATTTAACAATAAAATAATTATAAAATGCTTTTCTATGGCTGTGCAAAAAGTAACAGAGATGCATATATATATATATGTATATATATAATATAACAAAAACTTTTTAAAGGCAAGCAGAAATTTTTGAATAAAGAAACTTTATATAACCATTAGAAAATCACCAGCTTAGACTCACACTTTATGTACTTTTTTCCTACTTATTATTTGGATCTGTCAAGCAATTGCATGGCTTGGTATATAGTCTTAGGTGGAGGCTTCAGTGAAAAAAAAAAAGACTGAAAATACCTCAAAGTCTCAATGCATAACACAGGAAGCTCTTTATAGGTCTGTGCAAAGAAAAATGAAATATTTGGGAAAATGAGAAGAAAGCATAGAAAAGCCATGACAATTCTCACAATAAACTCCTGGAAGATACTTCAGAAGAGCTGCTGAGATTGTCCCAGAACTAGGGGAAGATTTTCAGACACTGTGATGCTGACAGCAGTTGGAAATGTATATGAAATATTTGGGAGGAATATTTAGATGACAGTGAGAGTTTAACTGAAGGGACAGTACTGTTAAACACTCTCAAAAATAAAAGGACATTTAATAAAAATCTTTTTTCCTGGATTGTTTAATACTCATTCAAAGAAGTGTCCACTTTCCTTTGTCTCATGTGATTTTATTACTGTCAACCTCTAATTAGTTTTAGTTTTTTAGAATAAATGAATTCCTCCTCTAATGCAACGTATTATTCTGTAAATGTGAACATGCATAGGTAGCTCGTGGAGAACAAGATCTGCTGGTAAGTGCTGCTTATATGCAGTAATTTTAATGTTCTTTATTTACCTTTCAGCACAAAAAAATGAGAGGTGGAGAGAAAAAAACAAGAGAAACCTAGCAAAGACAATAAGCTAGATGGATCTTTTCTGGTTTTAATCTGTAAGATATTTATCATTTCTTACAGGGAATGGAGGAAGATCTTGCTCCAATTCAGGATCAGCTACAAAAGAAAAGATGAGAAAATTAAAAAAAAATTAAAAGTTGAAAGTAAGTTGAAATAGCAAAACCTATGCTTCAAAATAAAATCCTCGCCATTCTCCTTCAGAACTAAGTTACCATTAAACAAGAACAACTCCTGTGGTATTATTTGCTTGTCATTTCCTGGTAAATCAGTGTCATTAGCATTGATTTTTTAGAGGAGAGATTAAAAGAGGTTTAGTTAGGAGAGTAAGGCAGGAGTATATATTATCCAAGCCAATGTAGCTCTGGGTCTCAAAGATGACATTTCCCTCTCTGCTTCATTAACTTGCATAGCTTGTTGAGCTTTAGCTGTTTCTAATTAATTCTTTTACTGGCTTTTTTGAATGTGTATCATCTCTGGCAAACCATATAAAATGAAGAAATCTCTCTAAGGTTTTACCCTTTTAATTATTATTTTTATTGCTTAAATGAAGCTCCGGAATTGCAAATGTTGACATTTTAGTTGATTCTAGTCATTAGAGTTTTCAAAGGAGGAAAAAGGGGGAAAAGGCTAAGGAGACGAGGGGGCAGTGGAGATAAAATAATAAATAAATAAATAAATGAAATCACAAACTGAGCAGGATGCTCAGCAAATGCTGTGGAAAATGGAATATAATCAAGTTTGTCAAAAGTGACCTCCATGATGTTTTTGCCCTTTTAAATACTAACAAGGAAGGAAGCATCATTAGAGGCAATTCCTCTCTGTCTTGTACACAGGCTGACAAGTAAATGAATGGAGTTTTGCACTCCTGCTTGTCATTTTGTTTTATTTGGATAGAGCTTGGTTAGTAAGTGTGGTGAGTACCTGTATATACATAAATACACCTTCACACACAGTCATTCACACATTTTTTTTTTTAAATAATGAGTATCAAAACACATGGTAGAACATGTCTAGTTTTGGAGGGGAAAAAAAACCCAACAAACAAACAAAAAACAAACTGACAAACAAACCCACAAACCTAATCAAAGCACGTCTGATAGAATGAACCTGTATTTTGTAAAGCATGTGTCAGAAAAGTTTTAATGGATTCACACTTGACTAATGCAATGCTCTGTCAACTAGTCCATTTGCTTGCCAGATCACCATGCTGATTTCTTAGTTGATAGTCTGAGAAAGAGGGACGCTTAGCTTTGTTGTAAGGAGAAAATTAAACCAGAGTAAGCCAAATAATGATAAGCCAGGAAGTGAACTTGGGATGAATTTTCGGACTAGATATAAGGAAGAAATTTTTCACAGTGACGGTGGTGAAATGCTGGGAAAGATTGCCCAGAGAGGTGGTAGATGCCCCATCCTTGGAAATATTCAAGGTCAGGTTGGACGGGGCTCTGAGCAACCTGATCCAGTTGAAGGTGTCCCTGCTTATTGCGGTGGAGTTGGACTAGATGGCTTTAAAGGTCCCTTCCAGCCCAAACTTTCTATGATTCTATGATGTGTCAGCTATTACCTGACTGCCTGTTCTACCACTTATCCCTCACTCATGTAAGGTCATTTTTTTCCCCCCACCCTCTTATTGTTAATAAAACAAACAAACAAACCAACAAACACACCAACAAAATTAAAGTCTCTAAAAGAAATTGTCACTGTTTAAAGCAGTTCTATCACTGTTTCAGACTCTCTCATTACTGCTACACTGATGACCATGAAGTCATGCTAAAATCTCTCAACAAGACTCATCCACCAGAAGAACAGGAAGAAAAAGCAGGAGGCCAAATACAGCCAAGCAGGAGATTCGCGGGCAGCCAAGAGTGAAGCTGAAGGGACAAGACAAACATCTCCTTATCCTGTGACCCAGAGCATCTGCCATATTAGATAACACCACTGCGTTTATTTCGCTTCCAGATTCTTCCAAAGATCAGTGAAGACTTTTTGCAAGCAAACAACTCAGTGAGGCCTGGCTGGAGATAAAAATAATTTGTTTACAAAGCCATCAGTTATTAGCATGGTGAAAACATGGGATGTCTATCTAATACATAAAGGAGAAATAGTATTTTTCAAAGAAATTTGTTCCTGAAACCAACCAGAAGTGGATAGATTCCCTCTGGAAATGTACTTTTAATTTGTAATTTTGTACATCTATTGCAATTAGGTAAAACTGGCTTTCTCATGAATACACCAAGTGGCCTTTTTTGACTATGGCTGGAATAGAATTCAAAAGCCAAGTTCATAAATATTTATAAAAATATTCATCTTAATACAAATTCTGAGGCCAAGTGTTTTGGCACACTTATCCAGTCAGGGAAGGGAATAAATAAAAGACAAATTTGACCAATCCAAAATGATCAATGTGGGGTCAAATGGATGCTTTGGTAAAGGATTGCATGCACTCCTGTCTAAATGTAGTTATATTATCTTTCTATTATGAGGATAAAACAACACAATAAAAGTAGTTTTATTTATTAAAATTGATTGCATCTGAGAAAATCGTGAATGGCTAACGCACCCTTCAAAATAGAAATGGCTCCACTACCTATTGCTTTGTTAGCATTTCAAATGCTACTAAAAATCTGACTCTTGGTTTGGAGGGCCACCGAGCGCCATGCTTTGGGCAAAGAAAGCTCTAAAGAAACCTTTGTAGAAGAGAATTATTGTCTCAGCTTTAGTAGCAATAAACACCGTTGGTGGGATCACCTTGCTTAAATTCATCCACCCTTCTTAAGTTTATCCGTGCTTACAGTTAAGCATGTAGTTTGGCTCTGTTAATGGAGGGATTAGACACCTCCAAAAATGCAGTTCATCCCAGCTTTGTTAGCTGCTTATTTTAGGTTGGTGTGACCTACACTTTGGGATTGGCCTCTCTTTCTGTGTAACCGAAAGTGACTGTGAAAGTGAGAGACGATAGGTTACTTTTACCAGCAGTGAAGCTGGAGGTTATCTTTAAGTGAACAAGCGATCAGTTCTTTGAGGCAGTGCCATTGGGTGGATCACATTTCAGGAGTTATCTATGTGTCTGAGTGTAAAGGTTAAATGTGTGGAGCAAATGAGTCACATACAGGAGCCGTCACCACCTCAGAGGTTCAACCAGCAAACAGAAAAGTAAAACTGAAAAACAACAGGGGAGGCGCAAGGCTATATAGAGCGGAATTCTTCAATGGCTGAGCATGTATGGGCTTCTTTGAGCTACCACAGATGTACACAGCATGGCTTCTATCTCCAAGGGGCCCCAAGTTGCTGTTGTGTATAAATGAAAATATTTTTTTTTTTTTTTTTTACTTTTAACAACAACACATACTTAAACTATTTTCTGATTTTGTGTTAATTACATTAGGACTCACACTGTGTCTTGGAACCCAAACAGAAGAGGTACTTATGCCAGAAACTAAAATAAATAAATAAATAAATAAATCTATTTCTTGATCCACAGCAAGATTTTGGGTGGACTAATTACTTGGGGTTCTTTTGAAGATACATACAATTATAAAGTTCAAGAAAAATCAAATCCTAAAACATTTGGGCAATTTAGGTTTTACGCCAGGCCTCCAGTGTGGGGAAATTATAGCATTTCTCTTTCCCTTGAGATGCTGTCACAGTACAGGATGATTAGATACTCTGACAGGATTAAAATGGGAAGGATGTAACATTCCTGGTCCTGAAACAGTTAAACCTTTTTTTGATTTAAGTGGTTCATTTTCCTCTCTTCTTCAGCCACTTTTGCCAAAATCAGGACTATATGTACCAGTTGTATGGATTTGGAGCATGTACACCTGTGATACCCAAGAAAAGGTACAATACCACATATGTGGAAACGAACAAGGACACCTGTTTATACAGTATTTTACAGTAAATTTCAACAGCTTAAAGAAAGTGTGGGAAGGTCATGGTAATGCAACTATAATAATGTCACAATGGGTCAAAATGAAATTCCATTTCTAATATATCTTGCCTCTGAGTTTGGCCAGAAAAGATACTTAAATTTTATAGAAAAAATACAAAAAAAGAACAAATATGAAATATTTTTTTTCATCAAAACTGTCCATCCAGCAAAATGAATGTGGGAACCTTCTGTGCCAGAGATTGAAACTGATCATCAGATTCAATAACCAGGTGGAAAACTGAACCTCTAACATTGCAGAAGCCAGTAATCTGATTTGGTTTAGAAAGCCCATGGGTCAAATTCTGCTTCTATGGAGAGCAATATGAAGCTGGAGTAACTTCAGATTCTGGTTTGTATAAAGTCAAACAGATTTTTGACCTTATGAAAAGAGAAATCAGGAAGACAATTTGTCATTAAACTAATAAAACAACCTGAACCATTTGAGTTCAGAAGTAACTTTTCATCTTGCTTCTATACCTTTCTTTAAAATGGGTTAGGCAACTTATCTTCCAAGTGTGCTTCCTGACTCTTGGTTTTATTGCAGTATTGCATTTTTTCCCTGATCATTTGGCTGGCTTTGTACAATTGAGCTATAATGTGTGCAGTTGACCTTTCTTCATTTAAATGCTAATAGAGATCTTAGGAAAGGTGCTACTATGCAAAAGGCCAACTAATTGTAGTAGACTTACGACCTTTTGTTTGTTGAGCTGGTCAAACAAAGAAAGGGTTAATTAAAACTTATACAAAGTGTTTACAGCCCAGGAGAAAAGGTTTGTGTGCTACATGTTAGGCTACCAGCAAAAGTGCTATTCCAGAGGTAACTATCCACTATGGACTTCCAACAGTAAAACAGTCATCTTCTCTAACTGAATTAATTTCTATTGAAAAGAGTTAAGGATTAGTTACAAGAACAGCCCATTCAGGGCACTCATTTAGCCTTGCTGGTTGTCTGTGGGCCCATAGGGACCAGAAAGCACTTTATCCAGTAAAGTTGCAACTGGTACAGGGTAGAGATGGAAAAGATTTGCACTAATTCAAGCATCAAAAAGATATTTTTTTCTTTGACTACATAGGTTTCCTTTGATATTGGGTATATGGGGCAAGGTTTTAGTAGCAGAGTGGCTGCAGGACTGGCCTCTGTGAGAAGAGGTGAAGGGCTGCCCTGTGCCAGGCACGGCCTTTTCCAGCCAGCTCCACAGCATACTCACTGCACGCTACAGCTGAGCCCATCAGCCAAGTTTGTGGTGCCTCTGTGAAGGCGTATTTAAGAAAGGGCATAAAATGCAACACAGATGGAGGAGGAAGGGGAAAAGAGCAAGAAATAGCAGAGGGAACACCAAGGCCAGAGGAGGAGGTGCTCCATGGTGGAGCAGATATGCTCTGCAGCTCTTGGAAGACCCACACTGGAGCAGAGGAAAACCATAAGGAGGAAGGACCAATAGACAGAAATTGCTACGTACCGACCAAACACCCCTCTGCTCCACTTGTGTCCTGTCTGAAGGGGCTGAATGTAACCTGCTGTGACAGCAGAAGGGGAGGAGAGGAGTCTGTTTAGAAAGAGTGAAGTTGAGTCTGGGAAAGGAGGCAGAAAATTGTTTTCCCTAAATGTTTTAATGTGTCTTCCTCCTTCGTTGTTGTTTTTGTTTTCCAATACCCAAATCAGTGATTAAATATTTATATTAATTGTCAACAAATGTTATTAATTCCCTCAAGTCGAGCCTGTTTTTCCCGTGACAGCAACTGGTAAGTGATCTCCCTGCCTTTATCTTGACCCATGGGTTTTCTCACTCTCTTTCTCCCCACTTTTTCCCCCTTGGGGAGTGAGGGAACAGCTGTGTGGGTACTTGACTGACAGCCTAGGCCAGCCCACACCACCTTTATAAATTATAGAAAGAAATAGGGAACTCTAGAGTGCAAGAAAACTGATCCTAAAAAAAGCTTTTTAGATCAGATGAATCAGCCTTTTAAGAAATTTATAGTTTGGGGGGATTCTAGGCAAGATTGGTCAACCTATCCTCAGTTTTCACCAGTTATTCTGTGTCAGCCCATAGTTTTGTGGACAAACACAGCAGGAAAAGTAATCAAAGAGTGGATCATGTCCAATGTTTTCTCTGTTTTCTGTGGTTTCTCTCATCTGTTATAGTTAAGAAATTGAACAGGTCTCTACAAAAAAATTCCCTGTCTTGCTACTGTTGTATAGGTTATTTACATCTTTATTTGTGCTTCAAAATCTTTTATTACATTGTGATGAAAAACAGTAACAACATAGTCTGCATTAAGGAAGAGGAAGATGGGGAGAGGTGGGATTGCAAAACAAATTTTGTCAGGGTTTATGGTTGACTTCTATCAAAGTTTGCATATTTCTGTTGATATGTTTAGGGATATATTATATGTAAATGTAACTAGATAAGTTATCTAGTCTTCTGATAAGAAAAGACTGATAATCTCAGGCTCATTAGTTTAATCCTTATGAATAATTACTTCTGCAAAATACGGACTGATACGTCTATCCTGAACCTCAGCAAACAAATTCTTGAAAATCATTGCCCTGTAGTCACAAATGATAATACAATAATTTGGGGTGATCCAGGAGAGAAGAACAGCAGCAGTTATATTCAACATGGGCTACGGTGGTGCACGAGAAACACGGTGTTTGAAGAGAAGTCTCCAATCTCTGGGGCACCGTGGATCTCTGATAACAGGTCTTTCTCAAGCTATAAATTCTCTTTTTAAAATATGCCTGAAAAGAAAAGTGTGGAGAATTGTAACACTGACTTGATATTTCAGGGACTTGCTTGTGAACACAGAAAATTTCATGACCTGATTTTTTGGAAGCAGATGAGTCACAGACACTATGAGGCTTAAACAGTTCAGGTCATTTGCAATTCACAGTGCCTGTAGTTTAAAATTAGCGTGGGTTTTGGAGAGCCTTTAATATTCATAATCTGACCCAGTATTGAAATGTTCTGCAGAAAGATAGAGATTTAAGGGAAAATAATTTGAAGTGATATCAGGAGAATTTGCAAAGTAGCTTTAATAGACTAATTCCAAGTGCATTAGCTGCATTTCTGATCAGAAAATATTGAAATGTAACTAGCTTACCTTGAGATTCTGGGCTAGTTATTCTATTTCTATAATTACCAACAGTGATTCAGCATATATTTCAAATACCTTAGGTCTTGGATAGATTTACTCCACTATGCTTTCAAAATCGTACAGACAAAAGGAAAAAAACAGCCTCAAGGAGAAAAGTGAGATTTTTTTTTTTTTTTTCCATGTCAGGTGGGTGTTTAAAGAAAAAGGGATACTTTTTAACCAGGTAGGATAAAATATTAAAGTTTAAAAGATAAAATTTTAAAGCTGGGACCTCCAAAAAGGAGGTACATTGTGCAGCAAGCCAGTCGTGGGTTGTGACACATGCTCCTGATTTCTGAGAAGGGGTCTGAGATGGTCAAATTAACTTTCACCTGGACTCCGTTAAATTCATAACAACTATAATGCACTCGTTTAGTTTGGAATCCAGGCTTGTTTTCAACAGGACAGAAGAGGAAATGTCTCTACACGTGAAAAGTTTTCTCCATCAGAAGTCCCTTGGGCTACCCAGGCATCTGCAAGCATGCTCTTACATTGAAAATGGGCAGAGAATTAGGGTGAAAGATGTCGCTCAAATGCCTGCTTACTACAGATTTTCCACAGAGCAAATTTTCAGGACTTAAAAGCAATAGGAAGCTAAATGGCCTTTGTGATTGTTTGGTGAAGCAGAGATTACAGGTATTGAGTTATCAGACACAAAGGGTGGAATGACTTCATGATTCACTGAAGCTTTCCACTTTCCTAGGGAGCTTTACTCTTGATTAGGTAATCTGTTGGTTTATGCTTTCGCTCGAATGGAAACAGGCTTATGATATGAGTCTACCAGTCAGAATAAATCTTTGTTGGACTGCTACAGAAGCAGAAGATTCATTAGGAAACCAGCGGCTTCCTAATATGATGTGTTTGACTCTCACACCTTAGCCTTCATTTAGCTGGTACTTGAAGTGCCTTTGTGGGCAGTTAGGGTCAGAAAAACACTTGACAAACTTTACCTATTCCTGACTTACATTCATTTTTCTTCATAAATACATGATGCGTTATTCTCCACAGCAACTTTCAGCTGAAGATCTTGCGGTTCTTTACTTTCTGCAGTTGAGAGCAACTTCTTGGGAAACATATGTTGTTCCTTCACTTGTTCAGTAAATAAAATGTAGTCAGCATGACCAGATACTTGCCTTTCAAGAAATACTGTGTCATAGAAGGTCAAACTAAGTGATCACAGCAGTCTTGAACATGTACAGTATGCCTCTTGCAGCCAAGGTTTTATTGTGAAAGATAAGAAGACTTCGAGAGACACAAATAAAAGTAAATTGATGTGCATTTTAAACCAACAACTGTGCTAACTTCAGTGAAGGTGTGCTGAAATATTATCACTTTGGGAGTCAGACCAACAGTAATACATCTTCTTAACTTGCAGCCATGCTTAAAGGATGAGTAGCCTCTGTTAGCTGTTTTTAGTTGTATTTGTTTCGTTTTCATTGTGTCAATTTTTAATTCGTAAATGTAAGGTGGTTCTATTTAGCAGTCCTGTGAAATCAAATAAAACATGCTGATTTCTTCACTTGGAATGAAACCTTATGCCTTTATCCAAGAAGACAAATTTTGTTCCACTGACATGAAAAACAAAGCCAGGTTTCAGAATGTCACTGGTTTACCTTTGATCTTCCATTCTCCAAAATGTCAGGCACTACTTGTACTTCTTTTGGGTCACAAGAGAACTTTTGAGGTAATTTAGAGACATTCAGGGCATGCATTTGAGTGCTATAGGAAAAGTCAGTAGCCGTTAGTTACCCACCAGGAACTTCCTTGACTGTGGATCAGGAGTCATGTTCTTTATGATATTTGACCACATAGAGATTAAAGCTCCAATGACCTGATCATCTCTAACAAGCACCTTTATAACTGACTGCTCCTCAGGCTTTTTTTTTCTGGAAGATCTGTGAGTAAATCAGGATATTTTAACTGATTTGCAATTTCCTGCTAATTATGTGGTCTATTCTATACATATTTTACATGGAAATAGCTTTTCTTCTGATGGTAAACATCAATCATTGTTGCAAGAAAATGCATTTGCATTTTGAAAGTGAAACCTACCTATGTAAAGTTTCAAAAGCACTGATTCATACCAGCTACCTAAATATTGCCTGATAATTCTCATTAGGAGCCTGTGACTATATCCATTTATACCAGATGAGTACCTGATCCATCAGTTTTGTTTGTTAAGCAAAAGAAGTGTGAGGATTTTATTTCATAATTTTCTTCCTTGAAGTCCAAAGGATATCAATATGGATATTTAATAGCAATCAAATTGTTTGCACTAACCACAGGGAATTAGTATCACTGTCTTTGCTTGGTAGGCAGTTATTTTGACCGCACAAACAACCAGAGCGCAGAAAAAATACAGCAAAGAGATCGGAAATTATGGTGAGGTTTTCATTTTAATTGAAAGTAAACTAGAAGAACTCCAAAAGTGGCAGCAGACTCTGAATGAATAGAAGAGTAAACAAACAAACAAACAAACGAAAGACTAAAAAATTCCCTTTTTGCAAGAGAAAACCTTTTTTGCCAGGGTTGATACTCTTTAACTTTGGGCACAGAGAATAAGTCATTGGTGTCCAGCCTCTCTGACTTATGAGAGCATGTGTTTGAGCTCTTTCCAGATGCTTCAGAATATGGATGAATTGTTCAGGAACACAGAAGAGCTGTGTGTAAGGAAGGTAGAATTCTGTGGCTACAGTTTCAAGGAAAATGTATATATATATAATTTATTGTCACAATTTATGTATAATATTCTCATATATATATCTATATATATATGCCATACATAAAGACAATTAAATAACACTCTGAAATCTAATCAGTAAAGATGGATCTTGCTAACATTTAGAAATATCATACTTTGTTCATATCAATGATACAAGTCGCTCACCCATAGATCACTTGTAAAAAGCTTGCTTTTGTTACAACTTGTTAGAAATAGCCAATATATTCACAATGAGAGGAGAACTGTCCATTCCTGGAGGACTATATCCCACAGCTGAAGGAGACTGTGGTACTTCAACACTGGTCCACCTCTTCCCATCTTTGGCTTTGCCATCTTTTACTACCACGGCCTTCTCCCAGGATGTCTGTCTGCACTGGCAAATTTGGCAGTCCAAAGAAACATTCTTGAGCACTGGAACTCAGTTAGTCATACTGTGAAATGGTCACAGCGGTCTATACCAAGATTTTGAAACAAACTTACTCGCACTCTCCCAAAGAATTTTTGACCATGGCTCAAGACTTGGCACCAGCCAAGGACCAGTTGCAAAAGGCAATTCAGAAACAGACACCCCAGTTTGAAGGGAAGGAGGATTTAATAGCTTGGATATGGCAGTCTGTGACAGTTATTCTTACTGACAGATACATTTCCAAGCATTTATAGCTTTGATGCGGAGAAAAAAATACAAGGCAATTAGATATAAAGTAAAAAGCTCTTTATAGTAACTATGATCCAGGACTGACAAGTGTGATCTAACTTTTAATCTGGGGAGGAATTTAGAGTTGGAGTTTTCTTCAAATCTAAATTGTCCTATGTTTAATCTACTAGAATAGATGTAGCCATAGACCCCTCCAGGTCTTCTCTATTCTCTATTCCAGCTTTCCAGGAGAGCAAGAGGTTGCCCTGTTCTTCCTGCAGACTCTTTCTCTAAACCCTTCTAGAGTTGTGCAGACAGATGTGATCCTATCCTGCTTGGGTGAAGAAGAGACAGTATGGGGCTGAGATCTTCACAGGCATACGGGGCTTTTTTTTTCCAGGATTTTTGTACCTGGTCAAATGTTTTTGTTGTTTGGCTTTTTTTCCACATTTCTGGGCAGAAGAAAACTGAGGCCAGAGAAATGATTATTATAAGAAATTCATTCTGCTAAAGCCATTTATTACAAATATACCTAAAAGAAATCTAGGAATTTTTGTACATTGTGCTTGTATTTTGACCAGGTTACAGCACAGCTAAAATTTGCAGAGAGTTGCTGTCAGTTCCTTTGTGCAATTATCTTTCTCATCTACTTCCTTAGTGACCTGCTTTGTTTGAAGAAACTTAGCAAAACTCCTGGCGATTGGAAACAAAAGAAGCAAAAAATACCTGTGTGCTTCTGTGATGGTTGGTAAGGGAAGAAGAAAGTCTCTCACTCCAGTCTGTCTTATCGCAATGAATCCCAAGAGCTAGGGAACAGAATGGAAAACAGTGCTCATGTTTGATTTTTCCATTAGCAATCTCCAAATACACACTCTGGAGTGAAGGCCTGAACTGCAATTGTGTATGTAAGAATACTCAAAGAATTAGTAACATTGATCGCAGAGGGCAATAAAGCTTTCAGTTCAGTATTTCAATGGGTTTTTAGCTCACAAGCCAGCTCATTTTCTTTAAATTGCGGCAATTAATTTATAACCTAGCTAAAGAAATGGCAAGATCTGCATATCAACACATCATTGTTTTAGAATATGTTTTACTCTTTCAAGGAAAATAATACCTCTTTATGGTTTGTATTGCAGCTAAGGGAAATTCCTGCAACTTTTTATATAAACTTCTAACTGTAGATGTCAAAGTACACTACATAAAATAGCAATGTGTTTTTCATCAATATATCCACAACTATGACCATAAGCAAAAATATTTAAAGGTTAACATGGAGATATTTTCATTCCTGGAATCATAGCATAATTAAGGTTAGATGGGACTTCTGGACTTCATCTTGTCCAAAACCCCCCACTTAAAGCAGAACCAAATTCAAATTTACATTAGGTTGCTGAGGGTCTTGTTTTGTTTTCTTCTTTTGATTTCCTTGTTTCTTCATTTCGCCTTTCTATCCCATTCTTCAAATAATTATTTTTCTTTTCTCCCAGTTCTAATTTAAATTTTACATTTTTTTCTTATCTTTTCCTTCGTATTGGTTTTTTTTCTACTTCTTTTTCTGTTTCCTCATTTTTCAAATGGCCCTTCATCTCCCTCCCTTCCTTCACCAATATTTCCTTTCTCCTGTCTTCCTTGATTTCCTGTTTAATGCTTCTGCCTCTTTTTCTTTCCTTGAATTTTTTTTTTCTTATTTTTTATGTCTTTCACTCCTTTATTCTACAATACTTCTCTGACAGTCTTTCCCCTAATTGTCTCCTCTTCAAATAGTTTAAAGGATTTGTAAGGCAACAAGTATTTTTAATGATTGTGACTCTCACAGAAGTTAGTAAAGGACAAATATTTTACCCTAAATCTTCATCATATCCACTTAATAGTCCTTCTCTCTTTGCATTTGCTACAATCACAGTCACAATTTTCCCTTGCTGCTTCATAGAAGATGTGGGGGAAGTTCAGCATTGATCAGATTATATAGCTACAATCTCTATAAGATAACAGGAGCCATTTGAACCATGCATCCAAACTGTCCAGTGGTAGATTTATAAAGTGTTTGTATATGCACAAAGAATGTGTATAATAATATTTCATCTCCCTGAATAACCTCCCATTTTCTGATAATGACTGGTCCTCCATAGCTGAAAATTATATTTAAATCAACAATAATTAATAGCCATGGTTAGATGCATCCATTACATCAACACATTTTTGAATCTGTTGGTACTTCCATTTTCCACAATTTACAGCACCAACGACTTCTTCAGTGTCTTGCTTGAAAAACTAGTTCTTTTGCTTTTAACCTTTGCCTGACAATTTCTCTTGTTCTTGTATTCTGAGAAATAATGAATTATCACTCTCTATTCAGTTTTTCTGCATTAATTAAGTCATGGAACTCCATGCCACAGGATCTTGTCAAATCTGAATGTCTGTATGGTTTCAAGGGGAGACTGGACAAGGTCATTGAGGATAATTACATCTGTAGAACCCATCTCCACCTCAAAAAAAACTGAGCTGCAATTATTGCAGGCTCAGGAAGTAGCGAGAAAAATATCACATACACTAACCCTGATCTTATACTCATTACTGGACATCTATTTTTGGCCAAAGACAGGATATTGTTTAAGATGAGCCTGATCTTACGTTCTTATCCATGATTTCATGTCTCCCTTATCACTCTTCAAATATACTATTCAAATTTTTATCTAGGTTTTTGACAGGGCACCATTTTGACATCCCCTTCTCTATCAGAGAAGACATCTTCATGAAAAGAGCCTTGCAT
This sequence comes from Alca torda, assembly GCA_008658365.1. Lineage (NCBI taxonomy): Eukaryota > Metazoa > Chordata > Aves > Charadriiformes > Alcidae > Alca > Alca torda. Next base: position 7,222,495 of record CM018101.1, read on the forward strand.
AAGCTTGAGAGAAGGGGAGAGTGTGCTAATTATCGAATGGCAATCTATGGGATCACCTGCCCTAATTGAGATATACAGTCCTTTGTTAAGTGGGTCGGCCACGGGTCAAGAGAACAGGTGGTTGAGCACAATTTCATAACTGCCTGTTTAATATTTGGCTCTGAAATTTCCCTGAAGTTGTTGGGGAGGAGGGACAGGATCATTATCAAAGATTGTTTGGAGAGGCAGAATCTATACTGGTGGGGAAACTGCTAATTACCATCTAATCTTTCCAATTTGGGCAGCAATAAAATTTAAATAAGATTGGCAAGTAGCAGGATGGCTTTCAGAGGCTGCCCCCACCACTGTTCCTGTCCCCATAGCCTGACATCAGATGCAAAGCTTCAGTCTGGATGTTCTTCTACTGCTTCATAAATTATGACTGTTTAGTTGTGCATAATTACAAGGCACTGGATTGAATAGGATTAAGACTGAAATTGTCCGTTTTCTAAATACATTATCAAATCTTGGAATTTGGATCAATATGTGTAGCTATTTTTTTTTTTTTTTTAATTCACAAACAGTTCTGTCCATTCCCAAAGTATCTGCATTATCATATTATACTTTATAAATGATGTAGGATTTATGAAAAGCCCCTAAACTGGCCACTGAATACTCTTGGCAACATGAATTATAAATGGCAGCATGCAATAAGGGCAGCATGGGTCTACAATTAGCCATTCCTTCATCATGCAGACATTTCAAATATATACAATGCTTTGTGCCACACACCATTTGTGCCACACACTCAGATAAGGTGTTAGGTGATGCGTATGTGCAAATGAATGCAGCTAAAAGTATATGTAACATTTACTAAAGATGTTATTACCTATGTTTATTTATTCCTTAATTAATTTTATTTTTAAATACAATAAAACCAGCTCTTACTAGAAATGACGATGTCATGTTAGATTCTGTGATGCGGTAAGGACATACAAGGCTATAGGATTGGCAGAAGAGTAGTGTAGCCATATGTATCCAAACCATGTTCAAAATCAAACCAGTAGAAAACATGCTTTTTCTTGTTAACAATAGTGGAAATACAACCACAATTTTATTTTCAGATTTTTTTGAATTAGAAATCAGTAAAGATTTTTTTTTTATTATTAACTTTTAGAGAAAGGTATCAAAACACTTGACACAATGGTGACTCATTATTCCATATTTCATTCTAATACAGTTCATATCCTCAACTTCATCTAAGAAGTCTACACTTCTCTGTCTATGCTAATACTCACACTTAGGTGGTAGTAGGAATACAATTAACAACCATAGTTCAAACAGGAGAGGAAAATGCTTCCTTCCTTCCTTCCTTCCTTCCTTCCTTCCTTCCTTCCTTCCTTCCTTCCTTCCTTCCTTCCTTCCTTCCTTCCTTCCACCCTTCCTTCCTTCCTTCCTTCCTTCCTTCCTTCCTTCCTTCCTTCCTTCCTTCCTTCCTTCCTTCCTTCCTTCCTTCCTTCCTTCCTTCCTTCCTTCCTTCCTTCCTTCCACCCTTCCACCCTTCCACCCTTCCTTCCACCCTTCCTTCCACCCTTCCTTCCTTCCACCCTTCCTCCCTCCCTCCCTTCCTTCCTACCTACCTCCCTACGTTCCTTCCTTCCTTCCTTCCTTCCTTCCTTCCTTCCGTCCATCCATCCACCCTTCCTTCCACCCTTCCTTCCTTCCACCCTTCCTTCCACCCTTCCTCCTTCCCTTCCCTCCTTCCCTCTTTCCCTCCTTCCCTCTTTCCGTCCTTCCCTCTTTTCCTCCTTCCCTCCTTCCTCCCTCCCTTCCTCCCTCCCTCCCTTCCTCCCTTCTTACCTTCCTCCTTTCCTTCCATCTTTCCTTCCTCCCTTCTTCCCTTCCATCTTTCCTTCTTCCTTCCCTCCCTCCCTCATTTTGATTTTTGTGGTTTTTTTCTTGTTGAGTTTAGAAGCATACATAGGAAGGTAAAAAACCTTGTCCAAACTCTTAAATCAACCTTATAATTTTCATTTTAGTACCTTACTTTGAACATCATTTTTCTAGATTAATCTTACACCAGTAATTTACAGTGATGCATGTATTCAAGTTTCATTTGTGTCATCGTAGGAAGTTTTCACAAGATATTTGGATGAACAATTTATTTTTATAGTCTTAAAAAAACCCTCACATTTTGTTGCAGGGATCCAAAAATATTCAGGTCCTCAAATAAATGCTCCTGGTGAGTGCCTCCATTTTTGTTTCCTGCAAGAAGCTTCAGTGTTGTTCCTAAACTGGTTTCATGGAATGATTTTGTAGAAAATTCCTCATTCAATGATAACAGCAGGAAAAGGGCTGATGCAGTTGGTATTCCGTTAGAGAGGCATCCTGCTATGAGTCAGCAAGTGAAAGAGCCAGGGCATTCATTATGGAGTTGTCATGTTAAAGGATGATTATCTGCCAAATTTCTGGCAAGGCCAAGGAGGTCCTTTAAAAGAAAGTCACAGGACAGGTAGCCATTCATTTTCTCTGTGGTTTTAGTGTACTGTGTGGTTGGGTTCATCATTCTCAGTTTTATCTTTCGAAAAATTAAGTACAATTGCTGCTTTCCTGCATTGTAAGAGGGGAAAAAAAAAAAAAAAAAAAGAGGAAAAGAATGCTAACAAAGTGTGTGTGTGTGTGGAGGGGGGGGGGGGCAGAGGGGGGATGGGCGGGGAAGGAACCCTACAGTATCATGGAGAAGAACATCATTTTTACTACTTCTATCTTGAGTTTTACATCTGATGGAGGTTAAGCCTTCATGGGAAATAAGGAAAGCAAAATCAGTGGTGTGCTATAAAAGATTCCAGGTTTTTTAATGGAAACTATTTTACAAATCTATGAGGAAGGATTCTAAAACGTGACCAATTTTTTTTCAGTTACCTTTATTTCTCAGTGTCTATGAAGAACATATAGTTCAACAGGACCTTCCTTAAAATATTCTGAAAGGTGGTATCCAAAATCTGAACTGCTAGATGGATTGAGAGAGATAACTTCAAACTTTCAAAAATGCTGGACGTATCATCATGCCATTTCTGTTATGACAGTATAATGCCAACAGACTTACATACTGGGGTTTTGTTCTCTAAAAATAAAAATTATTTATTATTATTATAGTGTTAATATTTGCCAGTCTTAATATCTATAGATATATACACAATAAATAACAAAAAGCCAAGAGGAAGAAAAAAGCTGAACTAACGTAGAACTCTCTTAAACAACTCTTACTAAACTTAATATAATGAAAACAAATGGACATTTTGATTAAATAGATATCATTAATGCAGCATGTTATGATCTGAACTCAGAGTTTAATTATCTAATTAAGAGCAAAGGAAAATCATTAAGGTCTACAGAATCAAATAATTCATTTTAGGGAAGAAACAGAGGAAAAAAACAGTCCCCTTAATTGCAAACTGTCATCAGCATGTAGCACCTAGTAGTAAATCTTGCTGCAAGACGTCATGCCTAGCTATATTGTACAGCAGGTGGTGGATGAATCAAACCAGCTTCAGGAAGAATTGCTGAGGAAAGGAGTGTCATTAATGGTTAGAGCTCCAGACTGGGAATCAGGTATCCTGAGTCCTATAAACAGTACTCTGCCTGACATCTGGCAAATCACTCAGCATAAATTGGCCCTTGAAGACCTTAGGTAGGTTTTCTGATCTGCTGCTGAAAGAAGTTGCCAGATGAGGGCAAGGAACTTCCCTAAAGTAATCTCAGACTGGATGAAACCAAAGAACAGGATCCATGCACTATCATTTGCCCAGGTACCAGCATAATGTAGTTTGGGAAAACATTACATGGACATATAACATACCAAGGAGTCACAGATTTTGCATTCAGTGCAGGCATATTTTTGTATTAGGAATACTGATTCTTTGCAGTCTTTCCTCTCAAGTATGCCTAGATAGCATATCACTTGAACACAGTTCCCTTATTAACTTTAGAGCCGTACACACTCTTTATTCTTTCTGTGGAAATAGATGTACTGGAGGAAGGTGAAATGACCATATGTTAAAGTATGATTGGATTAATTTACCCCCTGAGAACAGCTTCTGGGATTTTTTGGTGATGTTTACAAGAGGCAGGCAGATAATGATGTCACTCCAGATTTCCCCCCATAAGTTCATTGATTAGCAAAGATACCCAAACCTTCATGGTGGCCCTAATGAGAAGGGCTGGGACATTAAATCAATGTGATTCTTTTTGCTTTTAAGGGTCCTGAAAAACAAAAGTGTTTGTTTTATTGATGGTTTAGTTTCAGGGTGCAAATAAAAAGAAGCTAGTTATAAAGTTCAGTAATGTAGAGTGAACATTACTGTTTCTAACGCCTCTGCAACACAAGGGATAGGTCCAGTTTCTAAATTGTGAGGGATTTAGCTTCCAGTTATAGATGCAATGCATTTTTCTGAATCTGAAATATATGTATCCCCTACCATCTACCATTATTCTGCACACAAAGTTGCAATTATGATGATGAACTGCAAGACATAATGAGTAAACCTCCAGTACAGGGAAATCTCACCACATCTACAAAATGTGGAGCCAAAAAAAGGTGTTTTGTGGTCATTCTCTCTTTTCTAGTCACTCCTTAACCTACAGTTTAGATATAACTAGTAAATATATCATGTCGGCTGCTATGAAGGAATTCAGGGTAAACACAACATGCTATGCTGAGATGTCAAATAATGGGTAAGAGAAAAGAAAATTTTAAAACTTGATTCAGAAGATGACAGGTATAATGAATGAAGATAAGAGACTAGAGAATAACTTTTTTTAAATAATAGCTCAACAGGAGACCACTGAAGTGAAAACAGCTGCTGAGACTATTACATAGAAAACAGCTTGAAGCAGCTACAGCTGCATATATTTGTTACTAGGGAAGGATTTCAAATGTATGGAAAAGTCCATCCAGAGAACAGTTGGGGACAGATGTAGCCAAGGCAAAGCTGGATCTGCAGAGGGAATTGGAGAGTCTGGTTGGTTTCAGAAGCTGAGATTTAAATAGCAGAAGTTTGTATGAATGGTCCATTATCTGGACTGAATAATGAGCCATGGCTTTGGGGGCAGGGAATTTGCTGCCTGAGTATCTGAAACCAGGTGTTGCTGGTTTTTTCTGTGGCTAGTACCATCTGTTCTGTGCCCAACAGAACACTTCAGCCCAAATCATTTATTTTACGGCTGTGGATGCAAAGGTGAGTGATGCCCTATGGAAGGCAATTGTAACATGGCATGGTGGGAGTACAGAGCATGACTGTGGATGAATATTCAGACAGATCTGGAGTGCAGAGACCGACTATAAAAGCATCAGACTATACGGCCCACTTTTTCTCTATATGAAACCTCTGCAGGTGACTGGACCCTGCACTCCCAACCTGCTACTAAGTTCTGTTTGTTGACTAGCGAGCTGGCAAATACAAACTGGGAAAGCTTGTGCCAGGTCTTTGCAGATGTTTGTGAGCTGCTGCTGATTCATCTTCAGGATGTACCACCTGCCTGTGGCAGTGGTTTGGAGCATGGATTCATGAGGAAGGGAGAATGTACAGCACAGGGAGATTTTTTTCTTTTTTTTTCATCCACTTCTCAGCATTCTTGTTCCCATCATTCTCTATCACCGGAAATATGGAACATGAAGAGGTATTTTATATGCAATGAGTGCCCTTGCTTAAATCCCATTCATATCGATCAACAATTTCCCTGAAATTCTTGGGAGCTTCTCCGTTTTTTTCATTGGGACACAGAAGCACTCATTGCGGCTTTATGCACTGCAGTTTACAGCTGTACCCAGCAGGAATGTTGTACAGCTGGTCCAGCATATAACTTCCTAACTTCCCACTGCTGACAACCTCATTTCCTCATACTCAATCAGTTCAGCTCCTCCAACCTCTCTTCAAGCAACAGTAGATAAAACCTTAGAACAAAGAGATTTGTTATAAGTGACTAACAAGACAGAATTATATCCAAACTTTGCCATTTTTGCCACTTTAAAATTTTCCAAAGATAAATCCTTCATCAAAACAAATAGACAAGCAAGCCTTCTCATATCAGGTACTCTTACAAACAGGTATTCCAAAATTAAATATGTTCTTAAGATTTTTACAGTTGCCAGAATGGATATTAGAGGCAAATTTATTACATTTAATTTATGGAGTGTGAAAGTGGCTGGCCAGATGAAGAACTAGGAGACTCTGAAGACATGGAGGTAGGAGTAATGTGTTTCCAGGGTGTTGTGTTTTGGTTTGTTTTATTTTCTTTTTCTTTTTTTTTTTTTTTTACTGGACACACAGTTATCATCTTTTCAGGCTCCCAGATTTACAACAGGTACTTTGAAGGTGTAGGTTTTCAGGGATCCCGGCAGCAGAAATTTAAATTGACATAAATAAGACCATAGGTCTCACTGCTTCTAGCAACTCTGTGCTTCAGTGAAGAGTTTTCAAGTACGGAAAACCTTCCAGGATCCCAGATTTCTTCATGCATATCTGGAAGTTTAGGCTGAAAATTTTATTGAGTTATTGTCTCCTAGGTCTTGAGGACTTTCAAGGTCCTGATTCCATATCAAGAACATTGGGAATTTCAAGAGCTAAATGCTTGAGACTTTCTTACTACTGATCACAAAATTTAGTTAGGAATAAGCTTCTGTGGCTTCAAGACTGTCTTTAAGACAAAATTAGGATCACTGAGCACTCAGAGTTTCAGACACACCTAAGGCAAAAAATTAGACAGACATGAACATCTTGCCTGCAGGGAAGAAGTCATTGACCTTGAGGCTTCAGGTTCTTCACTGGCCACCCACGTATCATGAATCAGCTAAAGTCCACAGTATTTAACTACTTTCTACCGTTAATTCTCACTGTAACTCTTCATTTCTCAGAAGGTTTAGTCCTGAAGTCATATTTAATAATGTTAGCACTTTCCAGTTTGGACCACTATGGGATTCAAAGCAAATAAATATCATTTCCCCTTTAAAGGAAGAAACAGAAATCCTGTAACAGTACAGTGTATTTAGGTTTAAAAGTCTGCGTGAAGACTCTCAGTTGTAATCTGTAGATACAGATTTTTTCTATTGCAGGCAAGTCTTCGGAATTTTTAAAAGAATCTTTTAGTAATCAGGATGAAACAGAACATACTTAAGTGCAATTAATTTTTTTTCCTTTACACACTTCTCCATACACACATAAACAATCATTAGTTACGCTCTAATTCCCATATCTTGAATTCTGTTAACATAAGTATTTCCATCTCTTGTTTCATTTTCTTGTTGAGGTATTTACATCATTACTGTTGTTGTTTACATTATTCTGCTTAATGTCTGCCTAAAATTTATAGAATCTTACCCTTCACTGGATTTTAAACTTGAATCATGAAAACTCTCAGTGCTAAGGTATTGTGTCTTGAAACAACTTACAAGACTGTTATCTGTGGAGCCAAAAAGAGGAGATCATTTTCAGATGATGAAGCATAGTTAAATACTACGATAACTATTTTCCATGTTCTTGGGAGGAAAGCAAAAAAGAGTCAGCTGACTCTGCAACCAGTGAAATTACCCTGTATAACAGAGATGGCAATAAGTCTTCAAGGCCAGGCTTGACGAAGCTCTGAGCAATCTGATCTGCTTATTGCAGGGGGTTAGACTAGATGACCTTTCAAGGTCCCTTCCAACCCAACACATTCTATGATTCTATGATCTGTTGGAAGTGGTTTTATAGAATTGTAGAAGCATAGAATGGTTTGAGTTGGAAGGGATCTTAAAGATCATCTAGTTCCAAACCCCCTGCCATGGGCAGGGACACCTCCCACTAGACCAGGTTGCTCAGAGCCCCGTCCAACACAGTCTTGAACACCTCCAGGGATGGGGCAGCCACAACTTCCCTGGGCAACATATTTCAGTGTCTCACCACCCTTACAGTAAAGACTCTCTTCTTAATATCTAATCTAAATCTCCACTCTTTCAATTTAAAAACATTACCCCTTGTCCTATCGTTACATTGCCTGACTAAGAGTCATTCCCCATCTTTTCTGTACGCCCCCTTCAGGTACTGGAAAGCCATTATAAGGTCTCCCCGGAGCCTTCTCTTCTCCAAGCTGAACAACCCCAACTCTATCAGCCTGTCCTCATAGGAGAGGTGCTCCAACCCTCTGATCATCTTCATGGCCCTTCTCTGGGCCTGCTCCAACACGTCAGTGTCCTTCCTGTGCTGAGGACTCCAAAGCTGGACACAGTACTCCAGGTGGGGTTTCATGAGAGCAGAATACAAGGCAGAATCACCTCCCTCGACCTGCTGGCCACACTTGTTTTGATGCAGCCCAGGAAATGGTTAGCCTTCTGGGCTGCAAGCGCACATTGCTGGCTCATGTTGAGCTTCTCATCCACCAACACCCCCAAGTCCTCCTCCTCAGGGCTGCTCTCTGTCCATTCTCCACCCAGCCTCTATTTGTGCTTTGTAAGGATAAAAAAGAAAGAAACTGGTGACTTATGGTGTTTATGAAATCCCAGTCCTTGAAGACTTTTAAAAACAAGTTTGATAAACATCCCTTAAGAGTTGTCTGGCCATATGGTTTGACCTTAGACTTGAAAGAGCAACTAGAAGCTGAATCTCTATTGTTCTATGCAAATAAGACATGAAGAAGGCATCCTGACTGTTCTGAATTTACTTTGGCTATCTATGATACTGTCAAGTGCCAGCTTACTGAAGCTCTTGTACCAACACAACATTATGCTCTGGGGTCTATTGAGTTTTGAAAATTGTGTTTATTCTATTAAGTTGTACAGAGTGAAAGAAAAGAAAAAAATAAACTCGGCAAACTTTCATCAGAGCCTGCTTACACACAAAGCAAAAATAATCGTGCAGAGTTATTAAGAAACATAGAAAACACATCATCTTCTGGAAGACACTATGCCTTGAATTGTTGAATAACTCTACATTTTAATGTGCAAATTTGTTCCTTGGCTTTTTGTTGAAAGGATCAAACCATTTGGCATTTTGTCTGAGACATAAATGCATTACGAAGATGCAGTATAATTTATTAAAATGTATAAAGGGAACAAAGAATAGGATTAATTTTCTTCTTTTTTAATTCCAGGGGCACCACTAGGGCATTTAATATGGGTTAAACCAGATTCAAAGAGCTTTTCATTAGACATTTAATATAAATGACTAAGAGCTTAATCAGCACATACCATTTAAATGCATTGAATGGAGGAATTGGACTGTACATTGCATTATAATTTATAGAGTTTTGTTTTTGATTACATAAGGGAAATACATTTTTTTATGCCTTAAAAGCATTCTTTTGTGATGTCAAAAAAAAAGTATAGTATTATTGTTCAGAAAATGGTGTTTCAATTTGGTAATGAAGCCTGAAGTCACCCAAGTGGAAAAGATAACTAGCAAATTCCTCAAAGTCTTGTAGTTTGTGGGTTTTCTCTTCAAAATGTCCTTTTCTTCTGGGCCTGATAATTAACATTGCCTCTTCTTTCCACCCTATGTCGCTTGTACATTCTTTTTAACGGCTTTAAAAAAACAGACTTGTGAATACTTCTGGAATGCAGTTTAAACAGAATTAGAGAGAGCATCACTATGCTGGGCTTGAAGCATGGAAGCAGAGCAATGCTGAAAACGTGTTTTGTTTCCTTTTTTCAATCATTTAGTGATAGTATAAAAGTAATTCAGTCCCCACTTAAACAATACCTGGGGTAACTCTGTGTGTATCATCTGTTCCATCAGAGATGATTATAGGAAATTAAAGTGCTGCAGAGGCAAAAGTGGCTCCCATTTTAAGGAACTTTATCAAAATGTTAAGGAAGGATAATATTCTAAAGAGCTTACTTTTTAGTTTCTGTTTGCCTTCAGCAATACTGTCTATTACAATCGCTCTTCAAATTGCAGTTAGTTTCCCTTCTAACAAAAGGCATTGTTTTTTCCCCTCTCTTCTCTTATATCTTTGCAGGAGACAATAAAGTATCTCTTCTTATCCAGAAACACTGAGAGCTCTTATCAGCAGAAAGGTAAGAAAAAGGAAATATCTCAGCAATGGAGATTTTTTTTGTACTGTGTTTTATTTTTTTTAGTAGGTCAGCAAAAGAAAAAAGAAGTTCCATTTTCTGAGATGCTATCCCTTATTGTTAGAAGGAGAGCTTGAAATCAAGATAAAGCTCTTATTCTCTGAGAATGCAGTCACCCTAAAATGCATACCTCCATCTCATATTGGCTTTTTCTTTTTTTCTTTCTCTCTTTTCTTTTTCTGTCTTTCTTTCTCTTCCTATGTCGACATCTTCATGTTCATTTTTTCCTAACAAAATAATTTTAATGTGAATTTTATTATTGTGGATTTTTTTTGTCCTGACAGATCCTATCTTTAGTACTGGAAAAAACAGGAGCAAAAACAGACTTTGAGAAATTAAAGATTTATTTATGCATATACATACACACAAATATTCATACATATAACTCTACATTTGCATAATTTTATGTATTGTTTAAATATATACATATAAATATATGTGTAAGTATATATATAGTTAGGTATATATATTTGATATACATTTTTATGTATGTGCATAAGGATATAAGGAAGCTCTTAGAAGCTGGAATACAGCTGTCATTATGGAAGCTAGTGGAGTAATGCTCTCAGTGTCATCTATTTACCTATATTTAAGGCAGCAATGAATTAAGTAACATGATTGACATCTGCCTAGTGTTGCTCCTTCTTTCTCTCATTCTCTCTCCAGTCAGAGTTGTACGTGTCCAGAATATTACGTCATTTTGGTAGTCTTTTATTTTCATCCTATGAAATATTTACCCAAAATGAGATGGTGGGGCAAAATCAGTTAGTATGACCTGAGCACCCAATATGGTAAAATCTGTGCAGGTTTTTAAATCATACCACAGACTGTTCCATTCTCTCAATTAGTTCACTAAGAAATCTTTGTGTTTTGCGCAGATGCCACAGTGGACGAAGTGTGCAGTTCCACATCTTGCTTAGTCCTATCCAAGCATGGGATGGTGCTGAGGAGGACAACTGTATGCGTTTTCCCCATCTCCAGTAAATATTGCTCTTCCTTTTTTGCACTGGGACTGGGAATACCAGGGCGGCAGTCAAGTCAGGTCAGCTTGCTGAACTGACGGAAGATTTCTGCCTTGTTTGCCTCCCCAATCCCCAAGTAATAATTGTTTATCAGATCAAGACTATACTCACCTACTAACATGTCTAAAAATTAGTTATCAATATCTGAACTAATTATGATAAGGACTCTTTTAAATCATTGGAAATGCTTACTTCTAGATGAAGTTTCTTTGGGCTCATTGTCCCCTGAGTACCCAGAGCCCTGAACTAGTAGACAGGGGTGAGGAGCAGAATGAAGCCCCTGTAATCCAAAGGGAGATGGTGAGGGACCTGTTCCAACACCCTCCATCTGAGCATTCTGAGGGAGCTGGCGGAAGTGCTCACTGAGCCACTTTGCATCATTTACCATCAGTCCTGGCAAACCAGGGTGGTCCCAGTTGACTGGCGTCTAGCAAACGTGATTCCCATCCACAAGAAGGGCCAGAAGGATGATCCAGGGAACTACAGGCCTGTCAGTCTGACCTCGGTGCCTGAAAAGGTCATGGAACAGATCATGCTGAGTGCCATTATGTGGCACATGAAGGACAACCAGGTGATCGGGCCCTGTCCGCATGGGTTCATAAAGGCAGGTCCTGATTGGCAAACCTGATCTCCTTCTATGACAAAGTGACCAGCTTGGTGGATGAGAGAAAGACTGTGGATGTTGTTTACCTGGACTTTACTAAGGCCTTTGATGCGGTTTCCCACAGCATCCTCCTGGAGAAATTGGCTGCCCATGGCTTGGATGGGAGTGCTCTTCACTGGATTAAAAACTGGCTGGAGGGCCAGTCTCTCTGGCCCAGTGAGTAGTGGTGAATGGAGTTAAATCCAGTTGGTGGCTGGTCACGAGTGGTGTTCCCCAGGGCTTGGTATTGGGGTCAGTTCTGTTTAATATCTTTATCAATGGTCAGGACGAGGGGATTGAGTGCACCCTCAGGAAGTTTGCAGATGACACCAAGTTGGGTGGGAGTGTTGACGTGCTTAAGGGTGGAAAGGCTTTGCAGAGGGATCTGGAGTGGCTGGATCAATGGGCTGAGGCCAATGGTATGAGGTTCAACACAGCCAGGTGCTGGGTCCTGCACTTGGGTCACTACAACCCCATGCAGCATTACAAGCTTGGGGAGGAGTGGCTGGAGAGCTGCCTGGCAGAAAAGGACCTGGGAGTGCTGGCCGACTGCTGGCTGAATATGAGCCAGCAATGTGCCCAGGTGGTCAAGAAGGCCAACAGCATCTTGGCCTGTATCAGGAACAGGGTGGTGAGTAGGACTAAGGAAGTGATCTTCCCCCTGTACTCGGACTGGTGAGGCCCCACTTCAAGTACTGTGTCCAGTTTTGGGCCCCTCACCACAAAAAAGACACTGAGCCTCTGGAGCAGGTCCAGAGAAGGGCAACGAAGCTGGTGAGGGGTCTGCAGCACAAGTCTGGTGAGGAGCAGCTGAGGGAGCTGGGCGTGTTTAGCCTGGAGAAAAGGAGGCTGAGGAGAGACCTTCTCGCTCTCTACAACTCCCTGAAAGGAGCATGTAGAGAGGGGGGAGTCAGTCTCTTCTCCCAGGTAACAGGCAATAGGTCAAGAAGAAATGGCCTCAAGGAGGTTTAGACTGGATATTAGGAAAAATTTTTACACTGAAAGGGTTATTAAGCATTGGAACAGGCTGCCCAGGGAAGTAGCTGAGGTGCCATCCCTGGAGGTATTTAAAAAATGGGTAGACATATTGCTTAGAGATATGGTTTAGTGATGTTTTTTGTCAGAGTTACATTGATGGTTGCACCAGATGATCTGAAAGGTCCCTTCCAACCTAGGCGATTCTATGATTCTGTGATCCTGTGGTTCTATTTCAGACACTTGTCCTGCAGTAAGAGTACTTGCTTTTTGGAAGTAGCAGTTTTCATCCTTTGTTTCGAAGGGATGACTCCCCCAGAGTTAGGTGTCTAAGATAGGGTAGACAAATCCCACCTGTAGTCTTTCTTTACAGCCAGTACTCAGTGACTAAACCATCCTCACTGAAATTATCAGGATAGTGTTTAAACCTGTTCAGAGAATCCCAGTTATCACTTCACTAAGGAACAACGAAGAAGGGGGAAAATGTGAAAGAAAACACATAGCTTTAAATATCAAAATAGCAATGTTCTCTGCTAGAACACTCAAAAAAGCCTGGAATCAAATTAAACTACTAATGCTTTCTTTCTAGATTTCAGCTTAGACTGGATCGAAACAAAAGCTACTACACACCTTAAGATGCCACACACCTTAAGATGCTACACACCAACGGCGCCACCCACAGGGCACAGCTAGGCCTGTCAGCGAGGCTGGTTGTGCATCTAGGAAAAAATATAGAATCATAGAATCATGTGTTGTGTTGGAAGGGACCTTTAAAGGTCATGTAGTCCAACGCGCCTGCAGTAAGCAGGGACATCTTCAACTAGATCATACATAAGAAAGCACAAAAAATGTCAGATCAGCAGAGTGAGGAGAAAAAAACAAAAAAGTGAAAAAAAAAGACATTTTGAACACCAAAAAGAGAGACAGAGGAGGAGGAAGAGCTGCTCCAGGCACCGGGCAGAGATTCTCCTGCAGCCTGTGGGAAAGGACCGTGCTGGAGCAGATCTCTACACTGAGGCCTGTGGAGGACTCCACACTGGAGCAGGTGGATATTATCATAGAATGGTTCAAGTTGGAAGGGACCTTAAAGATCATGTCGTTACAAGCCCCCTGCCATGGCAGGGACACCTTCCACTAGACCAGGTTGTTCAAAGCCCCATCCAGCCTAGTATTGAACACCTTCAGGGATGGGGCATCCGCAACTTCTCTGGGCAGCCTGTGCCAGTGACCCACGACCCTCATAGTGAAAAATTTAGATATCTAATCTAAATCTACCCTCTTACAGTTTCAAGCCATTACCTCTTGTTGTATCACTACGTGCTCCTGAAGGAGACTCTAGCAGGTGGGAAGGATCCACCCTGGAGCAGGGATCAAGTATGAGAAGGAAGGAGCACCAGCAGTGAGAAACTGCTGTGTATGGACCGTAACCATCCCCAGTGCCCTGCACTGCTTGAGGGAAATGGGTAGAGGGGCTTAGAGTGAAGGAGTGTAGTTGAGCCTGGAAAAAGGGGTGGTGGGAAGAGAAGCATTGTTTTAATTTTTTGCCATCATTTCTCACTATTTGTCTATTTTAATTGGCAATAGATTAAATTAATTTCCCCAAGCAGAGTCTGTTTTACCTGTGATGGTAACTAGTAAGTGATCTCCTTGTATTTATCTTGACCCACAAGCTTTTTCATTCCATTTTTCATCCCAGTCCCACTGAGGAGGAGGGTGAGAGAGAGCAGCTGGGTGGGCATTTGGCAGCTGGCCAAGGTCAGCTCACTACAAAGACATACAAAAGTTTGTCTGTCACTTATTGAAATGTATCATGCTCCTTAAGATTAGATGACCAGCTTACACAAATTTGCCTAAGGATTCTGAGCACCCAGAGCTGCTATTCACTTCAGGGACATTAGAAGTTGTGAGATAATTCTGAAAATAACACCATTTCCAGTAAATTCCTTGAGAGTTTGAGAAGAAATTTAATTCCATGCAAATGTGTTGCAAAATTTGACCTTCTGGTAATAAGGGGTGTTCTGCCAGTGAAAAGCAATAACATATTTTTAAAGAATAAAAATAAATTTAAAAAAATATTGTTGTAATGTGACTAAGCCTAAGAACACTTGTTTTCAACTCACCAATATAACAAAAATTGTCAAAACTATTCAGGTTTTAGCAGATTATGATGCTACTCATCATTGTTTACTATAATTCATGTGTTTGGGTTTGGTTGTTGGTTTTCTGTTTTTTTTTTTTGTTTGGTTGGTTGGTTTATGTTTTTTTTTTTAATGGGCACCCATCAAGAGTGTGTGTGTGTGTGTGTGTGCATTTGTGTCTTTACTTGGTTCATAGTTGATTTTTACACTTGTCTTGATAAATTATCAAGGGATCTCTTTATAAATATCTTCTTTGTTTCTCCTAAGCACAATATTAGTAAGGTGTTTTTTTTTCATTAAGTTCACTTTTATGCATTAAAAGGGGAGGGGGGACCCACCACATTTTGTGATTTCAAAATGATTTTTCCCTTTTCTGCATATTTTTTTCTTGCTCATCACTTAGATTTTTTTTCACTCCCATGTTGCTATTTTGTCAGTAATGACAATATGGAAATCCATACATATTGGTATTCCAATAGAGATTTGCCTACCCAAACAGAAGCAAAAAATTATGTGAATACAAATGTATTAACCGCAAAGATAAATCACAACCTGCAGGCAACTTGAATAAGCTGAGGAAAGAGAAGAAAAGATGTGGGGTGGGGAGCGCAGCTCGAAACCAGCTGGAGTCGGAAGATGGAACATCACACACAGAAATCAGGAAACATTTATAAGCATAACTTTTTTAGTATCACACAAGCAGAAAATGCAGAGTGATTGAAAAGTAAGCAGGCCCACAACCACACTGCAATGGAGAAGTTTTATCGTCTTTGGAAATCATCTGTGCTCATTGTCAGGCTTTTTACAACTCTACCTTGGTTTGGGGGTCTTTTTCTTTCTTCTTCTCCTTCTTCTTCTTCTTCTTATAAAAAAGTTTAAAAAATATGAACTTAGGAAAAGCCAATTTCATGTGCTGTTAATTTAATTCCCAACATAAAACCTTACTTCTTCTGATGGAAAATGAAATTACCCTTTCTACATCCGTTTTATCTGTCAATTAAATTCTTTTTTCTCCCCTTTCCTCCCCTCAAAGAAAAAAGAACATGCACATTATTGGTTATATTTTCTGTGCTTGCAACAAAATGAAAATGGGAAGAGGTGGCATTAACTACAGTAAGTACACAAAACCTGCTTGATTATCATGTAAAGATGCTGGAATGACAACCCTGGAGACTTTGAATCTCCTTTGTGAGGTTGTAGATGTCTAGGCTAATTTTCATTTTCCATTTATCCTGGTATTGCATGGCAAAGCAGTTTTAATAATGGGACTCTTAACAGCGTTAACTATTAACCTTTCTATTTCGTGGTATCTTAAAGAAATGGCTTTTGGACGCAGCTTTCTCTGCCTGAATCTGTATGTGAATAAAGATAGGAAAATGAAATGCATCTTTTGGGCAGAAGGAAAGGACATTCACTGAGATCCATTCTGTATGATTAATTTCAGGATGATATTTGTCTCTGCTTCACGTTGTCATTATTTGACAGTTATGAAAAAAATCACCTTCTTTGGTCTCGCTTGGTTATTATTTGTATTACCTTAGAGCCGATTGGAAAATAGTATTTGAAAAAAAAAAAAACCAGCTTTTCAAAATTGAAAAGAAAAAAAAAAAAAAATGAAGGCAGTTTTATTTGTTGAGCGAAGACAAAAACATTTTCCAGGACGAAAACAAAACAAAACTGATCCTTTTAATTTTTCAACAGCTGTGCTGAAAAGAGAAGAAAGCAGATGCCATTTTTTGAGTAGTAGAAAACCCTGTAGCTCAACCACAAGAGTTTGTCTTGCATATGAAGATCTGAAGTATTCTAGTCTTTATGTGGGCCAAAGATACCACAGGTAAACTAACTGTAAGGCACTTTTGCTTTGCAGATATTTTGCAGCTATGACGGGGGCTAGCAGAGTACTAGTGTTTGGGTGCTGAGGGGCATCTCCTGGTGAACCTTTTCACTGCAGCTTAAGATGTTACCACAACCCAACCTAGCTACCATGCCCATCTCCTTACCCCAACAGAGTGGGTGGCAGAAGCACCCATTTTTCACTGTGTCAGTTGGAAGTTAAGTTGCACCGAATTACATGAGTGGATTTAACTGAGAGCTGAAATGATGAGGTGCAGCTAGATTTTTCTTCTCTGTTATGTTTCAGAGGGAGAATAGCTTAGAGGTTGTGAACCCAGAGGGCTGAGCACATATATGTCTTAAAACCTCTGCAACCAGATTTGCCAGAGGACATCTACTATCTGCTCGCTCAGAAAAAAATTCAAGGACGGTATTCTGCTCTGCTGCCCTTTGTCTTCACTGACTTTGAGAAGAAGTACAAGTGACTGCTAAATACTTTCTGCTTATACCTGTAAGAGATTGGGCAAGTTTAGTGCTAAGTTCTGTATATTGCTCAGGGATGCAGTGAGGGGCATTTCCTGGGTGGACTTCCTCTTACTTGGAGAGTCTTTGCATTGTTGAATGTATCTGAGGGTCCAAATAAATAATACTGGATTTTATGTCCAACGGCATAAACATATGCAAAGAGAACTGGTTCAGCTCTGCCACAGCAGAGGCATCTGAGGCATGATTATCCTCTCACTTATATCTGTAAAAATCAAGTACGATTCTGCTAAAGTCAAAACTAGAATTATACCAGAGGAAAGTTGAAGTGATTGAGAGAAAAATCAAGCCCACAGCCCATAAAGTGCAAGTATAAACAGCATCACTTTTCTTTGAACTTGACTACATACACCTGGAAGGCATTCAAAGCATGCACTTGCAGTTATTTGTTACTCCTGGAATGATTAAAGTAAATCACATTGTTTGATATGAAAAATATGTTGTACACACACTTCTATTTTTCTCACTGCTCTGCCCTCCATGCTGCATTTTGTAGCGTAATCAAAATGCAAAATACATTTTGAAAAATTAAATGAGAGACACATGTGTGAATCATGAGGTTTATTTGCATGTTTGGCCCTTCAATTCATTAGGGATTTTAGTTTTTCCAGGAGGGAAACTGTCACATTTACATATTCTTAGACAGGCATGCAAATATTAGTCAGAAACTATAGTTTATTCAATGCATTACAAGCTCCTGGGCTGCCAAACAGTAATTTCAGTCCTTGAGTAATATACGTTTTTGGAAACCTGGCATAATAACACTGCATTATAGTATTGCCCACTAGGACCACTTATGATTTTGTCAGGTTTTCCATTATCAAGCCTTACATTCCGGGCCACGTACATTGTATGCCAGCCATATAAATTTGTTATCTGACATGCACGGTCTCAATCCCAGAGCAAATTTCTTTTGCAGATTTCAGAAAGCAAAATCACAGAAGCTTATTCAGAAGTTCCAGCTGGACCAAAAGAGACAGAGCACCAAAAGAAAGAAAACCAGCTTGTATATGTCCTTTTTGTCCATTTTTGTGTGTCTGCGATGTGATGTGTTGCAGGGGTTTGCTAGTGCAGGTGCAAATATGTACCTCAAAGAATTTACAAAATGAAAATACACTGTCAGTACTACTTGTCAATTGGAAGGCAGTGTCTGCAGTCTATCTGGAAAGTGGGCTGTAGTGTTTTAAATAACCTTGTTTGGCATAAATTCGTGAATTGGTGTAACTGAACTGGGGTTACTCCAGTGTGTACTGAAGAAAATAGTTTACATCAGCTGAGTTCCCTTCTCCTTCTCCTCCATCTCAAGTGAAGGCTATTATAACTGTTAAAAATTCCCATGGGTAAATTCAGGCCTGGTTAGAGGCAAGGTCATTGCTAAGGTCAAGAATCCACTGGAGCAAAAATAGCTTACCAGGTTGATATAAGTCCCAAAGGTTTCTGTAGCCAGTGTCAGAGGAACAGTGTGATTAGTATCACATGAAGATACCTTTGGCTTTCAGCCTGGATGCCCTAGGACATATTTACATTTACTTAGGCTGTCTTAGGTCTGGATGAGGTTTAAACTCACGCTTCTAGCTTTTTCAGCAAGCAAAGAAACTTAAAACCTTTATAATGAAAAACTGAACTCACAGCTGATGAAGATGGATATCCTTATCGAAATACATTGGGGGAACATATTGACTGAACCATAGGCAGTGAATTAACCAATAAACTCTTCCAATTAATAATAAAGGATAGGAAAAGTTGAACTGTGTGTAAATTGTTCTTGTGCTTTGGACTAAAATATTAAGGACCACAATATTTGGTACAAACGATGACAGGAGCTTTGCACTCCATGCAACTATTCTGATCGCATTTTAACTACACCGTTTGGGGAACTGGGACCAGATGATTGCTCTCATTCACAAAATTTATGTAATACATTGACATAAAAGCAATTCTGTACATTTTGAGCTCTAGTTATTCTATCAGGAAGGCTGTACCAAACCTCTTGGCATGGCTAAAGGGACAAAATTGATAGCTCATGGACATCAGATACATGTTTGAAAAAAGAGGTGTTTTCTCCTAGCAGGAGAATAATAAAATATTCCTGCTTTTCATACACCATAACTTCTATCCATTAAGAATGCATAAAGTTTCTTAGTATGCAGAGGGGATATGCATGTGGAAATGTGCTGTTTTCTAAATCCGCATTGATATGATAGATTGTAAACTCTTTGAAGGTACTGTTATAGTCTATCATGTTCATGATCCGTGGATTTAGGACTTCTGAATGCACAGTGGCAGAGTACTGTAATGATCCATTATGCTGTATCAATGATACGTAGATTATGGGCTGATTGTAGATATTTGAACTATGCCTTATAATCCATAGTGTGGTTCTTTGAGGATTTGTTAAAGGCACTGAGGATCAGTGCACTTTGACATGACTCCAAAGAGGAACTAAGAACTTGCCAAAATTTCACTACGTTAAGGGCATGATCATGCTGTCATGATTCTGGCATAGTCCAAACACCGCTTACACTGCAAAATAAGCACACTTGGGAAATTGTCTTATCCTAGGAAAAAGCAAAACAGATCTCAGCATAAAGTAATGGCTCAAGAATTTTCCTAGAGTCTTGGGAGAGTCCTACAGCTCACACTGATTTCTGTGCTGCAATGGCTAGACAGATATCGAAGCCTCGTTTAGCTAATGTATGTCGGTGTTTCATAGACTATGTACTTTCTGTCAGGGATCAAGAAAGGTATGCGAAAGAGTCTGGATCTAAGGATTTCTCTTTTCCTTTATTTTATATAATTAGTGTAGTAGTAGCCCATATTATAGTTCTCTGAAATTCATTGATGGGCTGAATTTACATAAATTACAATAACAGAAGTTTTAGAGAGGCAGTATGCTCTATTGAATATTACTCATCGTCGTATTTTAGTTGCAGCCCTGATTCTGCCCTTCATCCACAGGATGACCGCAGGCTACTCGTTGTTTCCCCGTCTGTTCCTGTCTTTTCTTTGTATATTTTTATATTGTTTGTGAAAAGCTCATTGCAGCATGGTTTATCACCAACTACTGTGTAGACAATGTCTTCCAGAAAAGTGATCCTGGATGAGACATTTAAACCCTGTTGTAATAGAAATAGAAGTAAGACAGGATATTTTATATACTTACAAGAACATAATTGTCTATTCGGACAAGAAGAAAATATTACCCATGATCCCAAATCCCATCTTTCCTCAAGGTAACTTAATAGCAGAATGTTGCTGTCAAATATATTCTCCCTCCCTTGTTCTTCTGTGGCGGATTTATTCTGATCACATGTGCGAGTTGAGAAATATACAAAAAAACGTCCCTTTCATTAAGATTAGAAAGCTGCAGCCCTTAAATCATGCATTTATGCAATTTTTAACTGTTTTTAACTAGCACAAAATGGCTCATTGGAATTATGCAAGTATAGATCATTTTAATTTGAATCATTGTGGAATCATAAAGGACTCCGTTCTTTAATTTTGTGCCTTCAAGTCAGCCACTTTGATTAAAAAATAATAAAGCATGAGAGCTGGAGGGTCCTTGCAGGTTCTTCCAGCTATCATGGATCCCTGATCTTTGGTACTAATTCTCCTCATTAATATTAATAAAGGGCTGATAGGCCATCTCAAAGCATAGTACAAAAACCATGCAATTAATTGCTTGTAGTGTTTTTATGCTTATTTTGCACAATGAGAAGCGATGCCTCAGGAGTCTAAATATCAGTTAATCAATAATATCAAATCCACTGAAAATGAGCCCTTCAAGTCCCTTTTTCATAAATCTTCCCCAATTTTCAGCAGGATTAAAACCAATTACATGTTGTTTGTTTTTAAATTAAAAAAAAAAAAAAAAAAAAAAAAAGGAAAAAGAAAGAGAGAGACAGAGAGAGAGAGAAGAGGCAATACAGATTTGCATATGCCCCCCCCCAGCTTCTCCTTTCAGCACGGCAGTTTTTAATAGGTACAATGCTGGGGTTTAGATCCCTTTTCTCCTCCACTTCTAGATAAACACCAAGGTGATCACAGGAAATTAGACCTGAGCACTATCAATAAAGTCTCCACAACAGGTTCCTGCAAATTTGGAGATACTAGCTCTGTTGAGTTGGATGGCATCCCTTAACTGCACAAGATTACAAATGGTATTTCGGCCAGCAAAGCCTTTCAGAAAATTGAGAACTCCTCTTCCATCCTGAACTGACCCACACAGACATTTGATCAGAGTGTGAACGAAAGTCAAGGTGATGTTCCCTCTTTCGCTATTCTCAGACCCGACGTGCATTAGGGCGAAAGACTGAGTCCCGTTCACCTCATCACGTCTCATCCCTGCTGTTACACGCAAAGGCAAATTGCTGTCACTGCAGAACAAAAAGGGAAATGGTTAGGGTTTTGTTTCCTTTTCTGTTTGTTTTTAAATACAAGTTTAATATTAGGCTAAGTTTTTGTATAGCTCAGATCATTAAAATAACAAAATGTCACGTTGTAAAGATGAATGTCAAAAACCTGTCGTTCTTGTCATTTGTATTCAAGCGGGCATTTATGAGCCATTGTGCCTACTGGTATGGATGATGCTTAAAATATAATTTGCTGGGACAAAGACTGAATCCCTAAAATAATTTTTTTGTTGCTTTTTTGTTTTTCATTTGCTGTTGCATGATGATATAGAAAACGGATTTGGAAAGAGGCAGGGCTGTGCCTATTTCAGATTGCAACATTGTGGGGTCTACAGCAAAGGGTTGTTCTGCTTCATACGGTTCACAATAATTGGTTAAATCCTGCAACTATTCCTCTGGGCATTTTACAGCTGGGTGAAATATTTTTAGCAAGAGAAAAAGTACATTTTTATGCACACCTCTACCTGTATTGTTCTATCAACAACTATGAATTTATAAGGTCAAGTCTCATCCTTCAAGTAGTCTTCATATACACATGCACACATGAAAGAAAATGGTTTTAGGAAATGTCAGAATGCTTTATATCAACATTTTCAGAATGAACTAGAATGTTTCATTTCAAAATGTCATTTTCATTTTGAAATTGATCTTTTTAAAGGGTAAGAAAAGAAAAAGAGAAAAAAAAAGGCTTAAATAACTTGAAAACGAAACACATTTTCCAATTTGAATGAAACTTCCTGGTGTACAAACCCAAACCCATTGATTTATTTCTTTTCTCTTTGCTATCGAACTCCAAAGTCTAATATTCTCAGAGGCTGAGTTTTTTACTCAGATTCCAAACCAACGGTCGACTAAAACTATGCTTTCTGTTTCCTCTGTGCCTGCACACCAGATGTATCGTCAGGTGTAGCTTGCATATCTGAGTGATGCAGACATGGCTACACGAGTGTGTAGTTCCTGTCCCTGATCTGTTTAGAGGCATGATAGGTACCATAAATTATTATATAACTAAATTTTGTCCAAAGAAGATCTGTATCGGTGGAAAGACTGCAATTTTTCCCTTGTCAAGGAGAATCCACAGCAAGGCAGAAAATTCCAGGCATTTCAACATGGGGAGCCATAGGGGGTTTCTTCTGTTTTTTTCTTTTTGTTTGTTTGTTTGTTTGTTTTTTGTTTTTTTGTTTGGTTTTTTTTTTGTTGTTTGTTTGTTTGTTTTTTCTTTTCATTTTTTTTTTCCTTTTCTTTTTCTTGGGATCTAGAATGTTTAGATTCTACCTGATTTGTGAGGGGATCAGACAGGTCCATCCCAGGCATCCCTTCTAACCAGCAGGTTGTCAACAACCAAGAGCCTACTACACGTTACTATCTCCTTCTGGTTCACTGCATGTTCTGATGAGGTCATGAACATGAAATTCTTTTTTCAATTGTTAATATGTAAAGATTGTTTTACAAGACTGACATAAAGTCCAATATTACAAAAAATATAAGAGAAGATAGCGTAGAGAATAAAAGGCAGATGAGTCTGACATTGATTCTAATTAAAAATAGAGAAAACATTAGCTAAAAATTAACTGTAAGCTTTTTGCCTTGTGAATCTACTTACCCTTTAAAAATCCTGGGCTGAAGTGTAACATCTGAGACAAGTTCTGATTCAGATCATTGTCTTTTGATGCAGCTGATTTTAACAGCCTGAGTAAGCCAGGCAAACAATTGCCTCTCTCTCTCTCACACTCACTTGCAAACTCTTTTCTCCAATGTCATTAACATACCCAGTTATTATAAAGGACTTGTCACTGATCTAAATTCTGACTTAGATGTGTCATTCATCATATCCTAAAAATGTACTAACAAAGAATTAGAAGCTAAAAATATTACTCATAGCAATTAGTGCAGTTTCATGCAAGGTGGGTCTTGAAAACCATTTCCAATTTTTGACAAAATAAAGGTCTATTTGTTCAAATCTGGGGTGTTCCAGTACATGCAGTTTTAGTATCCCACGACATTTTAGTGAAAAAAATAATGAACACTTAAAAAGCAAATAAAAAAAATAAGTTCAAACTACCGGGATATACACGTGTCACAGAGAATTTTTCTCCTTAAATACCTTTGTAGTCTCTCTTTTTCGTATGCTCAGATTACAAGTAAGAAAGGAAAGGAGAGCTGGTGTGGTATGATTTGTCATGCCCATGTATGGAAAAGCCAATCTAAACTGTTTTCACCAAAGAACAACTCCTGGTCTCTCATCTCTTTCCCTTGCTCATTATGGTTGGACTCGGATGCTCTTGAAGGTCTTGTCCAACCCAAATTATTCTATTACTCTGTGATTTTATTTTTGATCGAAGCTCATTCTTCCCCTGGCTCCCTTGTTTGTTGTGTACACTTTACACAGATTCAGGCATTTATTTGATTCTTCTCTGGGATGATTCAGTTCACTTATATTGTAAGAATATTGGGGAGGGGGAAGTCATCTCCCTTTCAACCACAGTGAGTCATATAATTAGTTTTATGTCATATCACGGTACTTCAACCTCATAATTTTTTTTTTCCCTGTGTTAGAGTTCAATAGCATATTCTGGCCTTCAAAATAGTGAAATTATTTACTTTATCTAAAATCAATGTCTGTACTACAATACACCTTATTAAAAAAACAAACAAACAAACAAACAAACAAACAAACCAAAAAAACCATAAAATTTCGAAGTACAGAAAGCCAGACTATACGAGCAAATAACCCCAGTCAAACTGGATCCCTATGAAACTCAAGTCAGTCTCAAAGGAGCCTCCGGATGCAGTTCATTGCTGAATAGGGGTATATCCAGCTGACTTCCAAATAGAAAGGATGAATTCCCCCAAGATAACATCGACAAGGCTTTCACCAAACCATTGGACAAAAATTTATTTATTCTTCCACCCCTAGCACAGAGATGAGACAGACACCTACAGCTACGCAGATCTCTTCAGATCCTGCAGTGAAATCCCCAGATGCCATTAAGTCAAAGTCCACAAAAATTATAGTGCAGTGATGAACGAAGAAAACTCTCCCAAGTCCCGAGGCAGAGCTTTAACAGAGAAAAAGACCTTCTTTGCCATCGGCAGGTTTGCCCAACCTTATTTTGAAGATTTTCCCATCATTAATTTAAAGGTATTAAATGAAGAAAGATCAGCAGAATTAGCAATAAAATGCACTAGCAGTTGCTGAAGCTGTGATTCACAGCCTGGTATGCTAGTTGAACAATTGTGATGGTATTTTAAGGAAGGAATCACAACCTATCTGTGATTTAATCCATGCTTCTCCCTTCTTTAAATAGTTATTTAAATACAAATTAATGATTAAACTCGTATTTCTTGAGGATTAAAAGCATCTGTAGGCATATTTGTCAACATTAGCGTAAAACCAGTTGGAAATTATGAACAAAGTGCTGTTAAGTGACTGTATGCAACTGTACTCTAGAGTTCCACTTGCAGCTGAAATCACTATTTCTGTTGGGTATCCCATCTGTTTTACACCTATAAGCTGATAGGGAAGAACATGAGGTCTCTCGGTGGTCAGTGCTGATGGTCATACATATCTTGTATGTTCAGCTATCGAAATACCACGGGGTAGGGAGAAGGTGTAAATTACTCAGAAGCTGTCTGGTTGGTGGTGCATGCTTGAAACAGCTGTACGGGGTCCCGAACAAAGCGCAGCAGTTGTAGTGAGAAAACTATTAGCATATGCATGAATAAGTAGGTGTGAAAATGCTGGCTATCAACATGCAGTGTGTACTGTATTCCAGCTGAGTAGGTGTAAAAAACATCCTCTTGACACAGAAGTGTGAATTTCAGGGAGACAAGCCTGATGAAAGCCAAAGATTTGTATTTGTTTCATTTGTTTAGATAGAGGACTGTGTACTTCTCCGGTGTTATTCTGTTATCAGTAGATTAATTTTTCCTTACTATAAGTCAAACAAAGCAAGCCACTGAAAAGCATAAAGTAATTGAATGGCAACAGGGTAGGACTGAGAATCACAACGGGTTTTGAACTAGCTCTTTGAGGTGGCAGATGCAAATTTCTTAGGGGCAATAGTCATCAGAACTTCAGTTCCTTCACCAGGCTACACAGAGTTCATGGCCCAGGCTTCTGTATGACTCTTTATTGTATGTGCCTGTTAAGACTACCACTAAAAATCAAAAGAGAAACTGAGCCATTCCTTTGCTGGAGAGCATAAAACCTGTCCGCTGAAAAAGGACACTTGAAAATCCTGCTCCTGGGCACTTGAGGGCATTTCACATTTCAGTCATTCACAATTTATATTTATTTGAAAAATTGTGTTGCTCGGCAGTCTTTTCTAATAGCAATATAATGGTATTGCAGCTGGAATTTAATGGTACACTATTACACTTCAGGGCAACCACAGCACAAGTGTATCAATTCTGGGATGAGTCAATGGTGAAAGAGCAATATTGAGGTCATATTTTTCCTCTTTCTGTACATCACTGGGACAGAGGTATAGAACTTTTGGCAGAAATGTAAAAGATTATTTTTCAGTGATCTAGTTTTATTCCAGACAAATTTCTATATCTGTTACTGGAAGCTTTGCAGGACTACCTTGTTCTATTCTCTGACAGGATCTGTCACAGTGATATCAGACCTCATTTGTCTTTCTTTTTAATATAACTTTTCAACACTCCTTGAAACTTATTTTCTGTCATAATCACACATGTTGCAGAAAACAGTAAGACCTCTGTTCGTTCAAAATCATACTTTTAATCTAGAATTTAAGAAAATGTCATCTCTTTTGCTATTAAACCTTGGTTTTGCAACTGATAGACGTGTGAGTTTTAAAACGGGGTCAAACCAGACGTATTCCATGTTTTTCTGTACAGGTTCTTGCTTACTAACTCATTTAGGGAGAAAAGGCATCAGACCATAAAACTGTCCATGCTAGATCAGACCAGAGGTTCACCTAGGCCAATATCCCCTTTCCACTGCTTGCTAGCAGTTGATAACTGAAGTAAACCAGAACAATGGGCAAGTCTGTAATACCTTTTTGTAGTGTACTCTTACAGTCTTCAGTGGATTGTGTCTTGGAAACTTCTTGAACTAGAGGCTGCTTGTTTGTATTTAGCAGCCTTAGTTGGATTTTCATTTCAACCCAGATAATCATTAAACTGTCAGACTAAAGAATCAGCAAATGCACTTTTTCCTGCATTTTGGATCTATCTGCCAGTCTCCATATATAAACATTTGTATATATAGCTGTAGATATAAATAAATATATGTATATACGAAAGAGAACAGGGTTGCATGGTACTGCCATTGCTGTATTAAGCCCATTTCTAGAGAAATTAAAAGGAATGACAAAAGCTCAAGCCAACTTCATGCCCAAGAGGATCACAAGTCTCTACAGGGATGATAAACTAAATTACCTTACACTGATCTGCATGTAGCCGTTCAACTTGGGAAAGCAGTCATCACAGATTCAGAGATACATGGAGAGGACATTCTTTTGCATTCTAGAGATTAAAGTCCTTATTGAAGTGGCTGAAGATCTTGGACTACTGTCAAGATCATTTATAATTAATTTTATTTTTAAAACCTATCACTGGATAACATAAATAAACAACCTTGTGAACAGATAAAGCAATTTAAACCTTTTCTTTTATAGCAGAATACTAAAGTGAAAGTCTGTTTTATTTCTTTTTCACCCTGCAAAATTTGCTGACTAATGGCTGAGCTTCAAAGATGGGTACATGTAAATACCTGGACTATAGATAATTATGGTATTTCCCTGTTTTGTCCTAGTAAATATGTTTTTTGTTGATACAAACCCACAGGCTTTGTATTGACCTGACAGCACAGGGTCTCTGAACTGAGTACATAACTCACATCTTTGTAATGAATAGCTTTTTGTGTTATTTGGGACTGGTAGAGCCTGTAGTGCACTTTCAAACTTCAGCTGGGAACCCGTAAAGAGGGAGCAGATCATACAAAGAAAATGTGAGTAGAAAAAAAATAATTACTTTAGTGGACTGAAAACTGAGGAAAAGGAGTCCCTGCCATGAATATCATACAGTTCTCTGCATCAGGACGCTGTTGACTTGTTACTCCATCTCATGCATTTCTTTTCATGAGGACTGAAGCTTTCAACATTGTGTCCCAGAGGCACATTGGAAAGGTAAGCATAAAAGCAAAGAGAACTAGTAAGTTTTCTGAATAACAATTTTAGCTGAAAAAGTATTTTCTGTGTTAATTTCCGCTATGTGTTTGGTACTGGAATTAATAAGAAAAAAACATCAGGTTTTTATTAGACTGTTAAACATTAATTAAAGTAACAATAAAGTCCTAGCTCCAAATACAAGAGATAGCGTTCCCTTTTGCATCAACATTTTCAGTGTAATGCCATCAAGATGTAAGAGTTTTTATCTACTGAGAGTAGGACAGAAATTATAAGCAGTTTTCTCCAATTCATATGTGAATGACAGTACTGAAAGGCATACATAGACTTACTTCTTTTGGTCACATTTACCTGCAAAGCTGCCCCTAAAACTATACTTTGTTCTGTATTCAACTCCATGGATAGATAGTAGGAGAGCTGTGAGTACTTCTGACAATTGACCCACCTGAGGGTAGTGGGAATGAAAATCCTTATTTATCATAGAAGAAGGGGTCAGGATCAGGGCCAGATTAGAGAATCACAGAATCACAAAATCAGAGAATGGAGGGGGTTTGAAGGGACCTTTGGAGATCACCTTGTCCAACCCCCCTGCCAAGACAGGGTCACCTAAGGCAGGTTGCACAGGAATGCATCCAGGCAGTTTTTTGAAATCTCCAGAGAAGGAGATTCCACAGCCTCTCTGGGCAGCCTGTTCCAGTGCTTTGGTACCCTCAAAGGAAAGAAGTTTTTCTTCGTGTTGAGATGGAATTTCCTTTGTTCCAGTTTGTCCCCATTACCCCTTGCCCTGTTGCTGGGCAGCACTGAAAAGAGTCTGGCCCCATCCTCTAGACAGCTGCCCTTTAGATATTTATAAGCATTGATGAGATCCCCTCTCAGTCTTCTCTTCTCCAGGCTAAACATACCCAGGTGTCTCAGCCTTTCCTCATAAGAGAAGTGTTCCATTCCCTCAGTCATCTTCATAGCCCTCTGATGGACTTTCTACAGTAGTTCCCTGTTCTTCTTGAATTGTTGAGCCCAGAACTGGACACAGTACTCCAGATGTGACCTCACCAGGACAGAATAGAGGGGGAGGATCATAGAATCATAGAACGGTTTGAGTTGGAAGGGACCTTGAAGATCATCTAGTTCCAAACCCTGGATGACCTCCCTCGACCTGCTGGCCATGTTTGTTTTAATGAACTCCAGGATGCCATTGACCTTCTTAGCCACAAGGGCACATTGCTGGCTCATAGTCAACTTGTGGTTCACCAGGACTCACAGGTCTGTCTCTGCAGAGCCACTTTCCAGCAGGTCAGCCCCTAACCTGTACTGGTGCATGGGGTTATTCATCCTTAGGTGTAGGACCCTACACTTGCCCTTGTTGAACTTCATTAGATTCCTCTCTGCCCAACTCTCTAGCCTGTCTGGGTCTCACTGTGTCGTGGCACAGCCTTCTCCTGTGTCAACCACTCCTCCCAGTTTTGTATCATCGGCAAACTTGCTGAGGGTGCACTCTGTCCCCTCATCCAGGTTATTGATTAATACGTTGAACAAGACCAGAGGCAGTACTCACCCTTGGGGAACATCACTTATTACACACCTCCAACTGGACTCTGCACCACTGATCACAACCCTCTGAGCTCTGCCATTCAGCCAGTTCTCAATCAATCTCACTGTCCACTCATTTAACCCACGTTTCCTAAGCTTACCTATGAGGATGTTACGGGAGACTGTGTCAAAAGCCTTGCTGAAGTCAAGGTAGACAACATCCACTGCTCTCTCCTCATCCACTCATCCAACCATGCCATCATAGAAAGCTCTCAGATTGGCCAAGCATGATTTCCCCTTATTGAATCCATGCTGACCACGTCAGACAACCTTCGCTTCCTGTACATGCTTAGAGATGACATGGAGAATTAGACCAGGTTGCTCAAATCTCCACTTGAGATTTGAAGAATTGTAAATGAGTGCAGGTAGGCCAAGTTGTCTGCCACAGTAGTCAAATCAAAAACCAGAACTTTAGATCCTTTTAAATTTATACTAAAAAATAAAGGTTTCTATGCCTTTACAGAAGCTGAAGTTGCTAAGAAGTGTTGGTTGAGGATGACTGTCTTGGACATAAAGCTCACTTTAGGGACATAATTTCCTTTTGGGATTTGGTTTCTTATATATTATGAACTGACAAGAACTATAAATGACTACTGTACGTACTAATTAGAAAAATATATTAGTAAAGATAAAAACCAACTATAATAACTTTAACAACAAAATTGTTAAAGTTATTATAGTCCTGGATGTGAAAAACTGTAAGATTCCTATGGGTAGGATATAAATTTCACACTGTGCCTTAGCCAGGGTTTATGAAGGATAGTTGGGAGAGGAAGAGAAATGCAACAGTGAAGGAGAACTTTTAAAGCTCAGAGAAAAACCTGCTAATGAGAAGACAATCCGCATGGCCTTGGAAAAGAGTATGTCACCAATGACTAATCTTTTGATCTGCCACAAATCTCAGTTCTTAGTCCTGGAGAAATCTGTTGAGTATAAACTAAAATGAAGCAAAGCAAAATAAAGCAAAGCAAAATGAAATTAAATTACATTACATTAAATTGCATTAAATTAATAAAAAATAAAATAAAATGCACACATAAAGAGTGAAATATCTGAGAATTTCTAATTTTTGCCATAATGATCCCCTTCTCTTCTTTTTCAAATGTCATCCCTAATTCTGCAGTGTATCATGCCATCACAAAGACATCCATTTAATCAAATGCCTTCTGCACCTGGGACACTTCTAGTCAATATCTAGTAAACAACCAGTGTGTTCCAATCTAAAGTAGGGACACTATGTTTCAGAGAGATCCATTGATCTCAAATGGCAGAGTTGGTCTTCTTTTGTGAAAAGAATCTTTCAAATAAAGCTACTTGAGTGTTTGAAGGTGTGCGTACTTTGATGTTTCAAAGCCTCAATTATTTAGGTACCACAGAGCTGAGCATTGTGTATCTGCCAAAGTCTCGTTTAAAAAGCTCAGATGGCTAAGATGTCATGTTCTGTTCAAAGTCTTCTGGTGACTGAAATTAAGAGAAAAACCCTTTCATTTTAGTGACTCCTAAGGCTCTCTCAGCATTCACTCTGTTGTGCTTCAGCATGACACCATTAAATGCTTGCTTGCAATTTGAGTACATTGTCAACAGAGCAGATGGATTCCAACTAAGGAAGTGGTATTTATGCTGATAGTCTGTGGTAAAAGCAAAACAAACAAACAAAACCCACAGCTTCTGGTATCTCTTATTAAAGGGATAGGAATCAAGTGCCTGGCTGAAAAGCAGTTGTCCGAATACTATTGTCTTTCATAATTAATTCAGTCTTTGTCTCCAGGATTGTGTAAAGGCAGGTGTTCACCTCTCCTTAATTTACTACAGTTGAGGAGAGAGTAATTCTGTCAATGATGCATCATGCTGCTTTCTCTTATTACTAACCTGTTATTGATTATTTCTATGTAGATTCTTGAGCTAAGTTGCATTACAATAGTTCAGCAAGGCAGCAACATCTGGGCCACTGAGGAAAATGTGGTATCCAGACAGCAACAAGATCACCCTTTAAACAAAATGGTTGAATAGAAATAGGTGGTTGAGAGAGGCAAGGAAAGATTTACGGGTGGTGTGGTGGGTGTGAAAACACAGGCTGAACCCAACTTTAAGCTCATAACTGAGGTATTTAGGCTAGAATACTTTAGATAAATTACTCTCTGCTCCCTCTTTAGATGTTGGAAAGCTACAGGAACCTCCAGGGTGATTCAGATCTAAGCAGAGTAAATTGCCACTTCAGGAAGTATATTTTTCTTTTTTGATTATATAAATAGACTAAGCTACTAAGTAAATGGTCTTAGCTAAAAGACTAAAATTCAATGGAATTAATCTCTGCCTTTCTTCCTGTTCATGATATAAAATGTGTTCCCTGATTAAAAAGGAGAAATAATATGAAGGAAGAAGTAAAATACAGGTGGAAGAGTTAAGGGTATAACAGGTGAAAAGATAATAGACATAAGTCCTTTATATACCAGTATAACTTACCATTGAGTCTAACTCTGAGTTTTGGGCAAAAGACGGAATCAGCTCTGAAAAGACGGATTATTCTTTTGCTGCCTGTTACAGGATTTTCGGTATCTTTCTTTGAGGTATCTTGCGAACAGCCACTAGATGGATCACCAGTTTGAAAGAGCACAGCAGTTCCTATAGTGCAGTGAAGTGCTGTAGGCCAGCAGGTTGTCCTCTTCTGCTGTCACATCACCATTCCACTTTCACACACAGGACCCTTCACTTTCTTGCTCTGTGAGTGTGCACATGTGGGTGGAAAACCAAGGTTTAAGGCATGAACAGGTAGAGTATTGCACCTTTTCAGCTGGACCCAGATGTACCAAAAAGGTAAGTCTGGGTGTTAAAGATAAGCAGCTGAGAGTCTTACACAAGTCCATTTGCCACAAGCAGTGCTAAGATGCATCTCTTCATGTAGTCTTTTGTTCAGTCTACTCAGATGTTGGTACTCATTGCAATAAAACCACTACCTGCCGGCATTTTGTGAAGTGCTTATCTCCTGTTCTACTATGTAAATACAAACTGAGAGAAGAGTAGTGTCTACAGGCACATAATTTAGCCCCAAAACTGCCATTGTGTTGTTATTACATCAAGTTTTCTTGCAATAAAAAGAGCTTTCAACTTCAGGCACTTTAGGGCATGGGTAAACAAGAACTGAGTGTGGAGGTTGTTAACGGAAGTGACTTAAGTCAATTGAGAGTTGCAGGATTCACTATGGACACCCGAGGAGTTAGAAGCCTGATAATAGGGACTGTGGACTTCCCTGCAACTCTAGAATGAACTCGTTTTATTTCATCGCTTCACCACCATCTTAATCTAGAAGATATCTCCCATGAAAAATGCAAACTTTTATCCATGCTGACTATTATGTGCCTAGGTTTGTTTTGGGTAGGAAAAAAAAAAAAAAAAAAATTGGTGGTTTTGTTTGACTTTTTATTATTTTTAATGAAAACATATGCCTTGCAAAATGTAACCACATTTTCTACATTTTTCAGTCACAGGCACCCAGGCAAATTGGGTTGATTCACTTTCTTTTCTATATTTGAAAAATAAAAGATTAAGGAACTCACCCAGTAAATTACAATTTTCCTTCCTTTATTTTAAGGCCAAGACCTGTTAAGTTTTCTGTTCAAGAAAACCCCTAAGAGTATTTAATCACATGACTTTGAGAGAATTTGACACTTTGATCACTCTTCTGTCCCTACACAGAGTTTTCTCAGTTAAATGAGGTTACCTAGAGAGAAAGAGGTAACATAATCATTTAGACTATGTTTAATTTGTTTGAATTTCTCAGTTTAACTAGCTATAAAGAATTCACTTCTACTTTAAAACAAAAGTTGGAGAGTTTAATTAAATTGACTTCTTCCTGAAGTGGAAGGAAGGAAGAGGTATCATGACTATGACTTTTTTGAAATCTCAGCTAGTATAGTCTGGGTGCCAATTAGAAAGACAGATGGACACTGCAAGTTCCTCCAAGTCCTTATACTGAGCAACCTTATTAATTATCGGACTTTTGTATAGCACAAACAGGTAGGTAGCCACACCATTACGAAGGAAGTTAGATTCCCTGTCTAAACTGGGTGCATCAACTGCCTCATTTCAACGCACCTCCCTATAATAATGTCAAATTGAGAATGGAGATAATTTTTTTGTCTCTAGGGAGAAAAGAAAATAAAAATTCCTATATTTGTTACTGAGATAATTCTGCAGGTCAATATAATTTTTAATAAATTTTTAGCTGTGGCTTTAAAATATTAGTGAGAGAGAAACAGAGAGAACTGATTTGGAAGATAAAAGAAAGGGGGAAATCATAGGAAATAATAATACTAAAAAAATCTAAAACCAGCTAGTAAGCTAAAGTGACTTTAATTTTTCTGGTTTATTAAAACATATTCAAGTCTTTGATGGTCTATGTAATCTGGTATCCCATCAATTACAATCTCAAAAGATTTCTGAAACATTTTTTAAGCGAGAAGTAAGTAAATTATGGGTTTGTCTTTTAAAGTGTGTTTTATTATGTCATTACTTCAAATAATGTCAGTAACTCGGTACCAGTTTGAATGGTTATGGAACATTTGTAATTCAAGGGGGTGTGATTATCAGTGTATATTCTGGTATAAAAAAGACTTTAGCCAGATTACTTTTTATCGGCTCATGAATTTAGATGCAGTTCCTTTAGCTCCATAATGCAGCTGTCTGGGGGTAGATATATGCAGTCCTCCAGATTGGCTGCCATTGAAAACTTGTAGTGTGAAACTTGATAGTTTGTGTTGGGAGAAACTCCACTGGTTCATGGGTAAAGACACTTTGAAGCAAAAGAAAGAGGAAAAAAAAAAGACAGGAAAAAATAATAATGAAAGTCAGTGAGCCATTTCACAGCTGAGATCTGTTTCTGCAACTCATCCTGTGGACAGAACGTGCTGGTCAATCACCTGAGCCA
Organism: Alca torda; assembly: GCA_008658365.1. Taxonomy (NCBI): domain Eukaryota; kingdom Metazoa; phylum Chordata; class Aves; order Charadriiformes; family Alcidae; genus Alca; species Alca torda. The sequence continues at coordinate 7,256,814 of CM018101.1, forward strand.
TTCAGTAGGTTTAATGCATGTTTTAGCTTCTTCCTCCAACAAACAAAACCTGTACTGTATCTGACATGAAACCATTAATTTAAACGCCAAATTCATTCTTTATACTTAATGTGTTCGCATTTAGATTCTAAAACCATTTGCAAAGTGGAGAGGGGAGGCAAAAGCAAAGGTTGGCAAAATTCATAGTGCCAGCAGTTTTCCACCCATTGAAGATTAAATGCAGCACATTCTGTATACATCTTCGTGACTATCACACACAGCAAATAATTCAGCAACTTCAAATGATTTAATTGGCAAGCTGCATGGCTCTAAAAAAAGCCAGCGGAATCATGCAGAAATTACTCATGTGAACTTGGTCAAATGGTTTTCAAAAGGTGACAAAAAAGCCTTCTTATGAAGGAAGACACCAGTCACATTTCTGGTTAATGCAGATTAGCCTGTGGCTAATATTATGTGTACATTTCTTTCAGCACATAGTTGAATATAGTCACAGCATACTGACTGATTTGTTGGAGTTGGACTTTTTCAGCTGAACCCTGTGACAAAAGAATCCTTTAATAGACACAGATGAAGATTAGGAAGAAACAGGCATAGTTTAGGGGGAAAAAAGAAATACTAGGATTTATTTCAACAAAGTAAATAAGTTTAGGAAATATGAGAGTACTATGAGGGGAGAAACAGAAAGTTTTAATGACCAGACCCTGCTGCTGTATGATATTGAGAATATTGGCTACATTCACAGGACATTTTGGGAACTGAGATCCTCAGTATTCTGGGACTTGGGTTGGACATGACTTCAGATCAGTGTGGGCTTCAAAGCTTTGAGTTTTTTAAATAAAAAGAAAGAAAGAACCAGACAGGGATGTTATTATTTTCTTTCCCAACATGGGTGGAAGAAGTTGTAAAAGAGCTCATTAGTTCTTGTTCCCACAGAAAGGCAGAACTGGTTTTATATGTTGTAGTGCAGAAATACAGAGGGGGGAGTGAATCTGTAGTTAATGGTGAGTAAAATGTTTAACAGTATTAGAGCGGTCGCCATTTTTTGATAAGTGGAGTAATCCATATTGAGAAGAGCTGACTCATTGAGGTCAAACTTGTGAACTGACGTCTTGGTTTCTGTTGGGAGGTCCCAAAGTGCACCACAGAAAACTTTATAATTCATCCCCCTGCTGTTAACTGTTGTTGAACTTACTTAAAAAACAAGCTATGTGTCATTTATTTTGTCTCAGGTGAGTAAAAAATTGTGCTGATGCTCAGTGCTTGGAATATTTTAACTGCAACTTGCAAGAATCGACAGAATTCATTGACGTCCAGCTAAACATTGCAGTGATGATTCTTAAGATAACGATAATAGGAATCAAGAGAAGAAGGTTTGGGTTTTGTTTTTTTGTTTGTTTGTTTTTTAATTAGTGTGAAAAAGGTACAAAAGTAAGCAAGAACGCACTTAGCAGGAACCCAAGGGAAAGAGTAGTTTGGATGAAGCCCTTAGACGGTGCAATAACTGCAGGGGTGCTTTATCCCTACTCCTTGTCCTCTAAAACCCTTTTTGTAACAGCAGTAAAAGAACTAATACAAACCAGGGTGTAGTTTATGTGTTGTTGGTACAGCACTTTGTGAATTTAAAGTGCTATGTAAGTGCCATTATTAGTATTATCAGGTGAGTTTCTCCTTGCATAAAAGAGAAAAATCGCATCAATATAACTGCTGTGTCCTGAGTCTCTGGGACTTTTTAATTAATACATTAAGACTGAAGCTTAAGATAAAGTATTGGAATCTTTATTAAGTATAGGTGCCTTTGCTGGTGGTCTAGTCACATTTCTTGGCATGTTTACAATCCCTTAGCATACACATCTTCAGTCTGATGTGTCTCAACCTTTCTTTTTTTTTTTTTTTTTTTTTTTTAGTAGTTTTCCTGTTCAGAAATTATTTGATTAATTTGAGCGCAGGCTTAAATGTAAGCATCCACTGATATCCCATTGCCAGCAGTGAGATTAGGCATTTTCCTAAAATTCAGAAGTTTGCTGGGGAGGAGTGATCTACAAAACATAGCATCCCACTTCTATAAAAATGAAGCAATATAATATCAAAATGCAATTCCATATTCATTAATTATATTCACTTGCAAGTAACAAAAATGTAAATTAATGTAATATAAAATCAAACTTTTCTTTTTTTTTTTTTTTTTTTTTTTTTTTCCTGCAAAGGTATCTTGATGCCATCTGCTGAGTAATGTACAACTACTGAAGCTAAGAGTTCCTCTGATGAGGTACTAGAATATGGGCATGCACATATAATTTCCCTCGTAAGTACTAGCTCAAATACTGACTGTTTTTCAGGTGAGCTTCCTTTTTGGTGGTTTTCTTTTTTTGGTGTATGTGTATGGGTTTTTTGTTTGTTTATTTCTTTTATTGTTACTCAGGTGATGGATTGACTGAAGCACAATAAAGTCAAGTGATTTGCCCAGGCTTGCCTGCCAGTGAACAAAGGTGTGAACCTATTAAATGAGCAACTCTAGGTAGTCTTATTCATTAAACATCAAATGTGCCCCTTCATTTTGTTAAATGCTCTGTGTAGCCATAGTTAAATGACAAGGAGCGACTGAGTCTCAGCACGGATTGGCAGCGGGCATCAATCATTATTCTGGCAAGGATCTTCAGGAACATATCACTTTGTAGCAAATCTGGCAGTTCTGAATGGGATTATTTCAGATTAGTTTACCAATAACTGTCATGCCTAAAATCTCGACACAATAAGAATTTGTCACTAGTGCCGGTCACACACTTTGTGCCAACCTCAATTCACATCGCCCCATGGATAGTGTTGTTCTATACTAATACCCCAAACAGAATGACAAGGCTTCGGGGCTGAGGAGGAACAAATGGTGCAAAACACCAAGAACAAGATTGGAGCGTGCCCTGTCATTTAGGGAAAGGACAAAGTGTTTTGTACTAGAGATCCACTATTTCACTGGGTCATTCACCCCACAGTACTGAAAATAGCTGAATACAGGAAGCAAAAGCAATCATTTCAAATGCCAATTAGTGCAACGGTACCTGCTGATTGAGGGGACAAGTACTTATACACATCAATCTATGGTAATAACAGGGTCCAGGGTCTTGTTATCACCATATTTGAGCACTGGTGGGAGCTAGGGAAATGTAAGAGATTTAGTCACAGAGGGAATAAATGTAACTTCTGAGGTCATATAGAAAACTTCTGTAAAAATATGATTTGAAATCTCTTTGCTGCTGCCATGCTAGAGCAACAGTAACCAGTAGATACACTCCAGAAAAGGGCAGACCTTTTATGCAGACATTCAGTACAACTTTCAGCATGAAGTGAGGCATCCGCTGAAGGTGAAGGAATGGAGCTTATTCATCGTGGAAGTAGCTGGCATATAAATTAACTTGAGAGAGAGCTGGCTTTAGGTCAGCCTTACAAACCATAGTAAATATAGAAAATAAGAATTGGACCTATAGAAAAAAGAAAGGGAACAATATCTTACGGATATTGGGGAGATACTATTTCCAAGACACAGTGCCTGAATCAAGACACTATCGAGGTCCCGGGGTAATGAAGGATTCAGGCTACCCATGTTCTGCCAGACCTGCCTAACCATATCATCTGATTTTCCATTAACTTCACCTCGTGAATGAGACCACAGGGGTTTTTCTCTTCTAGGTCCTACAATAACATGATATCAACCCTAAGCTAGAACACTGTATGGACTGACTAGACTGTAGCAAAAGCTTTTAGGGTAAAGGAAAGTCAGCTGTGTATGAAAAGTACTGAAAGTGAAGTTTCCTTTTGAACCTCCAATGATGGAGAGAGTTGATGGGGATCACAGACTCGCAGATTTCCGCCATCAACAGAAAAACCCTCCTAAAATGACCCATGGGCCATTAGGTAGCAGTGGAAACATCACTGAGGTTATTCAGCCTACCTAACTTGGTGCTTCACTAAGGAACTGAGGAAGGAAGTGTGTTTTTTCTAGATTTCCTTTATAACAAATGGCAAAACCGGCATCTTCAGAGAGCAATTCACTTATAAATGTCTAAGGTTTTGAGGCACAGAGGAAATCTCACACTACAATGTGTTTATATATTTGCATGTAAGTAGATAGTTCTACTAAGGATAACAAAATGTTTCTGGAAAAAAAAAAAATGTGTAAATAGGACCTACAGTGCATCCAAATAATGTCAGAAGCATTTTATATACTAACAAGGAGATGCAGGAATGTGTCTTCTCAAAGACACACCAATAAGACAGACACAAGCTCAGAAACCAGACTTCTGAAGACCCGAGTCCCTATCCCAGGGCAATAATCGTCAGCTTTCCCTGAATTCTTGATTTATGATAGGACCTGGCTGTATTTTAATCTAAAAATTTCAACTTTCAGGAAGAGTTGATAATCCTGTCTTTTTTTTTTTTTTTTTTTTTTTTTTCCTTTGACAGGGAGCTATTCTCAAAATTTGTCTTAACAGTATTTAGCTTAGCAAAACATACAGCAAAAAAGGAAATAAAGAAAAACTATTTTGGACTGATATAACAGTTTTTGTGTTCAGTAGTATCTATTGCAGTTAGGTTATAATGTATGTTCTGGGTTTTCTGGATGCCATGGGAAAATAGACAATAAATAATAAAGAGTAATTTACTAACTTTAGAATTAGGATCAATGTATTGTTTTCATATTCACACCGTGATAATTTATTAATATATTATAAAAGAAAGTCTTTTTCAGTAACGTGAAAGGAGATGTGTTAGCTTATTCCTGTTGATGATCTGGTCATTTATTCAAGATACTGGAAGTAGTCATTTTTTGTTTGCTGGGGGTGTTTTAAATGCAATTTGTGAAAGAAGACATGTGACATGAAAGGAGAAAATGACAACACTGAGGATCAATATGCTGCATTAATAATAAGTAGAATGTTTTTTGTTTTGTTTTTTTTTTTTAATTATTTATCTGACATCTTCAAATGAGTATGCAAGTACATCCACAAAGACATATGTTATTGACCACCTGGTATGCAAAATTGATTGTGGGACTAGACTGGAGTTCTTCTGTGTCCCATAAACTTCAGTCCTCCTAGGACATTTAGACTTTTCCTGGGAAGGTAGTATAAAAGGATTCATATATCATTAGGGAGCAGCAAGAGCAGGCTGCTGAGACGGGGAAGGTAAGCCAGGAGCCGAGGCTGACAGCAAGAAGAGCGTATCTAGTGATGGTAGCCAGGGTCAGCCACAGGCAGCAATTCCCAGACAAGAGTATAGTGATGAAATAGGTCTGAGGCCAAGCCAGGGAGCCCAGTCAGCAGGTCAGGGTCAGCATCAGTGAGGACTGGGGCATAGGCATGCCTGTGGTGTAGCTTGGACAAGGACCAAGGCCTCAGACAACAACAGTTCCCAAGCCATAGGATGGAGGCCCCAGATGAGCCTTCTCACAGCTTCTTCTCAAAACGAAGTACCTAACAAATCAATGTTCCCTAGTAAAAGTTTATTCAGCAATAGATTCTTAGATTGTAGATGTGCCGCATTAGTATGTATTGCAGTAAATTATAAGTTCCTTTGTCAGGTGGCAATGGAAAACATATTAGTGTCTACAGAAAAAGAAAAAAACAATAAACAGAAAGCAGCTCTGCACATCTGAGATAAACAGAGACTTACTCTAGTTGTTTCATTTCCTATTGCACTGATTGCATTGATTGACAAGTATCACATCGGCTCACAGAGCTGAGAGATAAAACAGTAGAAAGGAAAAAGAGAACACTTTTGTTGTTGTTGTTATTGCTAGTTTTTGTTTGGTTGGTTTTGGGGTTTTGTTTTGTTTTGTTTTTTGGGGGGTTTTGAGGGGTTTGCTTTATTTTTTTTTTAGGTTTGTTTTGGGGTTTTTTTGTCTTTGTTAGGTCCTCTCTATTTGCCTTGTGACACATGTTCATTTCACAGTTTTGGGATGTGGGCACTGTGCCACAGAAACTTGTCTCCCTCAACACAAGGGTATCTGGTTACAAACAAGAACACTCTCTTCCTAGGTGAACAGTCTTCCATTTTAAAATTGATTCCAGCTCACTTCAAATGAAACCCTTGCCTGATATTGTGGAAAAGTTTAAGCAATGTCTACTTTAAATACTTCAAATAGAATGATTCCCTCCAGGCTTAAATAGTAATAATTTTTAATTGGCTGCAGAAAGCGTGATTAATCTAGAGATTCGGAGATGAAGGAACACAGGCACCAAAAATAACATTATCGGTCTGGAGCACAAGATGTTTGGAAATCCGAGGAAATTATCTTTCTGGTTGGGTCCAAGATAACCATGAAGTCAAGCAGTAGTCATAGTGATGATGTGTATATGGATATTATAAAGTATGGTTCATTAAATTGGATCCTGACACCTGAGTGATGGATAGGGCAACCTTCTCTAAAATTCCTGGGTTTATTTTGGGATGTTGTTGGAAGGTGGTCACAAGCATGGAGGCCTGGCATGTGAAGCAGTGACAAAGTGAAGCTCTTATTTTGCATCATTACATTGTGTGGATGTGAAAAATGGCTACAGGAGGTGTTGTCTTTCATCAGGTGAAACGATCATGGTCATGATGTACCTCTCATGGAAGCTTTCAGTGAGAGGGCAGAGGAGTTCTGCTGCCAGCTCACTGAGTTCTCTGTGTAGGACACATTTGATGGTCCCTGCACAAAGGAATTTCATTCACTGATAGTGATGATTAAAATGGACTTGTTTTTAAATCCAGATCTCCATTGAATAGTGCTCTGCTAAGTCACAGTAGCCAATGTTTCCTTCTTGTCCTTCTGGATCCATAGCTCTTGCTGTTTAATGCCTTCAGTTCAGCTGGAGAGACATATAGCATGGTCACAAGTACTGTTTTGTGTTTATACATTTAAGCCATTTTCCTCACAGATATGGAATTTAATCCGTAGAAGGTAGGTTCTGAACTAAGCCCATATGTTTCCATTCCTGTACAGGTGCTGTAATGGCTAGATGTTATGTTAAATGCTTCCTGCGCCTTCTTGCCCTCCTCTTCCTCAAATAACAGTGTATCAGTAAAGGGCATCTCAAGGGAATACTATACATGGCTAATTACAGAAAGCTCGTTTATACCCTGGAGACCATGCTCCCAGAGATTACTTGTTCAAAGAATTGCTCAGATACTTGAAAAGTGGGGTATTTTCAAACATGCTGCTGTCCTCAGTGCCTCTGCTTTTTTTTTCCTGACACAGTTGTAACTCCCATTAAATACTCAACTTTCCCAATACAGTGGAAAGAGAAATACAATTACTAATTTCCAGTTGTACTAGACACCTCAGCCTATTTTGAGATCTAATCCCCATTCACTTCTGGGAAACATCCCTCAAGAGTTTTTTAAAGAACAGAAAGAAAATAAAATGTTTACAGGCAGTTACACAGTCGATGCTCCTTATACAGTGAGGTTACGCATTTACAAAAGATTTAGTACCAAATTCCCCCTCTTCCTTAGGGTATACTGAGACCTAAAACTGCCACCATTAAGAAAAGATTGTCTAATGTTATGAAACTGTTTTCCTTTTTAGTGTTTGTTGTTGGAATTATTCTAGTTTATGTGGGAGCTGGAGAGCAAGAGAAATAGAGAAACAGAGGCAGATGGTCAGAAGATGCAGGCAAGCACAGCGGCACATTTTCGTGGCCTAGATACTTATCTGTGGGACACAGGGGCTCTAGTCTCTTTTGTAATGAGTTATAATTTTGTGTAGGCTGCTTTCCTGTGGGAATAAGGCAACATGATCAATTGGTCTGTAGGTATATCTGGGTCTCCCATAATACCTTTCTGAGCTTCTTGACTGTTTTAAACCCAGTGGGGCTGAGAAGTGATGGTCTCAAGATAATTATGTACTCATAGATTTGAAAAATAATAAGAACAGAGAAAGCAGATGAGAAATTTGCAGTAGCTAGCTAGAACACAAGCATATTTTTATCTTGTGAGGTCTTCATTGTGGAAGTCAAATACAACTCTTCTCACAATCAAAGCAATTCAAAGTCCTAGTCTTCTCAAATACCAATAAACCATCAAGGCAGACAGCTTCAGCATCAGCTGAAAAAAAAAGTAAGTAGCAGAACTTCCTGCCTTTGCAAATACTAACATTTAATGGCAAGAATGCACCAATGGAGGAATATACACCATCTCTGTTTCACGAGTGCACACAACTCAATGCCTACTTACATTGATATTGTTACTAAGAAACATAAACCATTACAAATCATTAATAGGAGGACAACAAAAATAATATTATCAGTAAATGTGGAGATAACAGAAAATTCTAACATAATTCAGTAAAAAGTCAATCAACAAAAAACTCACAAATCCATTGGAAACCAGACTGCTTTAACTATAGTGCTTGTGGCTGTCACTAGTGGACCCTCGCTGTTTTCCTTTCCTGATACTGTTCTTAACTTTCAGTCCTTTTATGTTAATAATTTCTTTTCAATTGTTCTGTGCTTTTGTAGAACAGAAAGTTATGAAACCTCTGAAATAGCCAATTATGGAATAACCTGTAAGTTGGTGTAGTTTCTTCTTAATTAAAATCATGATCCTGAGATCTTGAAGTCATGGATAAGTCATGACACTTCCAAGACTGGAAATGTAAATGCTGTTATCTGGTCCAAAGAGCACTTTGAATGCTTTTCATGTTCCTCTTTAAACTGGCAATGGCAACTATATTCTTTCCATTTTCTGTTTAAAATAAATTTCAATTCTGTATGATACACATGGTATGAGACAATCTTTAGTTTCTTTTCTACATAATCTGCCAAACATTTTGAGGGCTTTGGATGTGGAAGGTATAATGTGTATTTATGTATGTTTGTCTGTATGTACATACAGATATCTCTGTGGGGAAAGGTATGAGCACTAAAAGATTCTGAAATGTGAGAGTTAAAGTTTCATATGAAACCAGTAATTTGTCTCATTATAGAGTAGGAGCTTGACTGTGGTCAGTATGGAAAAAGTCTTTCCTGGTCTTGACATGAGACTTTTCAAATGGGAAAAATATTATTTCACCTCCTTAAAATACCCAAATACACATGCACTCAGATATGTTGTCACCTCAGATTCACAGTAAGAAAGTGTCCTTCGGCATTATTGTATATGCTAGGGTATGGAAGAATCCCATTCCTGGTTTTATTGGTTATTCCATGCTTTCTTTTTCTTTTTCTTTTTATTTTTCCTTTTCTTTTTCTTTTTGTTTTTGTTTTTCTTTTTATTTTTCTTTTTCCTTTTCCTTTTCCTTTTTTTTTTTTTTTTTTTCTTTCCCTTCCTCTTCTTCTTCCTCTCTTTTTCTATTGGTACGTAAGGAACTGCATAATGTTTCTTTTTTTGAATAATCCACACTATATTTAAGAAAAAAAAAAAGTTGTCATAAAATATTCACTGTACAGTGTGTCATTATCATCTAATGCACTAGTTTTAGTGTTATGTCTACATAACGTATATATTTAGATACACATATATACAAATACATACATGCTTATAAATGTAATACCAAACATACACACATATCACACAGACATATGTGTATTCCATATAAGTATCCTCATGCATGCATTAAGACTACATCTCCAAAAATGAGAATCTTCTTTCTTTGTTTTCTGAAAATTTACTTTTAAATTTCAGGTTGTTCCGTACTGTGAAGGAAAATGGGAATGTAGAAAACAGTGAATTTAATTTTAAAGATGGAGAGAGAAAAACAACTGGTTAATGTTTAGAAAAAAACATAACCCAACAAATTAATATTTTTAGTTCTCTAGATTTGAGAGGTTGCTGGTTATACTGAGAGAAGGAAGAGCTCATTATACGGGGAACACATATGGTGTCCTTAAAATACAGCTCCTGAAATACATTATTTTAAGAACCATTATTTACTGTGCATGTAATAAGATTTTATTGTTTATGGTCAGGTAGTTTGTAATTGGAAGTGGGCGGGGTGCCTTCCAAAGGGGTTGGTACCATTCTCAATGAGTCTTTGACTGATAATCAAAGGACACATATTTAATTATATGCTAGTATTTTTTGTATCTTTAATGGGGGATCTGGGGAGGAGTCAATCAGCATTCTGTGGGGTAACCCCCTGAAATGTCCTCAGCATCCCATTCTGCAGAAGCACCTCTCTTTTGCAATACAATGAGTGATGTATATTTCTTGTGCTCCTCTTTTTTTTAGGCTGCCAAATTATGTAGGCTACAGACTAATAATAATAATAATAATAATAATAATAATAATAATAGTAAGAATAATAATACCTGAATCAAATTGCTAACATAATTTTGGACTTTATTGTCAGAGTTTTCTTTGAACGCTGGATTTTTTTCTCTCTCTTCTTTTCTGCAACACACAGCAAAGAGTACTCTTTAATATACTTACTGCTCAGAAAAACCTTCCTGCCTCTGTTAATAGTCCAGCCTTATTTCTTGTTCAGTGACAGATTTTTTTTTTTTTCTTTTTTTTTTTTTCTTAAAATGAAGTGCGTGCCTTCTCTCAGTCATGTTTGGCTGTCACAGACTCAAAGGCTTCCACTCAAAGGGGAATTATGCACATTTATGCGCATTGCAATAAGGAAAGGCAGTAAAAGAAAATGCAAAGGAGAGAGACAGACAGACAGAAAAGCCGAGAGGTGTACCTCAAAAGGGTCTTAAGCCAGATCAGTGTGTAGTCTCTAAATTTTTCTGCAGTCTCCTTTACCTTGACCTAAAGTATTTGCACATTGTAACCCATCAGAGTTAGAACAGGGATGTCAAGAGAGCTGATGCTCCTGTGATACAACATTTGGGAGGGACTGCAATCCTCCACTCACAGTATTTAGAGACGGCACATTCGGATTGCACCTGGGACCTATCACTGAGAGGGACCATGAAAAGTTATTTAAATTCTCTAAACAGTCCTCAAAATTAAGGGGAAGAAGAAACTTTTGGAATAAGGATCCCCGTTTCACAGGGAGAAACCTGATCCACGCTTTTTCTAATTCCTCTATTGCTACTTTCCAGACTGATGTAATTTGTTATGAATATTTATCAAGATTCTAGTTTTAAACATACTAATAAGAAATTTCTAAAATCACATCAAAATGTAAGCCCATAAATTCCGCTGCCCCATTCTTCATCAAATACATATCTCCCTTTCAATTTAGAGCTGATTAAATTATTGAAGTATTGGCTCGTCTCCTTTCTCTTTTGCCTAAAACTCGGTGCCTGAGTTCATTGCTCAACCACAGGTAGTGTCTTATATTCTGCGCTACATACTGCCATGACTTCTTCCATGCAACTGGCACAGAAATTTCAGTTTCAGGGCCAAGAGAGATTAAAACTTTTATAGTTTCCCCAGTTTAAAGACTAGAGACACCAAGAGCTTTGAAGTACTAAAAATCGTACCTGACAGCAAGAAAGTTTAACGCAGATGCTCACATGCATGCACACACACAGAAAATATATATGGATGGTCAGAGTTTTATGGTGATCCCCTGACGAGCAGATTAGAAAGAATTCTTTTTGTTTGCCTCAATGAAAAGGCAATAATAGGCTGTTTGCCTTATGCCAGCGTTTCCCCTCTCCCTCCTCTTCACCCTCAAACCTAATGTGTTGTTCAGTAATGCCCATCAGTCCTGTAAGAATATAACAGAATTATTCATTACTTCACTTGATGCCCCGAAGATTGAAAAATAGTTGTTACATACCAAGAGATGATTGTGCACTGAAAGATTAATAGACGTAAGGATTCACCAGCTGTCCACTCTATTCAGAAGGAAGCAAAAAAAAGTATATGTAAATCATTTTGGCTGCTGGCACAAGATGTTGTACAATATTTGCCCAGCTGCGGGGGCACCACAATAAAAAAGGCTCAGCTTCATTTAGGCCTTAGTACCTTCCTACCTAAGGCTGTGCCGTGATGGACAGTATCGTTAGCGCCTGAGCTCCAAGAGCTGACTTGCTCAGGGGCTCACACCTTTAGCACTTCATGCAAATGAACCTCTTTCTATGCAACTGACCCTCGATGTAGAAAAGTTTAAATAGAAATGCTTTCAAACCATAAATTAAAGCAAGCCTCCCTCCATCCCAGTCCCATACTGCTCTCTTTCTGTCTCCCTCAATGTCTGGAAATGGAAACTTTAAATTAGTCCATATAAATCTGTTTTTCAGTTGCTTTGTGTTATAGCACAATAGAGCTTTCTTTGCAATAGCAGAGGGGTTTGGGGGGATTTTTTTTGTTTTGTTTGTTTTTTTATCAGCAAAAACAACTGTATATAGAGCTTCAAAATCAGTATTACAAAGATTACTAACAAAATAATATAAGAAAGAGAGTATGAAGAGATGCATGAGCAGAGAATAATGGGGATTTTAGAGGACCGAAAAGAAAGTATCAGTGAGGTAAATGCACAAAATTATTATTTGGTTGTTATGAATGATAGGTATTTTGGTTGTACTTCCAAAGTCCATATGCTGTTATGTCCCCTTTTGGACTAATTTCTTTACATAAACACCAAGAGACATGTTTATATAAAATTTAAACTTCACGTATTCACCACACATAAACTATTCCCTACAAGAGATACAGTAGGTAAGACTATAATTTTGCACACCATATGATCAGTAAAGAGAAAAATAGGTGCTGCTAGAGTGATCCAATGGAGGTATCCCTTCTTCCCTTCCTACAGGGCTAAGTCAATATTTGGTTTGCTACAGAGATGAATATTAATTTTAAAAGATGACTCAGTTAGGATACCGATAGTTAAAAAATAAGGAAGAAGAAATATCTGTCACACACATACAAGTTACTAAGGGAACTTAGAAGACGATATTGGAATCCTTGTTTTCCAAGGTGGTAACTCATGTAACAGGCTTTCTCTAGAGTGACAGAGTGACAAAGTACCAGAGAAAAACTTGGAGTTTACATTGTTGGAACTCCAGGCTGTACACAAAAAGTTTCTTTTTCCTTACATCAAAATCTTACTTTGGAGGAGAATTCACTGGATGAAGTATGTGTTCACATTTAGAAATGCATTATGCATAGTTAGTAAGTGTGAAAGTTGGAAATTGTTAATCTCGGCAAAGGAGGAGGAGTGAAAAGAAATGTTTGATATCTTTAAGGGCTCTTCAGGCTGATTATCTAACCTATTCCAAGAAAGATTAGAGAACGGCTTGCCCAGAGGTAGAATTTGTAATAGACCAAAATGTTTTCTTGATAATAGACTTCTCTATAAACATGACCTCTAATGTGTTTATATGTTTGCTAACCAAAAAAAAGTAATCAAAGCTAACCAGCTGCTGCTAGTGCTATTGTTCCTGAACTCCATGGCTTGCAAATCAGAGGAAAAGACATAGGGATTAAACACACCTGGAAGATGATCATTGCTGAAGCTGAGTTTAAGGAATTTCAGTCTTTAAGGTCCACCATAGAAAAGTGACCTCACTCTGATTGCCTAGTTGGGACAGCTGCTTGCCAATTGCCAGCCTATCTGAAACACTCTGCTAATAACAGAAAATATTATTACTGTTCTAGCCAGGCTTGGCATATCGCTATATTGAATTACAAAAGCTAACCAGTTCATTCTTTTACCTCAACTCAAAGGGGCTATAGCTCAAACTCAGTTCTATCGAACTCAGTGGGAATTTTGCGATTGCCTATTTTTTGCTTGGCTTTTTTTTTTTCTTGAGATCAAAAAGATTTCTCAGGCTTAAAATGTCTGAAAGCAAAATCCCCTACATTATCACTGTCACTGTTCTAGCGAGCACCTTATGTATTAAAAAGAACAAATACGGAACTGTGTGAGAGAGCTAATGGTGTTGAATAGAAAAGTATCCATGAACTAACAGTAGATTATAGCTGGAAACAGATTCCTTCTTGTTTTTTTTTCTTTTCAGACTTAATTTTGGACAGCGCAAGGGTTTGGAGTTTTCTCCTGAGAAAAAAGTATGTGTGCTGGATATACCTACGTACTTATCACATTTGTGCCTTTAGCCTGTTGCTAGCCATGATTCTGACCAGCACAGTCTAAGAATAATTATTAGTCTAATTTTTGCCAGTCAGTTGATTATAGTCAGTAAACTAGATAGCCTTACTGTTGAACTCTTATTCAACTTCAGGTCACATAAGACTCAGACCTCAGATGGAGCCGTAAAACTTCAGTGACCTCAGACCTCAGGTTCTAGATTATTTTAAGTGGATCATCTTTGACACTGCATATAAAATTTGCCTTTTAGGAAAATACTGATTATGTTGATACTTCCCAGTAAGGGTAGGCATTAAGAGCACCCTCAAGAGCAGATGTGTCTGCCTTTTGTATTGCAGACTTAGCCTGAAGCTTACATACCTTCCTACCCATACAAGTGCCCCCATGCCCAAGCCCACATATCACTAGTACATGGCTGAGGGTCTTCAAGGCATAATAAAGTGGGCTTTCCTACACAAAGCCACCTTGTCTCTCCTCAGCCGCCTTTTGACTGAGCTCTTTCTCTGCTTCTTTGCAGATGACTCTGAAGACCAACCTACATTCTTGAGTTAGAGTGACAGCTTCAGTTTAAGTACATTTGTCCCTGACTACGTCCCTTAAGAAAGACACCTTAAGGCAAGGTGTCCCCATATCTCCTCCCCTTCCAGCATTTGCAGGGATCCCAGAGGATGTTCACCAGCAGCTGTGTGGACAGAAGACATGAGGAAGGGTGAGTACAGTGAAATTAGGGCCCCTCTGGGGGCTTCTTTCTCAGTCTACTGGAGGCACAGCAATAGCTCTCTGCTTCCACTTCTCTGCTCACGTAACGAGGAGATGATATTTCCTTGCCTTGCAGGGGTTTCACAAAGCTTAATTCATCAGTGGTCTGTGAGAGACCACTGTGAGGGAGTTTTTGCAGGGATGAGTACCTCAGAATGGCCTAAATAATTTATCCCTTGCTTTTTCTTTTACCCAGTAGGCTTCTCTTTAAAATGCTTCCAGCCCTTTAAAGTTTGGGATCACACTGTACTTGCAGAAAGAAAAAAAAAAATTACAAAGAAAAATGCATAATGTATGATAATGTTGAAAGTAGCAAGAATTAAAGTAAATGGTCTGATATAAAAAGGGTTTCAAACAGGATTAATAATTCTGCAATTTGTTATACAAAGTCAATTTTTCCACTTCCAAAGCTAAGTTGCCTGGTGGGGTTTATTGGCTCACTCATTATTAGGTATATATCACTTTTATTGTTTCACATTCTTATGTGTTTATAAAAAAAAAAAAAAAGACATCACTCATGAATAAAACATTTTTGCTCTAAGCTGCCATATATGAAAGTTGGTCTGAGAGCCTATATCCTCTTTTATTGAGAAAGGGAAATACATTATATATTTATATATATTTTTATATATATTTATATATTTATTTATATATTTATGGGACAGGCTATGTTGGGTGGTTTTGTGTGTTTGTATGCATATGAACATATATATGCGTATGTACATATGGTAATAGGGTAATATGTGTATGCATCTATTGTGTATCCCATTACCATGTATATACACAAAAATCTTTGAGAAAAGCCCTAGTGATGTTAAGAACATTTTTTTTTTTTTTCCTTTCTGATAAACCTTCTAAAGCCTGCCCTCTTCTGCTCAATCTGACCTATTCTGGATGGCATCTTTCATAAATGTCAGTTTGCTTTCCCCCGTCCCCTATCCATCAGGTCTCTCAGCTGATCATATCCACTGTGTTAAACCCTGGTTCCTCTCCTAATCTGTGGCAGAATGGCTCCTGTCCAAATGTCACCTTACAACGCTAGACATGATTGAGCATCCAGGCGGCAGCCAATGTACTGCTACAGATGATGTGAGGAAATGTTAGCTTGATAGATAATAGTTTTATTTTTGGTCTTCTTAATCACTCTGCACCTGGTAGGAGTTTTATATGAACAGATTAGTAGTATCAAGAGACAGATAGAAGTTGATAGGGAACATTTTTATGTATGAATGCATTTATTTATTTATTTAGACTATTTGGGTGAGGGGGTTGGGGGGGGGGAGTTTTTTGGAGATTTTTTTTTTTATTATTGTTATTATTACAGCTTATGAAAGTTAATTTCCCATCAGCAAATTTGGGCTGGAGTTTTAGAGTTGATAAAAACAGAAATTGAAAAGAAGCCCAACAAACATCATTCAGTTGATTTGAGAGAACTCACTGTTATAAAAGCAGTTTTAAAAAACAGTTTCTAATGAGAGCTCAGCCTTTGACCTTAGGACTGTCCTCTTTAGTGGTGAGAGGTAAATTACATTTGCTAACTTCATCTATGACAAGGCACAAATAACTCCATAAATGCTCCATAATTGTGCCATGATTATATGGTTATTGCTGCACATTGTCAACAAAATGATCACCCTGACGCCCCATAGCTCCAGTGTATGGCACATGGTAATTAGCTGAGAAAGGACTAGCATCTAAGGGGCTCTGAAGGAACTCCTTCAGCAAGCACACAGGGCAATTAGCGTGTTGAATGGACACCTTCAAAGCCAGCAACAATGGAGAGTGGAGCAGGGAACACATTTTGAAAAACGTGAGGCACAAAATTAATAGAGGACTGTAAGAATTGAAAGGGGAGAGAAAGAAAAGTAGAATAATGTCATAGTCCAGCATCTCACAGCAAAAGTTTCCATGCTAACTTTTGCACTTATCGTCAGACAAACATCACATCAAGGCCAAGGAGTATTTTGTCTTGTTTAAGAACTGACTCCCTTTTATTCTTGAAATTATTAGTTGTTGCAGCCTCAAACAGAGACAGCTCTAAAGTAGAGCTCAGAAATTTTAAGAGAGCTGTGAGACAAAGACTGCACGATGTGTAGTGTTATGTTTCCGGTCTATTTGGAAATATTTGGGCTGTCCAGCCACTCAACCAGTCAGAGAGAGAGATACTGTAGTGTCTTGGTGGCTAAGGCCAGAACCATAAGTGTTCTCAGATTTGGCCATACTGCACTCCTGTATCTCCACTATAGGCTGAACTTTGGAAGCCTCTATGATCTGTATCTTACTGAAAGCCAAAAATTATTTTTACACAGCTGAAGTCGTATGATTAGGAGGGCAAATATAACATGGCCTAGTCTACCATTAGAGATCACTACCAGGCTTTTTCCAGCACAGTGTAGTTTGTTTGAGTCCTACCTGCAGCTAGGTTAACCATGCAGATAGAAAGCATGTGGGCCACGGGTTTTGTTGCACTTTGTCCTAATCTCAGCCCTGCTTGAGCCCAGAGTGAGTTTCCAGGGTTGCTTGTTTTTTTTGGTTTTTTTTTTTGTTTTTTTTTTTTTTTTTTTTTGTGTGTGGTTTTTTTTTTTTTTTTTTTTTTTTTTTTTTTTTTTTCTTTTCCAAATGTTTTAATTAAGCAGTGAGGGTACACAAGTTGAAAGGGGAAAAGCACTGGTGTTATTACTTTCTCCAAAGAACAGGCTGGTATTTTGTCAAAAGTAGAACAATTTTTACATCTGGGAGAGCCCTAAAGCTGTCTTTAAACACCTTATATGTCTGGAGGTATGCTGCTCAAATTATGCCTTTCTCTTAGCGATTAGCTCTCTGCTTGGGCTGCTGGCTCTTTTTCTCGGACTTCAATGTCATATATAATCCAGAAATTTTAGAGTCTTAATAGGTCTGTGTATTTCTTACCTGGCTGAAGTTAGATGTTAACTCTTCCACGTCTCTTTTGTGGATTTAATTATAAATTATTTGGTTCAGGTCATGTGGAAAGGCTGTTGCAGGGCAAAGACCTGAACCTGGGTCTGCAGTGTCCAAAATTCCTTCCCTAACCACTGACTCATCCTTCCTCCCACACACCATCCCTTACCCCTTTCTGCTCTTGGCATGGCTTCTTCTTGTCTTTATGCCAAGGGAAGAGGACACATGGAGGAGAGCCAAGTATACCAGACCCATGCCACTCAAAAAACACTCTTGCAACAGGGGGGCATTTACAGCTACTCCTTTCAGGCGGATTTTTGGTTGCTTTTCCTTCCCTCATTAGCACAAAGCAGCTGGAGTTGAGGTCTTGGCTTGACCCCAAAGTATGGTCTGTGTGAGACTACCGCCAGAAGTGAACTGCTTGATTGCTCACTGCAGTGAATGATTACCTGGTTGTTGTATATTTTTGTTTGCCTGTTATTCAAATGAGTTGAAGTTAAACTTTGGCTGGACAAACTACTCCCAGGCTATGCGAGTTTTCACCAGACAACTTCATCAAACCCTCCTAAAGAAATCTTTTTCTACAAAATGGGAATCTCCAACAGGATTGTAACTTGCACAAGTTAAAATACTGAAAGCCAAATTCATCCCTGTAGTGCATCCACTGACTTCAGCATAGAGCTACAGCAAAGATGAATTGGTCTGGAATGTATATGTTGAATATTTAATGCAAATACAACATGCCATAAGTGCATGTCCTGCAGGTAAAATGCAATTATTCTAATTACACTGCAATTACTGTACAGCTACAGAGTAAATTACCTGATTATTTGCATTCTGTGTTATAAAACGTTCTAATTCAGTCTCCAAATCCATGCAAACCTGTTTCCCTTGCATAACAGCTCCAGGTATTTTGGTTAGCAGGCATTGCCTTGTCACGATGAGATGTAGTTCTAGGGTACCCACCCATTTTTTTCCCCCTTATTTTCACATCTCAGTGTCCCTTTCCACTTACCTGTTGGTGGCTACGTCTTAGTTGTTAGATAGAGAGAGACATTCACAACATTTGCCTCAGCAATGGGCAGGAGCGGTGTTGTTGCTAACGCGTCTATACCGCAAGCCAGTATGCTTGTAGCACGCTGTGGTGCATATTGTGGGTGCAGCAGCTCAGTGTTTGGAGGCGCTAACTCCGTTTCATCATACAGATGGTTGAAACAGGCACACAGGAGAATGGATTATCACCACAGCAGAAGTGATAAGACTGCCAGTGATGGAGAAAAGTCATATCAGACAAAATGAGAGGCCATCTGGAAGGAATGTAGAATCGTAGAAAGGTTTATTGAAAGGGAACTCCGGAGGTCATCAATTCTAACCTTCTGCTTGAAAACCACACCAGGTGAGGTCAGACATAGCTTTCTCTAGCCAACTGCTGGAAACCTCCAAAGATGGAGAGTTCATAACCTCCCTGTGCAACCTGTTTCAGTGCTGCATTACCCTCCTATGGAAAGAGTTTTTCCTAATACCCAACCTGAACCTCACAAAGTGCAACATTTCCCTACCACCCTTCATTGCATTGCCTACCACTATTGAGAAAATATTGTCTCTTTCATCTTTGAAACTCTCCCTAAAATACTTGATGGCAAATATAAGGAGTAGAGAATTAGACTATCACCGTAGGGGGGTGGCAGGCAGAACAATTATAAAAAAAGATCACTTCCTTGATTCCCTGTGCATATATAATGTCAAGATAGAGTACACATATATAGATTGTACATACACATGCTGTAGTCTGGAAGATACAGTACAAGATGAAGAGTCTTCAGAGTCTAATTTCTGCTCTGCCACTAGCTGATGGTGACCTTGATCAAGTCGGTTCTCCACGTAACAGGGGTAATGAGGGAAACTTTCTCTATAATCTACTTTAAGACATAATAATGAGGAGATTTAGGTAAGAACAAGGTCATATAATAACTGTTGCTATTACATACTATTATGTGTTATATATAGTACACACAAAAGTAACATATTTCTGAGAAATCTATCACCAGAAGTCAATAAATTCCTCCTTTGTTTTTTTTTTTTTTTTTTTTTTTTTTAATTATTATCCTCAGAATGAGTAAAATGATCACTGTTTATTGAGCAGGTATCATGGATTCCCTTCACCCACCTCTTTCTCTCTGTCTGGGAAACTCTCTGAGGCTTTGTTTTCTACACTCTGCTGCAAAGGCAATTCAATTAGGACATCAAGCCAGCCTGAAACTGAGGTCTCTAAGGTGCACTGGAGACAATCTTTTAAGATGACCAGTCCTGCTGAAATGAATGTCTTTCTTATTAATTTGGGAACACAGTGGTTCTTCCTGACCCTTTGGACCCTGCTTTTTATTGATCAAAGTATGTAGGCATTTTTTTCCTTGGGCAGGCACTTGAACATGAAGGCAGTTTCCTAAGGCAGGCTTACGTTTATTGGAAAGATGATGTAAACTGTAAAATCATAATCAAAATGATAATTCACATACTAAAATCCAAAGAGTTATAGGTTGTTGGTTTTTCATATTTGATGTGAAATATGAACTATATGTGTTTATCCTATGGTCTCTACTTAAAAAAGAAATTGAATGACCCTTTCAAAGCAAGCTGCTTTATATATATATATATATATATATATATATATTTCAAAGGGCTATAGTCCAAGATACAGTATCTCTGGTAAGTTTCTAGAGATTTCTGAAATCATTCATGCTATACAAATAGAACTTTGACATGAAATTATAGGCAATGTAGGTGACATTAGAACTAAATGAAGTTTCCCATCACTTTACGTTACAAAAAAGTTCTGTCTTCATGATTTCGGTAGTATTAGTAGTATATTATTTTCACCAATTCAGATTTTCTCTTTTTTTTTTTTTTCCCCCCCTTCATTGTTACTTGTGTCTGACATATTTTTATTTATTTTTTTTTACATGAAATTTCAGGTAAAATGATTCAGCCATTTCTATCATCAAGGTAAAATAAGAAAAAATAGGGTACTCTTGGCCATATTAAAAAAAAAAAAAAAGAGAACAACAGCAAAATAATACTAAATTAATACGTGTGTATTTGAGAGGCCCAGGACCCTCTACAATTTATAGCACAATACTACATTTAACAGTGTAATTATGATTGTGTCAAGGTTACTCTCTTCATATTACTCCAAAGGTGATTGATGCACAGGCCTTTCATTTCCCACATGGTCAGTACACACTGACAGCAATTGTTAGCAATTATTTTCTGAAGTTTTTGTCTGTCCCCTGCATACTCCACCCCTTACAACTCCCCCGTGCCGA
This sequence comes from Alca torda, assembly GCA_008658365.1. Lineage (NCBI taxonomy): Eukaryota > Metazoa > Chordata > Aves > Charadriiformes > Alcidae > Alca > Alca torda. Next base: position 7,277,799 of record CM018101.1, read on the forward strand.
CTGTCTGACGCATCGCATTCCTGAAACCTGCAAAGATTAAGCAGGACTTGCTATGCAACTGTTCTCTTTGGCCTTCTGTAACATTTCTGGTAGGACTAAAGGCAAGCAAAATATCTGATATGAACAAGTGTTTCTGAAAAGAAACGGCACATATTCATGTCATAAGTACATGTCGTATAGCACCTTTAGGAAGCAGTAAAAGAATAGTCCATCAGTAACTCCACTGAGTATTTTTGGGTTTTTTTTAACATTACTCCAAAATATTTCTAAATGCACATTGTCATGTGTCAGCTGGGGTAAATTATTATAATGGGCCAAGAGAAACCTGTACATGAGGTAACATACACTTATCAATTTTCATTTGAAAGCATCGAGATGAGGCTAGAAGAAGGAAGTGTGTTTTCTTGTAGCAAAAGCCACATGCTGCTTTGAAATATTTGCACCTAAACCCCTGAAGCTGAAGATGAGCTGTTCTCTGGCAGACCATCCCGTTCTCATATGCATATGCTGTTCAAAGGTTTCAGAAAATTCAGAATATATGAAACACATACATTTTATAGTCAAGTAAGCATCTGGAAACATTTCAAATGAATTGCAGTGGTCTGGAACCAGGTGCAAATACTGCACAAAATTAGATTTAGTCCCAGCAAATAGCAGCCCAAGCTTAGCCTTACAATTTATCACACCTGGTTTTAAACATCACACTTAGAACTGTGAGGCCTACCTCTTTAGTTTACCATTTTACAATTCTTTAATTTGAAGACTGATCTATTCACCAATTCTCAGATCAAACTGTGTCTCTTTGTTGATCTAGAAAAGGTTAAACAAGACCTTAAACGGGTGCTTACTGCTTCCTTTCTTTTTCACATATTCTGATGAATCTTTGTGTCTATAGTGAGGGGATGGGAGGAGTTACCATAAATCTTCCTACACCCTTCTTTCCAAGTTGTTCACAATTTATGTTCATTTGCCTCTAATGAGATGATTAGAGCTGAATCAGATCAGATTTAATCTGCAGTTAAACTGTGAAGTTATTTTTCCCCCAAAATGAGGCTGTAAAAGCAACATCAAGCTTAAACTGTTATGTGTGATTTTTTTTCTTCCCCCTTTTTTATTTTTTTTTTAACTTCAATATTTCACAACTGCAAAACAAGGCATCTATTTGAGCATGGTAAATACTGACATCTGGTTTGCAGCTACTTGTAAACTACACCAGTTGAACTAGAAGTGTGTAAATATACTGTTCAGATAGACAGAGAGATGTTCAAACATGAGTTAAATTTGTCAGAGATCCTCTTGAAATTTTATTTACTGACATTTCACAGACCTCTCGGATTTGATAATAAAACACCTTTTGCCATGTTAGATGTAAAGTAACTATCGTAATCCAGCCAAGATCACTAGAGGCCACACTCTTTTTATGGCTAATAGATGGCAAATGTGTGCTAGTATTAGTTACCTTTCTGTGGAATATATTAAATTTCAGATATTCCTACCTCTCGATTTATCAAATGTGGGTTAGTCACATGTTTAAGTCAAGTACTCTCATCTAAGGGCCCCACTACTAATGTTCACCTCGTGCTTCTCTGTTTTACCCCTATTAATCAAAGGGTTCATGCTAGATTAGCACAACAGTCACACCTGCCTGTAAACCTTAATTTAGGAACAGAGCAGATATTGTTGACTAATTTCACATAGCTTTAGCAAATGGTGAAGGTCTCTGCCTTCAAGACAAGATTTTCATCCATGACTTGTAAATGAAATAACCAGGAACTATTGCAATAGTAAATATATGTACACAGATAATTGTTGTTAAAGTCTGTTTGATCTGCGGGGAATAATGAGTCTCCCATGCTTTATGCACACAGGTTATATTATAGTCAACAATCCACAGAGGGAGGGTGCATATCGGAACCACTGCCCTTTCAGAGCAAGGAACAGATTTTACCATCATTCTGAAGCAAGACTTGCACTCACAGTATGACACACTAATAGCTTTAAAAGCACAACGACTATATTGTTCAGGCGACTCATAAAACCTGGCCATCAAACCACAATCCCTCGAGTCCATGTGAATTCTCCATAGTATAAAAATGCCAGTGTATGAGTCCTTGCTAGAAGAACTGATTGCAAGGTCATAGCCTTAGAAATCAAGGTCTTCACAAATGAACGTCTAATCAAATAACCCAAAGTAACTATATTTAACGCTGTCCTCTTTGCAGCTTTTCTATCATATTGTATTTAGAAGCATATAGAACTTGTATACCATACAGTCTGCTTATCTATAGCTTACCCAGTGAAATATTATTAGTTTTCATATCTGTAACTTTTATTGTTTTATCTTTGACAAACTCTGAAATAGTACACTAGTGACATTTTTAAAAATTAGCCTTCTGCGTTTAAAGACCACTCATCATTTTCATCTATCATTGTTCTGGAAATGTCACATTGATTTTATCCTCTTCGCAATAAATGGTAACATCCAAAAAAACAAATAATAGTCTGACACTTCAAAATCAGCTGCCAGTCTTAGATAGAGCAAAAATAAATAAAAGGACAATTTTCTTGAAGGACAGGAGAAGAAAAAAAAAAGTGTAAGAGTGAGAGAGAGAAAGAAAGCTTTATGTCTTTCTGGCAATACTGACAACAACCAAAACAGCAGGAATCAGAACTAGTTTTTTTCCTGTCCCACCAGTGTTATATGAATAGTAATTGTGATGCTGATCAATGAAAATGCTTGCAAACATGTCTTAAGAATGTTAGTTTAAAATCTTTCCATGTATGAACTAAAACACTCAAAAAGGAAATGGGAAACAAATATGAAAAATGAAGACTCCATTTCCCCTTTTTCCAATACCAGCAGCGTGTTAAGGATAAAGAGACCTCTAACTGGAGCTCTGGCCTTACCAAATCTTGCAGGAATTTTGCCAGTGACCTCTCTATCTCCAGCAGTTCACATACAATGACAGCAAGAGTGTACTGGACAGTCTGAGAAGATGGGGCTGAACCAAGCAGTTGTCCAGAAACTGGTCTTTCACCAAGCCTCAATGAAGTTAATGCAAGATTATCTTTGGTGGCATTGGATTGTGGACCAGCTACCTGTATCCACATCCAGACAGGTAGAGGAATGGGAAAATAGGGAGGTGAGGACCAAAAATGAACAGACAAGGGAAGAGTTGGGTGTCCAGACCTATGCAGATGAAAATGGTAGAAGTGTCTAGCAGGTTCCAAAATTGTTGGCTCATGTTGAGCTTCTCATCCACCAGTACCCCTAAGTCCTTCTCCTCAGGACTGCTCTCAAGCCGTTTTCTGCTTAGCCTGTATTTGTGCTTGGAATATCCCTGACCCATGTGCCTACTTCTCAAGCCTGTCCAAGTCCCTCTGGATAGCATCCCTACCCTCCTGTGTGTCAACACCAAGTTTTACACAGCTTGGTGTCATCAGCAAACTTGCTGAGGGTGCACTCCATCCCACGGTCCATGTCACCAACAAAGATGTTAAAGACTACCAGTCCCAATACCAACCCCTAAGGAAGACCACTCATCCCTGGTCTCCACTTGGACATCAAGTCATTGATTGCAACTCTTTGAGTGCGACTATCCAGCCAATTCCTTATCTACTGAGAGGTCCATCTGTCAAATCCATGTTTCTCCAATTTAGAGACAAAGATGTCATGCGGGACAGTGTCAAATGCTTTGCATAATTCCAGGTAGATGATGTCAGTTGTTCTTCCTTTATCCACCAACGCTGTAATCCTGTTGTAGAATGCCACCAAATTTATCAGGCATGATTTTTTTAGTGAAGCCATGTTGGCTGCCACCAATTACCTCCTTATTTTTCATGTGTCTTAGCAGAGTTTCCAGGAGGATCTGCTCCATGTTCTTGCTGGACACAGAGGTGAGACTGACTCGCCTGTAGTTTCCTGGGTCTTCCTTTTTTCCTTTTTTGAAAATGGGGGTTATGTTTCCCCATTTCCAGTCAGTGGGAACTTCACTGCGTTGCCGCAACTTCTCAAATATGATTGAAAGTGGCTTAGCAACTCCATTCACCAGTTCCCTCAGGACCTGTGGATGTATCTCATCAGGTCCCATGGATTTGTGCACCTTCAGGTTCCTTAGATGGTCTCAAGCCTGATCCTGTCCTACAGTCGACATTTATTCATTCTTCCAGTCTCTGCCTTTGCCTTCTGTGATTTGGGCGCTGTGGTTAGAGCCCTTGCTGATGAAGACTGAGGCAAAAAGTCATTGAGTACCTCAGCATTTTCCATATCCCAGGAAACCAGGTCTTCCATTTCTTTCCAGAGAGGGCCCACATTTTCCCTAGCCTTTCTTCTATCACTGACATACCTGTAGATGCTTTTCTTGTTTTCCTTGAAGTCCCTGGCCAGATTTAATTCTATCAGGGCTTCAGCTTTCTTAACTTGATCCCTGTCTGCTCAGACAATTCCTCTGTATTCCTCCAAGCTATCTGTCCTTGCTTCCACCCTCTGTAGGCCTCCTTTTTCTGTTTGAGTTTGTCTAGGAGCTCCTAGTTCCTCCATGCAAGCCTCCTGGTGGTTTTGCCCGACTTCCTCTTTGTTGGGTTGCATTGCACCCAGACTTGGAGGAGGTGATCCTTGAATATTAAGCAGCTTTCTTGAGCCCCTCTTCCCTCTAGGTCTTCCTTCCAGGTCTCTCCTCTAACAAGCAGATCCCTTAAGAGGCCAAAGTCTGCTCTCCTGAAGTCCAGGGTAGTGAGTTTGCTATGTGTCTTCTCACGGCCCTATGGATCTTGAACTCCACCATTTCATGGTCACTGCAGCCAACGTTTCCTTGAGCTTCACATTCCCCACCAGACCCTCCTTGTTGGTGAGAAGAAGGTCCAGCATAACACCTCTCCTCATTGGCTCCTCTGTCGCTTGTAGAAGTTAATTATCATCAACACATTCCAGGAACCTCCTGGATTGCTTATGCCCTGCTGTGTTGTCCTTCTAACAGATATCAGGGTGGTTGAAGTCCCCCATGAGGACCAGGACTTCTGAACGTGAGGTTGCCCCTATCTGTCTATCTCATCCACTCAGTCTCCCTGGTCAGGTGGCCTGTAGCATATCCCTGCAATAATGTCACCTGTCCCTGTCCTCCCTTTAATCCCGACCCACAAACTCTGGGTCAGCTCTTCATCCATCCCCAGGTGGAGGTCCACGTCCTCCAGCTGGGTGGGTGACACCCCTTCCTCATGTCCCCTGCCCATCCTTCCTAAAGTGCCTGTATCTTCCATTCCAACACTCCAGTCATAGGAACCATGTCATATTTCTTTCCCCAGTACAAGGCTTCCTCTTGTTCCTGACAGGGCCCACGATATTATTCTCCTCAATGTCTTCTTGTCCCCTCACAATATATCACATTGTTCAATGTGACAATTTGCCTCTTCAACAAAAGAATCTATTTTTTCCATCTTACTTAGCTCCCACCCAGTCCCCTATTTGTTGTAAATCAGGCAAAGAGCAGCTTAAGCATTAGTTAATTCAATATTATAAATGCTAGCTGGTTATCAGGTCCGAAAGCTTTTTGGGAAAGAGAAAAGAGGAAGAGGAAACAGTTAAACATGCAGACAATATGATAAAATCTGCTTTCTTTTCTCAGTAAACTTGGGAACAATTTCCACTCAGAAACAAATATGATTTCAATTTAGCATTTCATCCTTACTCAGCAAAGCATGTAAACACCCACTTAATTTTAAGCAAGTGCTTAAATCCTATTCCAGTGGCACTTAATCAGGCACTAAAGTTAAGTATGTGTTTAAATGCTTTGATGATTTGAAGCCTAAACAATAAGCAAAGTAATGACTTACTAAGATTACACTGTGCCAGGAAATAATGCTTATTGAAGAAGGGACACTATGGTACACCACAAGCTATGTCATGGTGAAAGGACGGACTTTGGATTGCTTGTGTGGTTTGCTATAGACTTTCACCTTCATTAAAACAAAATAACATAAAAGAAAGGAAAAATATCCTTGAGAAAAATTCAAAGCTATAAATAAATAATGAGGCATACAATATTTCAATCTATAATCACAATTTATGGAGGTAGTGGAGACTGTGGTAGAAATGTGTTCATCTGTCATGTACATGAACAATAAGGCCATGTCATGAACAATGAGCCTATAAAATAGGATCATAACAGGAACAAAGCTTTAAAGTACGTATTATTAAGATTAGGATATAACACTGAAAGGTTCTTTTTTTTTTTTTTTTTTTTTTTTTTTTTCTTAAATTGAGCATTGTGTGTATAACAAAGAGATGTTTTTTCTCCTTCACCGGTAATGGAATGAGTTTTTAAATGTTCTTATGTGGAAAGAATATTTGGGCAAGTATTTGAAGGTAGCAGAAACGGTTTTGCCTCCTACACAGTTCAGTAGTGAAACAGTTAATTTTAAAATCCAGATATATTTTATATTCATGAGAAAACACCTGTATGGGGCATGCTTGTATCTGCAGGACAGTAACACCTTGAGTGATTTAGTATCAATCCTTAAGTTATAGCTTGAGGATATTGAAGAAACAAACATATTATATTCTTGAAAATGAGAATTTCTAAAGTACTGAATAAAGGATAAGAACACTTATAAAACAGAACATAAACATTCAGGTTCAGGGCATAAGATAGTGAGTAACTGGAAGGGTTAGAACGAGTTTATTTTGTTTGACTATTCCACAAACCTTTACTACAGAATATCTTGCCCTCCTGAAACCACCAGGATCGACACAGATGGGCTACGTAAATTATTAGACAGAGGTCTGTAAAATGGGGATAACAATATTCTCCTTCCCAAACTATTTGATGTCTTCAGACCAGGAATACCAAAACAATACACTACAGTCCGATCCGAATAGCATGAGAATTTTGCTATACATATCTATATGTGTGTAATGCTCCCCGCCTTCCCGTGAGAAAATTGGATTATCTGTATTATAGTATATATCCTATTATTCTTCCATTCTCTCAGCAAAGATGTGAAGCACACACTTTTGAACTTAGCAATGTTAAAAGTCTGAAAAATCTTTTCAATGAATGGGTATTAAAAAAGTTTCACATCAGCATTTAATTTAAAATGAAAAAAAAAAACAAACAAACAAGCAAACAAGTTTACAAAAAAAATAAATAATCCTGGTGTGAACACGGTTGTTGAGGCATAGACTGTCTCTTCCTTTAGTTTTAGTTTTATATTGCACTCACAAAAACAGAGGTCTCATATTTGAGGCCAGAAGATGCTGCCATAGTAATTAATGTTAAAAAATCAGAAGCATTTGAAACTGTCAGACATCCTGTCTGTGTGCTTTTTCCCTTCATACATTGCTGATATTCATAGAGGAAGCAAACAAAGCTTAAGAACTATCAGGTTTCTTCTTGAATATCTCACAGAGGCTTGAACTTCATAAAGGAATTATCTTAATCATATCGTCAAAGAAAAGGGCTTGAAATATGATCTCAGATGAAAACCGTGATGGAGACAAGTATAGCATAAATTTCTTGGCTCTCAAGCCTTGGAAATTACAGCCATGACTCTGTACCTCAGGCGCTGGAAGGAATAATAATTATAATTTGGCTATTTGTCAAGGTGAGGGTTCCACTGGAAGGAACATCGTATTCAATTTGGGACCTGAAATTACACAACTAGTGGGATATTAAATAACAGCACAAAGCAGGAAGGATATGCAAGGAAAGGGCTGGAACTAATATGACTTAAAGGTGAAGAACTCATAACAAGTTAGCAAGTCAACCTCCTTGTTTTCCACTTGTTATCTTAAGGTTCTTCAGTAGAAAAGTCTTTGTAGCATGCATACCTAGCTAGTTGCAGAAGCGTTAGCTAGGAAGATGCAACCTGGAAAAGTACAATCGCACTGCTGATACTTCTCTTTCTAGACTGACACATGGTTTTTCTGCGTATACCTGCTGCATCTGTCTCAGGCTTTCTCTCGGCTATATTGTAGCAGAATGTTTAATTAATAGTTTGAAAAGAATTATAACTTAAGTAGCTGTAGAGTCAAAATTAGATATGTGATTAAGAGCATGCTTTCCCTATTGCAAGCAACAGGGACAGTTAATTTAGAAAATTACTACCTCTTGGTTAACATGCACAACCTAATTTCTGCTTCACAGAAAATATGACGACAGATAACATAGATTCCCTTATATCTGCTGTTTCAGCTGTCATTTGCAAGAGAGAAGGAATATAGACATGGCCTATAACCTGCAGAATCTATCTCCTCTGACAGATAATTTTCATGCAGACTCATTCCTTTAGTTACCCCTTTATATCAAAGGGAAAGGACTCAGTACTTTTAGGATTTCCTAGGGAATCGGAGAATCCCCTGAGCAACCTATTCAAAGTGAGTTTGGAGTTAGTAGGAAATTGGACTAGATGACCTCCTGAGGTCTCTTCCAACCTAAAGTGTTCAGTGATTCTATTCATCTACTTTAGGATATGGTGAATCTCATTATGGAAGTGTACCTTTCCATTGGTTGTAGAAGGAACCTGGTGTGCCCAGCTCAGATACAGGCATCTGCACTGGTTGTCTGAATCTCATATCGTGAGTCGACAGGAGTGCAACAATTTCTTTGGGTACGCTCAGACACTGCTTATGTGAGCATAAAGGACATATAAACGTGCATGTTCCTCAGTCTAAAAAAACTGTATAAGGAAAACAAGCCTACACTATGTGTTGCCTTTTTTAGTGTAGGTTGATTAAGGAAATGGGTGTCTTCTTTACAATGGCCAGTAACTTGATGTTTCAGTGGTACAGATATCTTGTGAAGGACTCATGTTAAATAAGCTAAAAATCAATTAAATTAATTTGAATTGTATGTTATATATGTGACATTGGATGATCTAGAGAAGAATGCCTTAAAGCTCAGCAGTGGATAGTTGAACGAGAGGCAGGAATGACACAGTGAATTTATCTTTGCATTAATACATTTAGTTCACAAATTTCCTGCATATTTGTTTAGTCTCAAGGATATTCAATGCAATTCCCAGACTGATACATGAATTACTGCAAAAATGTTTAGGCAGTGTCATGCTTTATGAACCAGACCCCTGGGCTGTTCAGTATGGGTTAAACCAAGGACAGACTGTTTTTCATGACAAAGATATTAAGGTATCTATTATGAACCCCTGACCATCAAATTACTCACTGTTTGTCATACCATTTTTAATTTACACGGTGCAAGGGGCTTAGATGTCAGCATCTCTGTTATAACTTAGACTCCAGTGTCTTTAATTAATGTTTCATGTTCATGTTATGGTTATTTAGAATTTGCTGAAACCCCAAGAGTCATAAATTTCTTTTACAGGTCTTTGTGGTATGAACTTTAACAAAACAGCTATAAAGAGGTAATAGGAATGAACAGTACATCACATAAAGTAGAGCAAAGAAGGAGGAAAGGTGGGAATAAACTCCACACAGACTAAAAGATTTCATCTTTTTTAGACTGGGGTTTGTAATTTTTTGTTGTTATTTTCTTCAGAGGCAGGGAGGTGGAGGGTAAATAAGAAGTAAATTGTGCAAAGACATTTTCACATAGTTTTGTTTTTTTTTTTTTATTCACACTAGGATTAAATTAATATTTCTTACAAACATTTAGCTAACTAAATCAGAAAGGAGTGAGTCTTGCATGCAATATTGCTCTGTTTATTAACCTGATGTACTTGATGAATGTCTGGATTCCTTTAGTTGGTCATACAACCATTTAAATGAATTTGGTCATACAGCTATAAAGAACAAGATGATCGTGAGGACAGGGAAATTCACTCGGTTGGTTTTCATCTGTGAATGTGTAGGCACAATACAGAGCTAGAATAAACTTGTGACTCTGAAAAAGTCAATGAAGCAATATAAGTGGTAGTAGAGGGTACCCTTAGTTTCCAGATGTGGCCTCCTTGGGTCAACAATGACCCTCTGCTCTTCATAGTTTTTCAGATCACATCTTGCTTGCTTCTGGATCACACTGCTAATCAGTAAAAGCTTAAGCAGGAAACTCTAGTCAGGAATAAGTTATATATTTAACATACAAGAAATTATAAATGGACTTAAGAATATAAAAGAGCTGTTATGACTGTGTAGCTAGAGTAAATTGAAAAGCACAACTGTATGGCTAAGAAATGTAATAGCAAAAGTGTAACAGATTGGAATTGAGGCTGATATATTGTCATATCAGCAAGGAAGATGCTTTCTTGTCAAGAGTAAGCTAGGAAAAAAAAAAAAAAAGAGGAATATTGGCAGAGCTATCTAAGGTCCAGTGCTTGATTATGAGAACTATTTGAGAGACACTGGAAAAGCTGCACAAGTTTTCTGCTGACACAGAAAGCAGAGATGGAATTACTTTTGCCAAAAAGTGCAGAGATTTCTTTGTCTCCAATGAAATAACAAAGTGGCTCTGAACCACCTTGTGGCTCAAAAGTGTGGTAAGTCTCATAATGAATGTGTAATACAGAAAAAGAGCAGGAATAAACTGTGTTATAAATTTGTCAAAATCATATATGTACTTTAAAAATCTCTAGGTTGTCTTAAGAATAAAGATGAAGAAATGCTGTGCTACCCCAGGCTAACCTGCTTTGGTAAAACTTTGTGGGAAAGGAGCTGAAATAAAAGAAAAGACTGAACAAAAGGCCACACACAGTCATTATCCATCAATGTGATTGTGAATTCTTGGTGTCTTCAAGAGCACTCAGAATACACAAGAGTCACTTGAAGAACTAGCAGTACTCCTCCCACCAGCTCTGTCCATCTTGACCTCGCTGCAGCTCAAAGGCTGAGAAACATTTTGTAACTTTAGCCTAGTTTGCATGTTTAACTGTGAATACAGATGTGTGAAATATTACAGTTATATAAATAGGGCTTTTTGTGGCTATTACGCTGAAATTAAACATTTATGTCATAACTGAATTGGTGCAATCTAATATGATACAACACAACAGTCAAGAAAACTCTCTGAGGTCATGAACTGTTCTATGGCAAAGTGCCAAGCAAAATCTGAATTCAGAAGGAGATTAACTTCTCACTCTCACTCCAGAACTGGTAAATGACTAACTATCTGCATTGCAGATTTGACCTGGATTTGATACTGGGTTCTGATTAGATGAAGAAACCTACAGGCTGTTGTATCCAAATCCATACACATTCAGACCTCATTTTCATATACTCTGAGACCACCACCACCAGTTATACAACCTGAACTACTGTAGGTCTAAACTGAAAGGACCTGCTTGCTGGGGCTTGGCGCATCTCAGCTGAGGTGGAGATTTCCTCTATGTGCATTTTCATAGAATCATTGAATGGTTTGGGTTGGAAGGGACCTTAAAGATCACCTAGTTCCAACCCCCCTGCCAAAGCCAGTGACACCACCCACTAGACCAGGTTGCTCAAAGCCCAATCCAACCTTGCCTTGAACACCTCCAGGGATGGGACATCCAAAACCTCTAGGGCAACCTGTTCCAGTGCCTCACCAACCTCACAGTAAAGGATTTCTTCCTAATACCCAATCTAAATCTCCTTTCTTTCAGTTTAAAACCGTCACCCCTCATCCTATTGCTACACTTCCCAATAAAGGATCCTTCCCCATCTTTCCTGTAGACCCCTTTTAAGTACTGGAAGGCTGCTGTAAGGTTTCCCCAGAGACTTCTGTTCTCCAGGCTGAGCAATCCCAACTCTCTCAGTCTGTCTTCGTAGGAGAGGCACTCCAGCCCTCTGATCATCTTCGTGGCCCTTCTCTGGACCCACTCCAACAGGTTCATGTCCTTCTTATGTTGGGGGCTTCAGAGCTGGACGCAGTACTCCAGATGGAGTCTCATGAGAGTGGAGTAGAGGGGCAGAATCACCTCCCTTGACCTGCTGGCTTTTCACTCTCTGCTGACAATTAGTATCTCTGAATGCTGTTACTGGCAGAATTACCATTGCAGCAACTGAGGTTACCATTCTCTACCTGGAACCACAGTCCAGGTACGCAAGTTTCCCTTCTTGCTTGGATCTGTGTGCAACAGTAGATGCTTGGAAGAGTGGAGTAGGAGATCAGATCAGAGAAGGAAGCACACCATAGGTTCTTGCCTCATATAGGAGGGAGCCTCCTGTCTCCCACATGTCTGGGAGGGATAATGTTGCAGACAGGAAAAATATTGTTAGTTGCCTTCTTCCACATCAGACTGGAAGCAACTCTGTTAGCCACTTTGTCCTCAGAGTAGAAAATAAAAAACAAACACCAGTGAGATCAGCCTTTGTTTTTGAATCAGAAGATGAAATGTTCAGAAGTTTGAAGACCAACTTCTAAAACTTCCTCACAACTAAGAGAAGGCACATTAGAGATTTCCAATACCTTGGCTACAGAGGAGATATAACCTTTGTCTTGGCTGCCTTTAGGGAACAGTATAGACAGATCCGAGTCAAATATGCATTGTAGACATAATGTGATGTAGCTGGCATTTGAGAAGATGAAATGTAAACTTTGTTTCATAAGATCTGCATAATCCAAGTTTCTTCATGAATTTTAGGGTACAGTTTCAATGATGAAAAACATTTCCTCCCTTAGGTACAAGTACCCACATTGTGTTTAGTCTTAAATTTAATATTTTGGTGCTCTTATAATAGGAAAGCCCTACCTGAAAGTGGAGAAAGGAATCAAAGACAATGTGTGCTGTGTCTTTATAGAAAGATAAGCAAACCAGAAATGTGTTTGGCACAGTTTTGATATTGCTTGAACTTTCCGTTTTGAAGGGAAGCAGAAAGTAATATTGTCATTGCTGTTTCTCTGCCACAATCTTCTTTATACATGATTAACATGATAAGCATGATGGAATCTGGTGTATTGTTTATAATTTGCATTTTATTTTCCACTCACTGCCTTTTGTTCCAGAGGGCACTTGAAAGCTCACAGATTTGTTCTTTATTTATTTAAGCTCCTGAAAATATATATGAAGCTCTCAAAAATTTCTGGGGGTAGCATCACAAGTCATATAGCACAGGCAGAATTGAAAGTTTCAGGGAATGGGCTTTGGTAAACAATTTGCTGAGGTCTATGTGCATAACTCCAGTCACTCTAGTGCTGTTACATCAATATACACCAATGAGGAATATGATTCATACAAGTCAACATTGCATGGCTGCTGATTGTAAACCATGTGACTGAAGTCAATGCAGTTTCTCTAGTGTAAAGTCAATTTGCAATTAGTCATTTAAAATTGTGTTAGAATTTTTGCAGATGTCAAAATACTGCGCTCTGCCCCTAGCTCTGATACATTTGTTATAAAGACTCCTATCATCTTCCTGTCACCAGTTACTGCCTAGAGATTTTTGGAAATCTTTTTAGTTCTCCGGCTCAAATTATGTTGTAAATATCCCACTGTGGATTGTTTTCTTTTGTCATCTGCACAAATATTTTGGTCAAGTTTGAGTTAGTGACAAAGAGAACCATCCACTTAGCTCTCCCCTTCTTCTAGTCAACTGCAAAAGCATTCAGCTTCCCTTCTGTTGACTTTCCTGCCAACAGTTTCCACTAACTTCTCATTTCGCCCCGCTCAACATGACAAAACCTGGAGTATTTCCCTTAACCATGTTTTTTCAGGTAACAAACTGAAAATACTCTCCAGATTCTGTTGGACAAAGAGTCCAGTCATGAAGCATTGTGAACAAACTCCAAAGGGCTGGAGTGCTACCTACAGAGGCATCTGAGTATTCATTCATAAGCACAATTACTCAGTAATGGGACTCATTGCTTGGTCAAAATTTGGGGAGTGGAGGACAAATGGAGAAATGAGAAAAAACTAAATCAAAAGAGCGGCTTGGGGGAAAGAGGAAGGGGGGGTGGAGAAATACTGCCATTTAAAAACTAAAATATACACCGTCCCCCCTGAACAATTTAAATCCCAATCTTGATGTACAGATGGGGGGGGGGGGGGGGGGGGGGGGGGGGGAGAATTAAGGGGGGGGGGGGGGGGGGGGGGAGGAGAAGAAAAAAGGATTTATTTTATTCTCTTCAGAATACTTCAGTACCAAAAGCATTTCCAGAGACTGCTACCATGCCTCAAGGGATTGCAAATGCCTTCTGTCATCATTCCATCTATTGAAATGTACATTAGACACTACAGAGAGAAAACTGGGGCAAGGCAAAAATGAAACAAAACAAAACCAAAGCATAGCCCATCAAAGAAAAGATGCTCTTTTTTTTTTTTTTTTTTTTTTTTTCTTCTGGAGTTCAAAAGAATGATGTGTCTCTAAAACAAACCAATTTTCTCTCCCTACATGCACCGCACACAGGCACACTTGCACACACACACTCACACAGGCTTCTGGTTTCGTTGTAGGCATCTACTTTCTGAATAACCATTTCTGTAAGTAAACAAGCTGCTCCGACTGCAGCATAAAATGAGCTTAATAACAACTGAGATCAAAATGAGCCAAGATGGTAAGGGAGAATAGTGGGGGATCATTCCTAAGACTGTTTGCCCCTGAAGGGAGAATTATTATTATGACCTTGTACCACCGAGTGGGCATGTGCTCCTAGCTGGATCAAATGTAGACCTTGGCAAAGTTCTCTGCCTGGGAATGTGGTTGCAATATCTAGTTTTTAACGCTACTGGAAGTGTTGCTATGGGCACTGAGGCACAGGAGCCAAATACAGGGGAAGGGAAATAATGAAAAATGCTGATTAGGAGCTCAGAGAAAGGAACGGAACATTTGTGCTCAACAATAAAATGTAATGCTCTGTTAATCTGTTTCTTGGCTGTCTGTACTCCGTAGGCTTTTTAATATACTTTTTGTATATTACTATATAGGTTATTTAATACACTTTTACTCTATGTGGTATTTAATATCCTCCTTTATTCCCTTTTTAGCTACCTAAACCCTTTTTAAAAAGCCCTAGTCTTTTCAAATGCATTTTGATTGAGTCTAGTGTGAACTGACACCCTAGGAAACCCCCATACTAACTGCTTGAGAGAGCATATATTAATTAGCACTCTTAGATATACTACAGAGAGAAGAAAATGTTTCTTCCTATGACAGTTTTCTTTTACGTCATCCACCCCAGTATCCTTCACCCTTTTCCCACTGATCGATAATAGTTCATGCCTATGATATATTCTCAGTGATGCCCAGTACACTGTCAAGTTTTAAAAAAAAAAAAATAAAAAAAAAAAAAGTAACAACAAAAAACCCCAAACACAAACACAAAGCTTTCTGATTTCTACCACTTTCTATTTTTTACTTAGCCTGTTGTGACATTGGGACATCATTTCTTACTTCCACATTATATAAGAAATGGCCTCAAGTTGCATTAGGGGAGTTTTAGATTGGATATTAGGAAAATTTCTTCACTGAAAGGGTTGTCAAGCATTGTAACAGGCTGCCCAGGAAAGTGGTTGGGTTGTCATCCCTGGAGGTATTTAAAGATGTGTAGATGTGGTGCTCATGGACACAGTTTTGTGGTGGTTAATGGCTGGACTCGATGATCTCAAAGGTCTTTTCTAACCTAAATAATTCTATGATTCTATGACATGAAAATGTTGCTGAATCTACAGTTGTTTAATTGTTCAAAGAAGAGAGGAGTGTCTTGAAACTTAATACCATCTTTTTAATCAGAAGTATTATGCACTTGCCATTATGTTTTTTTTGTTTCTTTTTCTTCCACCCTGTAAAACTTTAAGCTGTGACAGAGTCATTTTTTTTTTTAAATTTTTTTTCTCTCTCTGAACATATCACAAGCGAGAGTATGACCACAGCTCTCAACAAAACAACAGGTATTTACCCAATAATATCTGGCCAGTAATTTTAAATAACTTGAGTAATATTACTTATTTTGTATAAATACACACCCACCATCATACATACGTACATATGTATATAAGATGCAAAGACAACATAACATGGTGTTAGGAAACCTCATTTCTCATTAAATGTTCTTCATACAGCTCAAGCAAAATCCTCATTGCAGTACCAGTTTAGTTTTCAGTAAACAAGGAAAAACTAGTGAGAACAGATGGATTCATGCCTATCTCTATCACTAGGAATGGAAGGAATGTCACTTCTTGCTCAATGATATTTTATATTAAATTAGGCAATCTTGGAAAATGACATAAGATGTATATTTTGTGAGAGTTTTAAGTAAAATTCTCCTAATGTTTTTTCTACTCTCACATATTTCAGTTATAACATGCTGACTCCAATGGGACTGCAGATCCATTAACATGCTGATCTATGTGAATTCCTCCCACTTCTCCTGAGCTGAGGAACTGGTCCAGTGGTATTTTGGGCTTGTGTACATTGTACTGGAAAATGATTCTCTTAATTTATACCAGAATCGGACCTTTATATATAAGTGAGGGCAAAACAGAAGCAAGTGAAGGAAAAAGCTGGGAACGGGCAGAGGGGTGGAAGTTTCTTTCATTCTTCTGAGCAGATGCATTTGTGTGGAAACTGAAATAATAACCTGTTTAGCTAATCTGGCCTTGGAAATATGCAGTGCTGTAGATTACGCATGAAGACAGAGCCTGATACTTTTCCAAAGGACTGGGATTGTTTTAGCTATTCAGCATTCACAGCCATATTGAGAACACTTAAAACCCTATTCTTCTCAAATGTTGAACCAGCCTCCCTCCCCACCCACCTTCACCGGCAAGGGGAGGGAGGGGAAGGGACAGAGGGGAAGGCGAGACGCACAAATGCCGTGCGATGTCATTGTCAGGTGGTGCCGATTTAATCTCCCTCCTCAAAGCTCTTGATTTGATTTAGGATAGCAGTTGTTAAGAGCAGAAGGAGCTGCTGGCACGAATGGCAACCCTCTCAGCCAGCCACGCTTTCCAACTGTCCTGAATATTAAAAAAAAAAAAAAATGAGGAGCGGGAAGAGGGACTGAAAGAGAGAGAAAGAGAGACTCAAAGAACAAGCTTACTGAAGAGCAGTGGCTGCAGCTCACTCGGAGGAATTCCATTAAATGAACTCATCCGTCATCTTGCCTTTTATTGATGAGTGGCATTGCTTGGCGGCAAGTGACATGGCAGAACAAATAGCATCGGAGCCCTGGCTTCCTCTTCCATTGCACACAGAGACACACAGGCCCCAAAACAATGAGTCATTACTTATTACATCCATTATTAACTCAGCTCAGGCTCATTAGGCATGGAAATTGAGGAGGGGAAAAAAAAAAAAAAACACAACCCAAACCAGGAGCTAAGTAACACCAAATACCCACACATTTAGGGGAAGGGTATGGTGAGAGGGGGTGGTTAAAATCTCCTACTCAACATTTGTGACATTGTCAAATCCTAAGGGTCATGGGTAGTTGATCATATGTTTTCCGTTTTCTGACATGATTGCATTGAGGACTGTGCTTTAAAGCAGCAAGGCCAAAAGAAAAAGAATGTAAGAACTACATCATTAACTACTGCAAGACCTTCAGAATAAAGTTTGTCAAGAGTGATACGGTTTTATTAGAGGAATCTCAGGTGGATACAATAAAAAAGGAAATATGAAAAATGGAGCTACTAGAATAATAAACCAAGTCAAATGCAAGCATTTATTTGGTGAGGGGCATGAACTGGAATTCCCGTGTGTTTCCCTGCCTGTGGCATTGGATTAATTTCATTTAATGCTGTCTGAGAGTTAGATACCTAGCTAGCCTAAACTAGTGCCTTGTCCAAATTTCCTTTACGGTCAAGGGAGGACAATAAATATGCTGCTGTATGATTCATCCAATCATAAACAAAAAAAATATATATGTCTAAACCATATTAAATTAACTGCTATGTGGAGATGTTGATATCTCTCCTTTTACTTTTAAGGAAGCCTAGATGACTAGCTTTGATGGAGCATATAACTTGTAGATAGCTAAAGTTAAGTGAGTCTGACTGTAGGTGTCTTAAGTCATGTTTGACTACGATGGCAACTGCTTTGTGGATCTGTCTGAAAACAAGGGTGTTTTGTTTTGTTTTGTTTTTTCTTTTCCTTAACTACTCAGGTCTAGAAAGGTTTCCTGAAATGTGTCCATTCACTTTAAAAAGGAAAAAAAAAAAAAAAAACAAAACCAAACAACCAAAAAAAACAGTGAAGGTTTCCAGAAGAAAAGTAAGGTGGAACCACCACTGACCCAATGGAAGATGGATAAAATACAGATAGAACTAAAATGGGATGAAGTGCATCTGAAAAAACCCAAGAGGTGTATGGACCCACTCAAATGAAATGAGACAACAGTGCAGCAACTCCAGTAAAAGCAAGACTGAATCAGTTTAGTCACCAGCTGTTAAAATGAAAATTGTTCTGAATGTTTGCACCAGATTCGATCCGATTCAAGTTTAAATTTTTCTGAACTTCAGCTAATTCTATTAACCCTTCTTGGCTAGATTTCACCTTTTCTTTTTCACTGCCCATTGGTTTAAAGATGAGATAAAAGAAGAGATTACTGAAGCACTGAGAAAGATTGTTGATATTCCAAGGGTTAGCCAAATCTGGAGGGGAAGTCTTGAAAATTCTCAAGAGGGTCCTGTCAGCCTGTGAAGAAAATGGAGACTGGTGGCAGTCCATGTGGTCCTCACCTCCAAGCGTAGAGTTACAGGTTGATTTCCAAACCTCTGCGGTATTTTCTAAAACTATTGACCACAAAACAGAGATTAAATTTCACATTGTGAGTGCATTTAAAACAAATGAAATTAAAATTTAGAGGAAGTAGCTGTATTTTCAATATAATCAACAGAAATAGCTAATATAGACAGGTATTTCCAAACTGGCCAACGTCTTTTTTTGCCCTCAAAGACTTGCTATATGTGTTACCTCATATAACTCATGATTTACAGCCACTGATAACCGGAGGTGGATAGATTGAGAACTTGCTCATTTATCTCCTCTAGAGTTTTGCTGGGAACAGGCAGTAGTAGGGAGTAGAGTAAGATTCCTTCCAAATTCATCTTGGCAAGAAAATGTGTATTAAAGGCTCTTCTTCTGCTAATTAATTATGAAAAGAAGCACAAAAGAAAGTTGTGTTGCTTGACAGCTGCCCTGAGTATCTCGGTGTCAGAGTTGGTTAGCACATGGCACTGATTATGTTCTTTCAGCTCAGATGCGTAAGTTGCAGTTAGCTTGTGCAAGAGTTAATGGAACTGGAAAACAGGAAAATGTGTCCTCCTTCATATGGGAATTCAGCTGATGTTTTCCTGTATTTTTTCCATCACTCTAGAGAAGCATTTTACATGTTCACAGGGTTTTTTTTTTAAACTTTTTTTTGTTAAACAGAATGGAAAGCATGTCACCCATTTTCTTCTCTTTTCTCTTTCTTCCCATTTTAACGTTTTCTGTTCTTTATGAAAAATAATCCAAATAATGGAAAGCATAAGAAATCAAAGTTTCAGAGACAGAAGATAAATCTTTATTTGGCATGCTGAATTGTGATGGGTTTCTTTCACACATACAACAAAGACATGATTATTGTATCAAAAATATTTTAAATAAATATTTTTAATACATATATACATGTGCACTGAGAAAAAATTTACTTTTAATCTCAGAAAGAACAATTTCTTAGAGACATTCTTTCAGAGTAGAAATAACAAGGAAAGGAGATTAATTGCACCAGATGATACACCTAGTCAGATGTCCACATTTATTCTACCCTTTGAGGTACAGAGAGGAAATATACGATTCATACTCTGTTTTATTTGAGTCTGTGGCAACCATGAGAGTAGATGAAATCATCTATAACATTTTGCCAATGATTCAGAATGTATTAAAAACAAGAAAAAAAAATAGATACATTCATATGGTTTATTTTTCTCCGATTAATTCTAAGGCATCTGCTTTGAACATTAAAAAGCATTCTCTTTGTAAATATATAACTATTAAAAAGAAAAATCATAGATAGTCTTGGCAAGCTACCTACCTTCCCAAAATCTATGAGAAGTGCATGAGTTCATTTAGAAGTTCAAGAGATTCAGATCTCTTCAAGTGAACAAGTTTCTCTGGAAGCTCAGGCGACATCTCTAACACTAATCTCATTTGCCACCTCTGGAACCTACTGTGGGAAATCATTGCTCATAACTTACAGCACCACAGCACAGTCCACCGGAGCCTTATGTGGTTGCTCTGGATGATCATCCTCTCTCATTCAGAGTACTTTGTCTCTGAGGATCCAATCTTGCAATAAGCTTTAATTATTCATCAGCTTTCACTTCAGCTGAGCCCATTCCAGGGCCAGGTCTAGGGGTGGGAATCATTTCACCTTGTGTTAAGTGTCTGTAGAGTAGAAACGGAAGGGAGTCCATATTTCAGTCTCTCCATTAATAAAGAGAAATAGGTACATTTAGGGCACAATTCAATGACCTATTTTTGACTTGCACCTTAGGATTAGATGAATTGTGCCTTAAACGTGCTTGATTCTCCATCGATTACAGAGCCTCAAGTGACTGGCTCAGGTGTCAACAGCTACATTTGGGCAGATGAATCTCACCCAGGAGGTTCACATTTTATTTAATGATTTTGCATTAAGGCACCAGAGACAAGACTCACAGGAAAATGCAGTCAAAGAAAGATCATTTTCCCCTGCTTGTGGTACAGTGATATTTTGTGCTAATGTTTTGCAACTGTTGTTCAACGTTCGCTTCTTTGCAAGTGCTGCAGTAGCGAGGAGGCTGGAGGTGTCGTGTCAGCCTGTCTCAATTCCATCAGCAGCTGCCATAGCGGGAGAAATCCTAATTCGGTACAATATGCCAGTAGATGAGGTTAGCTCAGCAGCAGCAGCTAAAAGACAGATGTAAAATCAGTAGCTGATGATTTTACATCAGAGGAGTGAATGTAAAATCAATGAGAAGTTTTAAAGTGGCGAATGGCCTAAATTTAACAAGGGAAATAAAGTCAACCTTTATTTTGGTAAATGGAAAGGTTTTCCCTCCCTCAGACTAAGACTATGATTAGCAGAGTGCTAGAAACTAAGAACATTTTAACAGAAGCTTGCTCTAAGCACAGCTTCCTCGTATCAAAAACACAATCTGCGTTTCACTGAATGTTCACTGATTCAAACAGTCTCAGATAATAGAGACAGAAGAAAATATGTAGTGGTAGTTGAAAATGATGTGGCATTAGGGGAAGGAAATGGACAGAGATGATGAAAATAAGATATAACATTTTCCAAAGAGAAAGAAATTTTTTTCTGAATTTTTATTTTTATTTATTTAAATACATTATCAAACTTCATTTGTAAAAATTGTCTTTTGTCCTTAAAACTTTTAAGGTCTTTCTTTGCCTGTCCATTCTGTCTTTTTTTTCTTCCACGTAGTCCTTCTTCCTGGGGTGGGGAAGGAGGCTGAAATAAGGAAGAAGAAAAAAAGGAGAAACACAACGAAAATAAGAGACAAAATCATTGTAATGGAGAAGAAACATTACAGCACAATTCTTTCCCTTTTTTTATTTTTATTTTTATTTTCCATCTTTGTTTGAAAAAAAATGAGTGAAAAATTGAAATAAGCCACCTTCTAATAGAAAGGATTTTGAACTTGAACTTCTGTTAGGTTTGTTGTTGCTCAGTAAAGGTTAAACACATGCTAAACTTTAATCATATGCTCCCAAGGAAATCTCAATGAAACATTCATGTTCATACAGAAAGGACCTTGAAACTTTTGGATTTAAAATGTTTGCACCTATATGTCTGAGTAAGCCAGTACTTAAGTGTTTTGGTGCACAGGCTCCCCTTCATAACGTTTAAGATCCTGTGCTGAAACCTCTGTTATACAAAACACCCCTCTCTGAACCGTGTCCCAGAGATTTATGTATGCCTGCCTATCAGTCCCTTTCTAAGATGCGTGATCAGACGTGAGCTGGTAGGTTACAGTTCAGGTGTTTGCAGTGCTGTGACATTTCCACTGATCAGCTCATCTCTTTCCATGTTCTGAAAAAGTCTAATTTGTGAAGATGTCTTAACTTCTCATGTGTTTTAATGGTGCCCTTTAACTCAGAAGATATTGAATGCATATGCTCACAAACATTCAAATACATATATGCACCTGTATAAATGTACATGCATACGTGCATCTCAGTTGTCAATGTGGTATTTGCCTGCACTGTTGATATTAGAAGCCAAAGAGCTCTGGACTTTCTCTTCTAAGACTTATTTTTTATTTTGCATGTTCTTGGTTAATGTTTTTAAACACTTCATTCTAAGGGAAAACACTTCCTACTGTTACCAGTTTTCTCATCGTGCAGTACCTGACAGAAAGTTTCAACTCACTCACACTGTTTTAAAACTAGAAGACTAAATTATACTGACCATTTTCATTCAGTTCAGAGCCAGGCTAGAAAAATGCACACTTTTCTAAAAGGCGCTTGGCTTTGGGTGGGATAAATAAACTTCTGGAAATATCTGCTTGAATATTTCTCTCTTGCCTATCTGTTTCTGCGCCAACTTCTGTCTTCACTCTCCTATAACTACACACATGTGTAACTTGTAGATAACAAAAGGAAAGATTAGTCCCTCTGTTTACACCGTAGCAGTGTTTTATGACACTTGGAACAGGGGAAGGTGGTGGTTTCTTACCAGTGGCTTTCTAGTAAAGATGGGACCCATATTAGCATCCATTTTAAAAGTAAAGCGTATAAAGAAGTATTTTGAGATTCTTCTGGATAAAAAGGACTGAGTTCCAAATCCTGGAGCTTTTTGAATTCTATATGGAGTCTACAGCAGTGGATGAACTCTACACAGTAATATTGAGATTTCACATGAGATACCATATTTTGAGCCAGCAGGAATATTAAAAAAGATTCTTAAGAAAAGGTTTTAAACTGATCTCATATATCAAAAATATTAGAAGGAGAGTAAGGCAAATTAAATGTATCATGTTATACAAAAGAGAGAATAAAGAATACATGGCAAATACAAGACTGTTTTCAAAACTTTATAATGTAGCCATTCAAAATTTATAGTATGATGAAACGTCCATGTGAACCTGCGTGACATAGTGTAATGTAATTATTCAAGGTCTTCCTTTTATTAAAACCATCATATATAGTCATATAAAGTACATACGGTGTCTGGCATGTGTTATCAATTAATTTGTTCCCCATCTAGATTTACGTTTCTTCCCCAGAATGAAAATAAGATGATCCCTCTAACTGATGATTTTAAGATTCAGATTTTGGATGCAAGCTTTTAATTGCTATGACAGCAATGCGTTTACTGTGTCTAAAGATATGCAAACTGCTTTATGAGTAACTCGATAGTCTACTATGTGTTTGTTTGTGATCTTATTTTGTTAGGGGCTGATCCAGAGCTCTTTGAAGTCCGTGGAAATTTTTTCATTGACTTCAAAGGGTTTTTGGCTCAGACCTTTATCCTTAAATACTGAATAGATTAACAACTGATTTGTGAATAGTTTGCAATGACAAAAGGAAGGGAAAAAAGCCAGCATTTACTAAATTATATATCTGGCAGATACTATGTGACCATCTTCTATTAATATGTGTATTAATATTAAACCAGTACCACAATGGCATATGTACACTATTGGGCTGCCAGAACAGTGTAGGAGAAAAGCAGTGCTCTACATACGGAAATATTTAATGATATCCTTGTATTTTACACACAGCTTCACCTAAGCCTCTTCCAAGAGCGAGGCCACTGGAGTATTCAAGGATGCACAACCATTTCCTAGGCAGAAGTTCTTTCCCAGATGTTCAGTTTGACCTGGGGCAACTCAATCAAAATCTGTAAGGTTTCCAACATTTCTAGTGGGGATTTATTTTTAAAAATGTGGCATATGGATTTTTCTGGCAATAATGAAATATAGCTGTGCACACTCCATTAAATAAAATGAGACTGTAATCCTTAAAACTGTGTGAGTAACTGGAACTGGAAAGCTGGGAGCTGGGAAAAAGGAAAAAGGTTCAAGGTGAAGAAGGGGAATAGCTTCAGGAAGGACATTTGAAGAGGTGACCCATGCAGAATATGGAATGAGCAATATGGAAAACATGGACTCAAAATACATATAGTCCTTCTGAAAGGGTGGGTAGACACATCATTGTATAATTAACTCAGAAAAAAAAATCAGATAAAAAGATGGGGAGCGACTTAATAAAATTATTTCAATAAGTAGATTTTTTTAATGCTTTCTGTGGAATTCTCTCTGTATCTCAACCTCGTGCTGTTTAAAAGCATAAAAATGCTGCTTTTGGTAATTAACTGTCTTGCTTTGCACTACAGCAGTTTTGAGACTTTCAAAGCTAGAAGAGAAGCTTACGAAACTCTACCTCCATAAATTCAGTTGCAGTTTCAAAAAACTTGAAATATCAGTGGACAAAGCGGAGAGAAAAATGACTCAGTAAAATATTCCTGGGATTTCTTGTGGAGATAAGGTCTGGCCCTTTATTTTATGCAGCCTTTCACCCCAACACAAACTGGGAATGTTAGGATTCACTAGAGGTCTTGCCCCAACTATGCCCCAGGATGCCCGATCACAAATTAAGCAATATCACACAGAACCACGTTTTCTGTGTGAGCCCCCTGGAGCTCAGCAGAACCATCCTTTCCAGACACATTCCTCTGCCTCATTTTGCTCCCTTTGTTTTTCCAGAAAATGCCCCCAAGGACCCTTTTCCCCTCCCTACTTCTTTTAAGCTTCAAAATAGTTTTTTCTCTCTTTTTTATATATTACGACAGTATTTCCCCTTTCAGTGTGTTCTATTTAAACTTACATTTAGGACACATTTCTACAGTGATCTCTGCAAGAGCATCATGACCCTCTCCCTTATGAACAAATGACCAGGTACCCGTAATGGCTTCATGCACCTGCATTGTCGTCTGCGTACGTGCTAAATAACTCCTTTCCCTCCACTTAATAGACATAAGCATTACTGAGTGCAGTTGGCACTTAGTAATAATAAATAACAATAACAATAATATTAATTTAATTCCATCTAGTGGAATAATTTGCTGCCTAATCACAGTAATAAAGGGAGTCCATTATGCCACCAAAATGGTTTGCTAAACATGAGTCTTTCTACCGAGTAACTCGAGCAGCTGCTGCCGAGGTCTTGTCATATTGCAGAAGCACTCGGCTGGCCAAAACTTCCTGGTGCAGAGACATCAGTCTCACTCCCCGTTGGCTGCTGAGCTCGCTCTGTAGACAGCCAGTATTGCTGTCAGCTTCGCGTCTCTGATGGACAATGGAATTCAGTAACGATGCACTTGATCAACGTATTGCTTTTTGCATGAGCAGTGGGTTGCACTGTTGGAGGCGCTTGTGGGAGCTGGTAGTTTTGATAGGAAACTAACAAATCTGAAGCCGTTAAGGAATATGAAAGGAAATTAATGTTGCCTTCTTCATTGCCTGTAAAATTCAAATGCAGAGAACTAACGCTATACTTTCCTCTGTTCTTTCCCTAGCCTAAAGAGATACTGTGTAAATAGTAAGAGGTATGTAAGAGAATATCAAAAAGGCATAAGTATTTGAGAATTTTGTTCAGTGTAAAAGAGCAGAGACAGTAAGACTCATTCTTGTAATGACCTAGACCGAAAAATTTAACTTCAGGCACAGTTTAAGCACCTAACTTTGTCATGACTCACAAACCCCTATCCTAA
The DNA here is from genome assembly GCA_008658365.1 of Alca torda. Taxonomy (NCBI): domain Eukaryota; kingdom Metazoa; phylum Chordata; class Aves; order Charadriiformes; family Alcidae; genus Alca; species Alca torda. The sequence goes on from CM018101.1 coordinate 7,303,379, forward strand.
CAGCTGAGGCATCACAGTATTCACAGGCGCCTCCGTATTTTTTGCTGCAAGACTTACAGAGCACCTAAAAACTCCATTACTGCACGTACCCAAAGCCATCGTCTTGACAGAGGCAAGCAGCCCAGCAGCTGTTTTCACATAAGTCTGCTTAGAATTGCATTTCTGGGCATCCTTTCACCTGCCCCTCCCAGGGAGCCCAATGCACAGCGACAGTGCTGGATTTCATGCAAAGGGCAGCAGCTCCTCTTCAGAAACGTGGTGGGAGGGTATGTAGCACTGATGACAGCAGCTAGTTTTCACCTTGTGTTTTACACAGATGTCCTCCTTCATGTCAGGCATCTCCAACTTACACTTGCCACAACTCATGAGAATGCCTTGACTGTCAGCCTTAATATAATTCTGCTTTACTGTCTTTATGGTCACTGAATTACCTAAATTATTTTTTTTCCCTTTTTTTATGTGTAGGGAAAGACAAAAAAAAATAGTACAAGGTAAAGTACAGTGTAGATGGGCATCGACGCAAGTATATATTATTCTGTTACAGTTATATAACTTCTATTTCTCTCCTAAGTGTGAGAGTGTTTCTAGAAGATCACACATGAGCACTGATCATCAAGTATACTGTAAATTCAAACCCTATCTCATTTAATGATAGTTTGCTTATATTATCAAGTCTTAACGTATACATAAAAAGATACAAGACTGAACATCTCAGTATAAAAAGAGAGTTAATAAGGCCCAGGTTGGCATAGTTAAGGTATGGAGAGAAAAGTTAGCAACACAAGTATGGGACCTGTTGCACTGTATTTTCTAGGCTCAGCGGTTGGAAGGAATACTCGGGAGATGACAACTTTACTCATCCTTGGCCTTGAAATGGGGTGACATATAGCTAAACGTGAGGTCAGCCACCTCGCACCATTTGGTCGGTGGCTGTGCAAAGCTGCGTGCCTTAAGGACTCCAGCCCATGGGGTCACCTTGTATGGGGTGGGCTTCAGGCCTGGCTCTGTCACCCAGCTGTGGAGGCTGCTGCTCCCTTTCTCTCCCAGTAAACCAGTACGTTTCTCAATGTTAGTTTTACAATTCCGACTTCTAAAACATGTTCTCAATATTAATTTCCCGAAGAATAATTTTTCATCAAGTGATGTACAGAGTGAAAATGATTCTCAAAGAAAGTGGCTGGAAAGCATGAACGGAAAGACAAGTAGCGTCGGGTGTTCCCAAAGGGGTTTGTAGGGAAAGTGGAAATGCGAAAGTTAACTTGCTGTGATAAATTGGACTCACAACTAGGAAGCTGTGGAGAGCTCTCCAGCTGAGTCTAAGCCACAACTTGCCCACATGCATAATTTTTTTTTTTTATTTTGCCAGTTTATCTTTAAGCTTACAGAAAGTCAGAACCCAATGTTTACAATGTCCGGTAACCTGATGTGGGTTGAGTGAAGGACTTACACACAACAGCAGTAACAGGTTGAAGTAAATAGCTGTCGTCCTTAACCATACACATCTGCAACTCCCAAGAGTTCTTTGCCTTTACATGTATAGTTGAATCTTACGGTAAAAGCTATATTGTCTGTTTAATGGACTTCGCTGTTCCCAGTAATTCACGCTTTGGGTTTAAATGTATTTGATCATGGTTAAGATGAATGCTTCTTTTTTCCTCCTTTTTTTTTTTTTTTTTTTTTTCTGCAGAATTCAAAGGTCTTTGGGAGGTTGGGATCTTTTCTTGATTTAATTAAGAAGGATCATATATTTTCTTTCTGTGGTATTTCCCTTTCAGCTCAGTTTTGCTAAATCATAAACTTAACTGCATTAGACCTAGTGATATGCAAACGAGTCCTTTAAAAATCCACCCCCTAAGCTCCAGAGACATGTGGGGTGTATTACACGTAGAAATCAGAGCCTCTGGGGTTCATCTGTTGTTAGTCCTGTCACAAGTGACACCCTTGAATACACACTGGTGTCTTCTCCCTCCTCCCCTCCCTTAAAGTACTTACTTGCAGATTGCAGCATTTTGAGGCTTTGAAGTGTCACCTACAGCTAAACCGCCACCCACACCTTCCTCTATTTAGGTCAGAGTCACTTCAAACTAGAAAGAAAAAATGCCACACATGCACAGACACACACACAAACAAAACTGATGCAGAGAAAATCAAATAATGAGGTGCAGCCACCCAAGGCTGGTGTGAAAATCAACATATGGGGAATTATTGCGAGCGTCGGGCTCTGCTTCAAATGGGCTTGTTTTGCCTGGAACCCTGAGATGAGCTGAAAAAGGCAGAGTTGGTTGCTTCGTTAATCGCTGAGCTACCTGCAGAGAAACAGGCAACCATAAAAAGAAACAAAACAATAGAGAAATAGATACAGAGAGAGCCTCTGCTGAATGGTGTAGGATGGGCTAGCTGGCACCTTCAAGAGCTTTTCTAAAACTGCAGGTTAAAAATACCTTCTGTAGCAGCCATTACAAAAGCTAGACCTTGGGTTTTGGACGCTCCTCTATTGCTCAAGCACCTGCACGGAGACTTTTCCAACACCATCACAGTGAGTGGCAGATGTGACTCCAAAGTACTGGGTTGCCCACTGCCAAGGCCTAAGGTTTTGGTGGACCTCTGCTTTAAGTGTTGAAGTAGCAGGTAAAGCTAACAGGAGGACTGTTCTTGTGGATTTGTAGCCCAGAGAACTCAAAGGATGTCACTTGAAGGGATGCAGGTTTTAGCCAGAAGTGCTTGGGGGAAAAAAGAAAAAAAAAAAAAAAAGAAAGTTTAAAATTCTTAAATCACTCAACAAATAAATTATAGAATTGTACCTACTTTCTCAGCGGTGTACAGCAATGTGACAACAAAAAAAAAAGCCACTGTCCAAAACACGTGGGTGGGTCAGTTCGTAGAGCTCCAATCTTTGGTTGATGTCTAAGACTAGTAAGATGATACACTCTTGGAAGATGTCCATCTCTCTCCTTGCACTTAGACAATCTCATTTACTTTTGATAAATTGTATCAAATCATCTTGTAAAGGAAAGACTCATTTAGTGTTATTGGTTTGATTCATATTTTTGTGGGTTTTTTTCGGCTACATTATAATATGTATTTAAATGCCTATGTATCCATAGATTCGTTATATTGTAATGGTTAACATTGGACATCTTCTGTTAGAAAGCTTTGCCTTTAACAAAACTAAGAAATGTGACAATATAAAGAGGTGTTGGGGATTCAGATTTCTTTTTTTCTTTTTCCCAGAAAAAATGTGTAACATATTTCTCTGTATGTCTGTATGTGAACAAAATACGTGTCAAAGCTCAGCAGAAAAATGAATTTCAAAAATATCAGAATTTCCAGGAGGAGGGACATTCTTTATCCTCGTGGAGAAAACAGAGGATTTGAACTTAAACCCGACAAGAAGGACAAGAAAATAAGACAAAGTGAAATAATGGCCTTTATCTTAGAGACAGTAAAAACTTCTTTTAACTCCCATGGAAATTGATGTGTCTTTGGCGTCTAAATAGAAGTACAACATTAAAATACCATTGCAAATCCAGACTACTTATCTAAAAGCAAACAGATAAATTCCAAGATGAACTGAAGGGTTGTCTACACTAACATTTCAGTTCTGTTTGGGAGTGTACCTTTTCAGTGAAACTTCTGATGTTCCCATTCCAAATATACATAAACCAGGTGGTGCACTCCCAGAGACCACCAGTGCACTCCTGCCATGGTTTAACCCCAGCTGGCAACTAGAACCATGCAGCCATTTGCCCACCTCTCCCTTTTCCCCCCAAGAAGAAGTGGGGAGAAAGGGGAAAATACAGGGGAAAGGGAGGAAAAAAAAAAACCTCCTGAGTTCACATAAGGACAGTTTAATAGAAACAATAACAGAAAAAGAAAAATAATGATAATAATAACAATAATAATAATGACAATAATAATAATGACATGGGTCTCTCTCACCACCTGGTGAATTGGCACCATTCCAAGCAGTGACCATGGATCCCTGCCCCCCAGCTAACTCCCCATTTATATACTGAGCATGACCTCTATGGTATGGAATATTCCATGGGCCATTCCATCATTCTGTCTCTACTTCTATGGGGAGCTGAAAAAAGTCCTTGAATAGTATAAATGTCACTTAACAACAACTAAAAACAATAGGTATCATTGACATTCCTTTCACAGCAAACAGTAGAGAGAAAAAATAACTCTTTCCCAGCTGAAACCAGGACAACTCCAGGTGCCCATAGGTATAACATCTGCAGAACCACAGTAAGGTGCTCCGCTGAAATGTACATGATATGGAGGTGCTTGTCCAGTCATTGATTAAAAAAGCCTTACCTCCAGTGATGAAGGTAAATACTTAAAGATTAGTGGGGTCGTATTCCGGAGAAACACGAGGTGGTAAAATGTAACTGCGTTTGTGTGTGTGTGTATGTAATACAGTTATAACCATGCCAGCAAAGAAAATATTGCCAGTACTAAGATACTACAGAGACCTTAGCACCATATTGTACTGTGGTGAATATTTCTTTTTTTGTTCCGCTCTAGTTTTATACCCTTCTTAAACCACATTATTGAGACTGGTTCCCGTATCCCCTAGTAGTGATTAGTCAGTCATAAGTGAGAAAGTTTCAAAAGAAATTGTGTATATATACAATAAAATAATTTTTCATTTTTACAGCTGTAATAAAAGCAAGAAACAAAGAGAAAGGAAAACAAAAAACAGCCAAACAAAGAAATTAAATAAAAACAATGAATGCTACTAAAAGGAGAAATAAAAGACAAACGTAGCAATGTCAGGTCAGGATTCAGATAGAGCCTTCAAATCATACAGGAAATGTGAAAAGCATTCAGCACCAGTATTCAACCCGCAAAATGCATAAAACAAAAAGATATTAATACCTGGATGATGTACATCTCTCACCCAAGGCAGACTCAAGCTAACTAGAAAAGTCAAGCACTTATCATGAAAATTACGTGAAGGATTATAAGACCAACATCCCAATCATTCTTAGAGAGGAAACACAAACTATAAAATCCTTAATGCCAGTTATTTAGTGAGGTGTAGGCTTCATTTTCCCTCTTATCTTCTTCTTTTCTTTCAGCTTGATAAAGATAACTCGTCTAAACAATAGAAATACATCCTGTGCTGCGCCCGTTCCATCCAAAAATCTATCTGTGTAATAATGTGGTTTGAAAAACCATCACAGAAGTTCACTAAAAATATTACCGAATGTACACCCCAGAGAGACAGTATGGCTTATGGTTCACATAAGGGAGATGAAAATCAAGCTAAAATACAGGCTAAGTGACATGCCCGGGGCCTCACCAGTATTTTGTGGCAGACCACAGCTGTGAACCAAGGCTAACATTCTGATCGGTACTTGACTACACAGACTTTGATTTAAATAGTGTTAGTTACAGCAGAGGTAGCTGTAAATCCTCAACTTGCAGCCAGGAAAGTGGAGCAGAGAGGAAGGAAGTGATTTGCATAAAAGTAAATTTGTGGAAGATCTGGCAATTAAACGTATAATTTCTAAGACTGAAAGCAGTGTCTTAATCACAAGACCATGCTTTCGAAGCAGCAGGGAACTTTTTTTTTTTTTTTTTTTTTTTTTTTTTGCTTATGTTCTATTCCCACATAAATGCTATTCAGCAAGAAGTTGTGTGACATTATCAATCTGGAATGTGCAGAAGCTAAAGTTTGCCACACACTTAGCAGGAATTTACACAATGGTAGACTAGTGCTAGAATCAGTTGAAAAATTCAATTTGGAAGACACCTATGACAACATCCAAGCTCACTGGTATTAAAAAGGTTTGAATTCAGAATTAGTAAACCAAGAGCAAACAGCAAAATATTTATCAACTCGTTCCCTGGAAAGTCTTTGAAGGTTTTTATTTTTTGTCTTTGCTTTTTTTTTTTTTTCTGTTACATCTTCAAGTACTCCTGAAAGCTTGCCTCTGGCGCAGCTTCTACACAGGGGAGAACATCCCTGCTTCCTTCAGCTTTGAAGCTGTAAAGCACAGCACCCTTGTTCAGCTATGTAGCTTCCTTAAATGGGCTTGAAACATTGAAACACACTCTGTGCTGAAAACTAAGTCCAGGTAAGAAACAGCCAGCAACTCTAAAACAAACAAGTATTTTTGGGTCAGAAGAATATAAACACATTAAATGTTCTTATACAGAAAAAAAAGAGAAAGCATAAGTCCTTTAACCCAGTAACCTAAACCTCATAGAAGAAGAAGTCTTTGTTGACTTTTCTTGATGTGTTTTCATAACTTGTTTTAACATTTTCTGTTCACGAATGTTCCTAAAAATTGGTTTTCAAACTGTCTTACCCAGTAGTTTTTCCTCACATCATTCTTTCATTCAGTTTTTGATAGGCCATTCGGGCAGCTGTTTATGTCATCTCATTTCTTCTCTGGGGAAAAAGCTTTCAACCATTCTTCTGGATATAAATAGTGCACAGAGAGATGGCGAAACTGATTTAGACACAATGAACATAAAATATTACAGAACATTCTCACTTTCTCTACAGTGCCGGATATACAAAAATATTAGTACTCCATTCAAGTTTCTGCCTAACTCTTGGCCTCCTCCAGTCACAAACATGATTCCCAAACGTTTTTCAGGCCTATTTGAAGTCTTTGGCTTCTCTATTGCTTATAAACTCTTCTGGGATTTACAGAGTAGACATCCCTCATTCTAGGTCATTACAGGACTTGGTCTGATGGATACATTCAGAGTACACCTAACAGATCAGGCATTTCAGAAGACATAACTAAAGGGAAGTATGCTGACAAGAATCCTTTTGAAATCCATAGGTTGCCTACTGGTTCAGGAAACAGGAGACTTGAGATTGATTTCCGCCTTTTTCAAGGAGGAACTTAAAGGCTGCTTCTTAGTTACAGGTTTTTTGATGCTGGAGGCAGGTATGGGTGTAGTCTAAATTAGCTACATTAAAACTGTCCATTTTGCATGCCATTGCTAAGAAAATATGTGTTAACATCATTCTTCAGTTTATTACTTCAGCATTTAAGTGAAGGTGCAGAGCTCTAAATTGCAATGCTTTTACCTCTGGTTTAAACTCGTAATTCTAAAAGCAGACAGGACTAGAATGAAAATCATCTTTGTGTCATATGAATGCCTCATCATTAGGATACAGGTCTTTTTCTCTTCTTTGTTGTTCCTTGCCTGAAGCCCACTCTCCTCCCCAGATTTCATGAGAGTGGTGCCCCAGCACAAAGAAAATAGCTGTCATGGCTGTGATGGCCCAGGGCTTAAATGATAGGTGCTACAACAATGAGCGCTATGGTGCCTAAGATCCTTTGTGTCTCACTTACCAAAAAGGGATATTACTCATCTCTGACAAAGTTTGTTTTGTTAGGAGATCTCAGAACTTTTCTGTGGAACTCAATAACATTGTTTCACAAGTAAGACATTAAGTGAATTATTCAACTATAAAGTGGTGAAACTGAGAATAAAACCAAGGGCTAAGCTATTAGATACTTTTAACAGATAGATGGACAATCTACCCAGCTCAGCCTCAGGTATATTTGGAAAACAACTAGTTTTTTCATCAAGTGAAGTTTTGTTATTGAGATATGAGCCTTACCGTTTCAAAGCTTGAGACCTCCTCTCTGCTTCTTTGCTTCTTGCTTTGTTCCTTTCATGGATGTGGTGGGTTGACCTTGGCTAGACGGCAGGTGCCCATCAAGCCACTCTATCACCCTCCTCCTCAGCAGGAGAGTGAGGCAAGAAAAGATGGAAAAAAACATTATGAGTCAAGATAAAGGCTGTTTAACAAAGCAAAAGCAAAGGCTACACACTGAATCAAAGGAAAACAGAAAATTTATTCTCTAATCAGCAGGCAATGTCCAGTCACTTCCACAGAAGTAGGGCTTCAGTACGCATAGTGGTTGCTCTGGAAGACAAATGTAAATGTAAGAACAAATGCCCCTCCCCTTCCTCCTTTCTCTTAGTTTTTCTTGCTGAGTAGACATCATGTGGTATGGAACATCCCTTTGGTCAGTTTGGGTCAGCTGTCCCCTCCAAAGATCTTGCCCGCACCCCAGCTTACCTACTAGTGAGGGGGCAATGTTGGAGAGACAGCCTTGATGCTGTGTGAGAATTGCTTAGCAGCAGCCAAAACACTTGTGTGTTATCAACACCTTTCTAGCTACCAATACAAAGCACACCACTATGAGTGCTGTGATGGGTAAAGTCAACTCCATCTCAGCCAGATCCAATACAGTGGAATACATGAAGAAGGCACTCAGGCGATAAATGGCATTACTAATATGTTGTCCAAGTGGATATGATATGCCACAATATATGTTTAGAGAGATGAACATGAGCCACTTGGGTAGGCTTTTAAATAAAATTCATAATTAAGCTCTCTAAGTTACTCCATAGGTTTCATACAAAACCCCAAAAACATTCTTCAAGCCCAATTTTTTGGACCTACCATAGCAGGAAAGAAAAGGCTTGTGTGGTGAATTACAAAGCATATTTGAAACCAGTACATCATTAGGTCAAAATGCAGAGTTACCTTGAAAAAAATCCATAGTTAAGTATTGTCTACTTCTCTCCATTTCTTTTATGCTGCCTGCCTCCTTTTCTTCCCCCCAGCCTCTCCACAAACTCAGTCTTTTTTGCAGAGTATATTGGAAAATAAATTAGTTGGATTTGTGCTATCAGGGAATCTGTCATTAGGGTGATATTTGTCTTTTTCTGCTTCCCTTGTGGTTTCTATCAAAGGTTCAAGCATGTGGGTTATATCTCTCTTTATCTCTATTGTGTCTTAACTTAGAAGGGAAAGAAAACAGGAAAGATATTTTATCTCCTTATGTACCATGTAAGGATCAGTTGCATTGAGGTAGCACCCATATCTCTCTGCTGTTTCACTTGTCCACAAATTGTTTGAGTCAACTGACCAAACTGAAACAAAAAGCGAGAATGTGATTAAGATAAGATTTCTTCTGTGTTACTAAATTATTGAAAGTCTGGGTAACTGTTGGTTTGTGCAGTCTCTGTTCTGCTTTGAGCTTATTTTAGGTATGATTTTCTATAATATTTAGAAAAGTAAAAAAAAAAAAGAAAAAAAGGAGGAAAGAGTCACTTTAACAATGAACAATGAACTATTTGATGTAGTTTTTTTCTTCAATTTGGAGTATAAATATATTTCTTTATTACTAATATGAATATAGGATTACCTTGAAATCTCAGATTAGTTCAGTTAAACTTGAATGGTCAACCAAACATATATGCTTCTTACCATGCATATATCTTTGTCTTGTAAAATGCAGTGAAAAATTTCACAATATAAAGTTTTGCCTAGAATTTCAAAGACCTTCTTGGACCAGTCAGCCTTTGACTTCTCTGAATGGAGTAAGTTAGCATTTCTTATTATCCCCACCAAATCCAGAGGCTATGGAAAGAACAAAACCAACAACAAATCCTCCAGAAACAAATATATCAGTTCAAATGACTCAAGTCTTGTAAATTTGATCAGAGCATAAAACATATTTTAGGGAGCAAGTCTAGTGTGGTGTGAGGGCTTTTTTCTTTATCTCCCCCCCCCCCCCCCCCCCCCCCCAAATGGCTCTGTGTTTTGCATTAAATCTATGTTGTACTGAAGCACTAACTTAGCTATGTGCCCATGGAGAGCTTTGTGTGCTCTGATTTGACCAAATACTTAAGCACTTTTTGAAATAAGCATTATGGTTATTGAGCAATAAATGTGATATCGGTGAAGCCAGTTGCATTTAGTAGTGCTTTTCACATTGCCAAATGAGAAATGTGTCTGACCCCTTTAGATATGCAACATACTTCCCATAAACTTGCATTTTGCATGCTGTAATGTCCAAATTTTCTGCTTCATCTTTTTTTTTTTTTTTTTTTTTTTCCCTTTTTTCCCTTCCCCTAATTTTGCATTTAAATGGACAAAGGAGCAATTACTTGCTTGGACAAAGAAAGGAAAAGTAAAAGAACACAGCCTACATTCGAATGTTTAACACTGGTGCTAATTCTGAGTACTCTATTCTTGGATGATTTGCTTTCTGGCTATAGAAAACAACCAGTAAGAAAAGGCAAGATTGTGAACGAGACAGAGGCGAAAACATAGCCAAAGATGACTTAAGTGGTGATAAAAATACAGTGGCTGGGACAGATGTCTGAATTATTCATTTCTTTTGATACCACAAACACGGCACGGGGCAAGCTGTAATATACATCTTGGAGGTCACATAGATAACGAAATCAGTTGTTTATTTCAATAAAAATCATAGGAAGGAGTTTTGATTAAATAATAAGGATGTGTTAACCATGATTTCTTTGGATACTTTTAAAGTCAATGTAGGGGAGCACGGAGGAAATCTCTTTTTCATCGGGATGCACGGCATTTTCTCTGTAAAGGGGTTTTGCATTGTGATACGGTTATTTAATTCCCTCTTTTGATATAAAAATACTACCACTTTCAAAACCTGACATATGTCAAAATGTGAGGCAGCTCCTGTGATTCTATGGTAACCACTACCATTTCCCAGTTTTCTCTTTGCGTTATGTTTGCTTACTCTCATATGCCACTTATATTATAGACTCTTTGGGGCATGAACTGGATTTTTATTGTCTGTATAGAAGTTAAGCAAGGTTTGAGTGACTTAATTTGATCCCGTAGACGTGGCTACATCTTCTTCTTATCAGCATATGGTGGAAGTGGTCTGTCCCAGAGAATATCTGGACCCTACAGGACTATCTCAGGACAAACATTACATTAATCTGTGTACATCTCCGATACATCTGTTTATGTAAAGTTGCATGGTATGAAAATATTTTTTAACAGCAGCTGTATTTAAACTGATCAGCTGCCTAATACTTTGGCATGTCTCAGGTTTGAGACATCCTGTCAATACAGAGGGATTGTTTTAGTGTGTCACTGATGTAGGAGAAGTTGCTTTACTGTGATAGCGCCGAGATCTTTAATTCCTACCCGATAAGAGATAACAGTGTTCATAAAGCACACTACTTTTCCAATGGAATTTGAGTGATTAAGCACCTTAGGGTTGGGGTTTTTTTGTTTGTTTTTGGTTTTGGGGGGACAGAGGGAACGTGTTCTGAGAATGTACCCTGTCTTTGAATTTACATATAATATACTCACAGGAAGAAAGAACTGGACATTTATTTACTGCTTTTTCACCTTGTTTTCAGACCAGGCCTATACAGAAATGCAGTTGTGCTAATTTAGACCAAAGTTAATTTAGCCCAGCACCTTGCATCTGACAACAGCCAAAAGCAGAGGTGTAGGCTAAGAACAAGATGTGTATAGAAATAGTTGCCAGAATATTCTCCCAGGCTGAATTATTCTAGTCCATATTTGTTAATTTTTATTGCAGACCATTCTACGAAAAGCAGTGCGTTACCTCCATTTCTGCCGGGCTACCCAGGTCTAGGGGCCAACCACATAAAACACACTGAACAAGCTCCCCAAGGCACTGGACAGACAGCAAGAAATATGAGATCTTCCTCAAAAACGCAGAAGATATTATTTTCCTCAGATGTTGATGAAATCTAGTAAAAAAATTCTTGCAGTCTGAATCAAGAGTCATTCATTTGGGGAACAGCAAAGCCAGAAAACCTAAAGTTCACCAAGAATTCCTCTTGAGTCTTGACTGCCACAAAGTTATTTTTACAGCCCATTCTCATGGTTGTTTTCGCCACCTGGCTCTTGAATATGTGTGCTGGCTGCTTCTGCAGGTAATCTGCTCTGTTGTCTATTGGTTTCCCTTGTAAGAGAACACTTACAAATGTGCAAAGATGCAGATAGAACAAAAAAGGTTCTGGTCATACATATTTAAAAGTGAAGTCGTACGAGGCTTCAACTTAGAAGATAACATTGTATATTTATTTATCTTTTTAAAACATTGCTGTAGTTCCTGGAGCTCTCCTTGACATCTTATCTATCACAGTGCTTCCACTGAATATTCTAACACTCTGCTGCTTTTAATCTTCAGATGTAAACAAAAGCTTATTTTTTCATACCACCATCACAACCTGACAAAAGAAGAGGCTGAATATTGATTTATCTGCTGAGAGAAACTGTCCAAAGATAATTCAAAATACCTCCCGATCTACTAAATATCCATTACATGCCTTGTTCTTTTTTTCTTTTCTTATTTGGATTCTCACAGACCGTATTTGTAGGGACCATACTCCAGGAGCTGAAAGCTGCAACTTTACTTCATGATTGTAACTTTTTGATTTGCACTAGGCACCGTAAAGGGAAGGAAGATAAATCAGTGGTATAGTGCACTCTCACCTTGAATACTACGTTCCATTTTGGTCAACTCGACATGGCAGGAATAGAAAAGTCTTGAGAATAGCAATGAAAATGACTAAGGTTTCCAGATGAGGAGAGATTAAAAACCCTGGAACTATTTATGTCTCGGTTTCCCTAGTCCTTACTTCCATCTGTAATTCACCTGGCATTATGAGAGATTAACCAGAGCTGGCTGAGTCCATGTCAGGACAACTGACACTGTTTACCTGCAGAAGAATTTCCAAGTCCCTTATCACTGCATATCTACATGTCTACTCTTCCCTTGATGAAGTGAAGACGGTGACACAAGTACACATTTAAGGGCAGCAGGACTGTGTCCTGAATCTGGGCAGCGTGAGGAGAGAGGAAGAGAAAATGTTTTCTTTTAGATTACAAATTACTTGGGTAAGATATCTTTATCATGATATATGTGTACAATGACTAGAAGAGTGTACTCCAATGATTCCAAAATATAAATGTGAAATACGAAGAAAGACAGAGCTGGCAGTGAAGTTTATAAATAATAAGTGACATGGAAAAAGCCTATTAGGAGTGCTCTTAATTTAGTTTTGTCCTAATTACACTATTAGGGTAAATGTCACCAGATCACGCATTTATATACAATTCCAAATTCTTTTTCCTGGAATGATTTATCCAGAAAACATATTTTATCCTATTATTAACCCTATACTTTGGAAGATCTGTAGGTGTCAGGAGAGTTTACTATCTTCCTTTGTTCAACTTTTATGGCGAAGTTCATTCTGGAAACTGGTGGTTAGATACAAGCATTGTCAGAATACTTTTTGACCACCTCTGTTCCAGGTTTGTTGTACCCATATCAATTAAACAACTTATTATTTAAAATAACATTCCCTGTCACTGATTGGCAAGTCCAAGATGCTAAGTAGTTCTCAACAGAGGGACATAATGAAAAGATTAATGGCCAAAATAACTAAAGAACTAGTAATAAATCATTAAAAAAATGAAATTACTTGATATCCAGCTCTGACCCACTGTACCTAAGAAGTCAGTGTCAAAAGCTATAATTACCCTTTTCGTAAAATGGATGGTTTATGCTTCCACCAGAAATATGCAGATAAGGGAAGAACATCAAAATTCATAACTGCTCAGATTTTTCAGAAATACTGATCATTTTTTAGGGAAAGAAAATGTTACTGTCTGGCCTCTGTGGGTAGAGATCAAACACAGAGCTGAAATGCTGCAGTTTGTTACCATTCATCACGGAGCAGAGGTAACCTCACTAAGGGCTTCACTCTTAGCCTTTCATAAACAATGTGCCATGTATGTTAGGATTTTTTGAAAAACAAAACAAAGCAAAACAACACAAAACAGCACAAAGCAAAACTAAAAAGACCCAGAAACTTTCCTCAGTGAAATAAGTTTAAGTTGATTTTTTTGTTTGGTTTTCTTTTTTTTTTTTTTTCTGCACAGGGTTATGGGCACTCATTTGATCTGAAGCTCAGATGAAAAATATTAATGTCATCAGATGTTGTTATTTGATTCTGAAGCTGATCTTTTACATACCCAAATTGAAAATGAGGTGTTTTGAAAGCAGGCAATGGGTGCTGAGTACTTCAAAAGCCTGGCCCTGAGCACCTGAGAAAAAGACCTCTTTGTTACAGGTCTTTCTGGTGTTTCACATCTGTGGTAGGTAATGTCACGGGACTGTCCTTTGTCATTCTGCATTAATGGTGCCTGTCAGGCACAGAGCACTAATACCTTACAGTCAGACTTGTGACCCGGCACATCTATCTTACAGATGGCACCTGAGTTTGCCCGTATACATTCTGAACAGGGTTTTTTTGAATCTCTAACGAAAAGCTTTTTACAGGAGCTTGGCATGCGGCTCCTGTTGCTAATCCAATCCTTCAGACTCAGAAATCATCTTTCTTGCATGGTAAGAGAGGGGAAAAAAAAGAAAAAGAAATCACCTGGGAACCTAGGCAGCCACAACTACATCATTTGTCTTCCTTCAGCAATCCAAAAATCCAGATTTTAATATCTGCTAATGGGCTAAGAACATGCAAACTTTCATCTTTGTCATGTCCTGAGCAGTCACTGTTTGATAAAGCACTGGAAAAAGCCCTTAGGTGCTATTGAGGCCAATGGATAAAAATATGTATTTAAATGTATTTCCACTGTGTGTAGCTGGGATCAAGACTTCCTCATACCTCCTACAGGTCTCTGCTGCAGACTTGCTGGGTAAAGGAAAAGATCCCGGCCCAGAACTTTCTGCAGACAAGCAGAGAAGAGGAAGGAATGGCATTACTGAATCTCTAGTCTCTAACGATACAGCCTAGTGTGTGTAAAGAACTCCTAACAGCACATCATCAACTACTAGGAGAAAAAAAAAAAAAAAAAAAAAAAGTGTATAAATATATATATATTATTAAGTCAGAGTATTTTGACCTAAGGACAATCCTGTTTCAGAATCTCTTGTGGAGTCCTGTTCACAGAGAAGAGCAAAAGCCTACTCTAGAAAGCTCAAAGAGGCACTATAAAAGATTATTTTACCAGTAATTTTCTCATTATGAAATTCTCAGAGAGTTATGGAATAGAAATTTATAAAGTGAACAATGCAAACTATACAAATGGAGAAACAAAGGCAAATAAAAAAAAAAAACCAACCCACACAAAATGGATAAAAAATACAATTTCCTATTTTCAGGAATTAATAAGCTATGATATTTTGAAAGAAGAATCCATTTGTCTTAATAATTTTACAAAAAAATATCAATTTTTCAACAATGACAAAATTGAGTAGTCACTTGGCCATCTTAAATTTCACTTCCTCAACTTCTTCAGCCAAACTAGTTTATATTTTTCAGAACTGACTGTCTTCCTCTCGGACTAAACTTCTTAGGACTATAATTGTCATTGGGGTTTACTCAGCTTCTTTATTCTTCTTATATTAATAACTCAGTTTCTTCCTCTAAACCAAAGCAATTTGGTGTAATTATTCCACAACCCCTACGTCCATTTTAAGATTCTTAGTAGATAAGTAGATGAATATATTAACAGATTAGTAGATGATCATAAACCTTTAGAGTACAATTTCACCTAAAGATATTAGCTATTACATGCAGGAATCTCTTTAGCTTTCAAATTTAAAAACTATTTCCAATTTCTTTTTAAACTGTATTTAAAGGAAAGTGTTTATGTTCATCTTAGACACAGACTTATGACATAAATGAAAAATGTGAGCAAATTTTTCAGAAACTTTGTAAAACTCTATCTAGAAATAGTGTGCGGTTTTTTTTGTTTGGTTTGCTTTTTTTAGCTAGAAAAAGTTCATCCCTCTGTATTAAGGAAAAGAAATAAAAACCAAAACAAAACAAACCAAAACTTTTTCTTATTTCCAACTGAATATTTTACTGAAATGTACTCTTTGCTACTAATGTTAATCCACACAATACAGTCTTAACCAGATTAATGTCAGAGACAATACCATCTTTTTCCTCCCCCATTACAGGATCGTAATCTGTTTGAGTCAGTTAAAGATCCAAACCCTCCTGCAGTAGATCTTAAGCAATCACCTTTAAATGTGTCACGTCAGGTTGGCCTTTTGCTACATTAACTTTAAACTAGAATGAATTACTCCACTTATACCTGCCCTGGCCTAATCTAATTTTACCAGTCTCCCTATGCATTATTACCTTTAGACAGCAGCTGGTCTCTTCAGTGACTGTCCATTAGTATCTCTGAACATGAGATAACTCCACCGTCCTGATGAAGGGCAATGAAGAAATATGTGTCACAGAGGCTAATTTGGTGTGCCTAAATTATGTGAAATGCAGGTGAAATTTTCCTTGTAACATGATTTAAAGCAAACAACTAACTTCGCTGGCTTGGTAACACCTACAGTTGCTAAATACATGTTTATGGCCAACATGAAACTCTAACTCCATATGCAGTAAGCCCAACTCTCGTTCTCACCCCATACAATGTCAAGACAAGTATTTAAATTTGTCTCATGATCATATTAATATTTGTAGAAGGAGACTAGTCAGAGACCTAATCCATCTTATTGGCTTTCTCCAGTTTCTTGGTAATGGTTAGTAAAAAATAACAGAAACATGGGCATTTTTTTCCTTTCTCTTGTGAAATGATGTTCAATTGTGTAATATCCCATTACTACGAGTGGTGCTTTTTCCTTTTTTTTTTTTTTATTTTTTTATTTTTTTTTCTCTTAGATTTAAATTTCAAAGGTTCTAACTTTGTGCTGTTTCAGGATCAGAAAACCAGATAAAAGTTTGGAAGGGAACCCTGCACTTCATCTGGAAAAACCTCCTCCTCGAAGCAGGGGCAACTTGCAAGTCAGTCTGTGCAGAGTTCATTCTAGTCAACTCTTGAAACTTCCATGTTAACCCTTATCCAAGCTGTCTATATTTATAACCTCCTCAGTCTCTGGTTGGTTCTGCACTCTGTGAATGATTTAGGAGCCCCACTTTTGGGCACACTAATTCGTATTAATCTAAGGTGAAACATGAAGGCTATCCCATTCCTCCTAATTTTTTTTAATTCATTAAAGATAAAACTAAACAGTATCTGGTATCTTAAATAGAACTCCAGTCAGAAACCATTTGGGTTAGAAGGGACCTTTAAAGGGCATCTAGTCCAACCTCCCTGCAATGAGCAGGGACGTCTTCAACTAGATCAGTTGCTCAGAGTCCTATCTAACCTGATCTTGGACGTTTCCAGGGGTGGGGCATCTACCACTCCTCTGGGCAGTCTGTGCCAGTGTTTCACCACCCTCATTGTAAAAATTTTATTCCATATATCTAGTCTAAATCTACCCTCTTTTAGTTCAAAAAAAACCTTTTGTCCTATTGCTACAGGGACTGCTAAAAAGTTTGTCCCTGTCTTTCCTGTAGGCCCACTTTAAGTACTCAAAGTCCTCAATCAGGTGTCCCCAGAGCCTTCTCTTCTCCAGGCTGAACAGCCCCAACTCTCTCATCCTATCATTGCAGGAAAGGTGCTTCATCCTTCTGGTCATCAGTGTGGCCCTCCTCTGGTCCTGCTTCAACAGGTACATGTCTTTCCTGTGCTGAGGGCTCCAGAGCTGGATGCAGTACTCCAGGTAGGGTCACACCAGAGCAGAGTAGTGGGGCAGAATTATCTCCCTTGACCTGCTGGCTACACTTCTTTTGATGTAGCCCAGGATACAGTTGGCCTTCTGGGCTGCGAGTGCATATTGTTGGCTCATGTTGAGGTCCTTATTCCCCAGTACCCCCCTAAGTACTTCTCTGCAGGGCTGCTCTCAATCCCTTCATCCCCCAGACTGTACTGATGGTGGGGGTTGCCCCGACCCAGGTGCAAGACTCAGCACTTCACCTTGTTGAACCTCATGAGGTTCACACAGGCTCATTTCTCAATCTTGTCCAGGTCCTCTGGATGGCATCTCTTCCCTCAGGCAAGTCAGATGCACCACTGAGGTTGGTGTCAATGGCAAACTTGCTGAGGGTGCACTCAATCCCACCGCCTATGTCATTGATGAAGATATTAAACAGTTCTGTTCACAATAAGGACCCCTGGGGGACACCACTTGTCACGGATAAGTGACAACCACTTATTTCATGGAGGACTTGAGGATTAAATCTCATCTGCAAGTCTACCCCTTAATTTTTCTGTATTGTTTTCATGACTTCTTGTGACAGAATAACACACACAGTGTAATGAGTTTGCTACGGCCATAAAGTTTATTGACTTAGACTTTTATCTCAAAACATTGATGTTTATGTGAGTAGATCGATGGATCACAGAAGTTCACAGATGACCTAGCCAGTGGCATTATTCAATATAAAACAAAAATACTTTTCATCAGCCTGCAGCTTCTGCAAATGTGCGTCTCTTCAATCCTTTCATTTTTGTCAAAGTGACTAAAATATTTATGTGCCCAACAGAAACCGGGCTAAGAGATTAAATAATATAACAAAATTAAGTTTAAAATCTTTGAGGTCTAGGAAAGATGCTCTGGAACAGATCACCTAGGAAGGCTATGGAGCCTTCATCCTTACTAGGACTGAGGCTATTAGACAAATGTAGATTGATAGTAAACCAGATAGCATGAACACTCGATCTGATTGCAGATCTAACCCACAGAGAATCTCACCAGTTCTAATTCCTGTGAGAAAATGAAAAGTTAATATTTACCATGTTGTACCAATGGAAAATATTGCGAGTGGTTTTTCAGTAAATATGAACACTGAAGTCTGATGCTAACAATACCATTAGAATCACTGAATTATTCTTTTATCAGTTCTGAACTTAGGCTTGGAGATAATAAATAGTGGAAGATATTCATACAAGCTATTTTTATCCCCTAAAGACTTTAGTGACTTATTACAATCAGAGGTAGAAAGTTATTTGCAGAGATGATTCATGCAGATTACCTTAAATTCTTGCTGGAAATTACCCTCAAAATTTCCGAAAGATTCTT
Source organism: Alca torda (assembly GCA_008658365.1). Classification (NCBI taxonomy): domain Eukaryota; kingdom Metazoa; phylum Chordata; class Aves; order Charadriiformes; family Alcidae; genus Alca; species Alca torda. The sequence goes on from CM018101.1 coordinate 7,322,140, forward strand.
TGTTGCCCATAACAAGAACATCTGAGATAAGTGTGTGATGTCCGGGACGTTCTTTTGTTACTATGAAAGGTCAAATATGAACACCTCAGACTTCATCAAACTATCTATTTATTATTGAAAACTGGGCTGAAATCTTTTTCACAGCTCTGTTTTTAGCCTTAGATAAAACACAGAAGTCCAGACATACAGAATAAGCAAGAAATCTATTAAAAATAAAAATAAAAAAAAAAAATTAAAAAAAAAAAAGAAAAAAGCGTGTCAGGCTTGTCAAGCATATCTTGATTGTTTAAAATTAGTTTTATTTTATCTATGACCATCAGCATTGAGAAAATCATGTCATCAGTTAACTAGTCTTCTGATAATTGTGTTTGAAAACCAAGGGAATTCATGCAATGATGATAATAATAAATGCTTTACCTCATGCATACAGTTTATTTTTTTCTTCTAGTGCATTCCGGAGTTCACAAGACTGACCCTTTCTTCGAAATAATTATTCACCGGTGTCATCAGAGAAAAAAAAAAAAAAAAAACAAACACAAAACAGCAAACAAACAAGCAACCCACCTTTTAATTATGTTTTCTTGGGTTTATGTCCATATTTACAGAGGATAAAGGACTTCTCTATCAAGACACCAAAAATGGATGGCAAAGCAGGAATAGTATCTTCACTGTGTTAGTGACACTTTAGTTGCATAAGCATCCACTCACTATACTTCAGAGTGTTGCTGAAGAATTTTATTTTCAGGCTTTGGATAAGTTAAATTCATAGGGAGTACTTTCACTCAAGTAGGAGTCCTTTCCAATTGTCCTTTTCAGAGAAACAGACATTTTAGTATGGCAATTAGCTAGTTTACTTAACTGAGAAGCAACTATTCCTGTGATCACTCAGGATAACAGTGAAAGAAAGCAAGAACAAATCCGTACCCTAATGACTGCAGATCCAAATACCATTCTACATCTCATCTCTTGGCATTGTAAATTCTCTTACTAATACCCTTATATGTCCATTTTAGACTTGTGGATTATTTTTTTTTTAATGTCACTCCATATTTGCCACTTGTGTTAGTAATTAAAAGTCTCCAGAGAAGACTGAAGTTAGTCTGAGTTCTTGTTCTGCCTCTGAGTTTGATAATTATAACTTGCTACACTCATGGCTTTTTTATGCAAGTCCCAATGCTTCATGCACTGCCATAGCAGTGCTGCTACTCTTCCTTTTGGGGAAGTAAGGGCAGAAGGGTATCTCATTTATACCCTGGGAGCTGACTATATGTCAAGTCAGGCTTGAAAGCAGCAACCCGGGGCACAGAAGCTACAGATGCTTCTGGGGACAGGTTTCTTGGCTTTCCAGCGTGGGGTCAATTACAATAGCAATTACATCACAGCTTTAGCCAAAACCCTCCTTTTGGCATTGAAACAAATCACCTGGTGGTGTCCACTACAGGCAGCTAGATTTCAGGTCCAAAAAAATTCAGTGTAATTTGGGTGAGGATAGGATGCAAGCTCAAAACAGCATGAAAAGTATTACACCTGAACTCTGTGACAGGTCAATGCACTATCTGCTCTGATCTGCTCAACAGGTCTCATCATCATTTTTAGTGCATGCCCTAGTGTGGCTAAAATGCTTTATTCCCACTTTCCAGGAGCAAACCTAATTCTCCAAAGGGGGAGAAGAGATTGTTAGAGGGAATGTGTCATGAGTAAAATGCAACCAGCCAGATGGCACATGGCTCTGGGTCAAGAGAAGGACAAATCTGCAGCTCTCCCAAGGTGGTAGTTGGAAGAAACTGAGCTTCATGAAGTGTACTTCTTCTACCAGCTCTCTGGCCTATAGGACAGATATATGTCACAATATATTTTGTGACATCACAAAGGGCTCAAGCCTCCACACTTTGGGGTAGATTTGAACATAGCAGGCAACAGAAAAATTGAGACTAAAATTGTCACCGCAGCTCCCGAGAAGAAAGGAATGGCTTTACATATGACTGTACTCCACTTTGTAACCCTTTAAGGAAAAAAAGCCTAATGAGACATCTACTGAGGGGCAAGAAAATCACAGTGGTTTTAGTGTTTGCCTCATCTCTTTTCACATGAGGATTGTCCAGGAATACCAATCCTTACACAAGGTTGATCAAGAACAACATCAGACAAGATCTGCACAGAAATGCTAGACCTCACACTTTGAAGGAATCTCAGCAGCTTGAATGGCTACTGCAGGTCAGCTTCTCATCTCAGTCTGCCAGGGACTTCTGGCTGTGTCCTTACCTGCCCACCTCCCTTTAATGTGCTAACACAGGTACACTAAGATGGCTCTGGGAGGAGAAAAACTAAGGGTTTTTTTTGTTTCTTTTTTTCAGTCTTATTGGTTTAACGTGGAGAAACATCCTTGTAGAAAAGCTGACTGTGCTTTCTTAAGTAGCTTGCTGCTACCAGCAGGAATGCCTTCCTTTCTCTGTCCTCCTCCCACTGACCACGATACGCAGCCCTGTACTGTTCTTCATTCCAGCACTGGTTCGTGGGGTACAATTCAACTGACCAACTAAGCAGAAAATGAAGGGATCAAAATAATAATTAAAAAAAAGTCACATACATTTCTGCTTGCTTAGGTAGCTGAACTGTCTCGTAAGGGTTGGGAGAGGTAAGGCACATGCCAGACAGCTCAAGAGAAGGGACAGGATCATGGCAGGAGGAGTTAGAAAACACAAATAAATGTCGTCCCATCAGTACTGTAATTGGTCTCTGAGCAATGTCATTGGCATTAGTCTTGGGATGCACCTTCTCTACACTTTGATTTTACAGTACAGAAAGACTGGGGAGGGAGGAAGGGCACAGGAAGTGGAGAGAAAAGAAGTAAACTCATCAGT